>JAIGNY010001987.1:350000-490000 GCA_020152595.1 Chiridota heheva
CATGGTGACGAGAACTGACTACACGTGGTGGTGGATAAGACTGCCATGCCTTATGTTTCTAGACAGCCGCAGTTCAAGTAATTACTTATTCTCTTTGAACCAAGCTCAACTGAAGATGACAATGCATTTAAAGACTTGACAAGGGCTGCTTTGTTTGGGGCGGAAGGCCATCGATGAAGCTTTTAAAAAGCTGTCCAAATTTTAAAATGTACTAAAACGATTAAAGTTACCGTTGTTGCATATTTGAAGAAGAAAAACAAATTCAAAACAAAGAAACTATCGAACAGTCGAATTCTTACTTGAACATTATTTACAATTACGGCTATATACCTTATATATAAAGAAATATATTCCACTCTAAAACTTTTTTGCATGGTTTTTCATTGTAGTTTGTTTTTGTATTTCTTCTAGGGTCTGTAACGACTCCTTTGTGTTTTAGCGGGTGTTTTATTAACTACCGTACTTGGTGTCTCCTGGTGTTTTAGTAACTACTTGGTGTCTCCTGGTTGTTATCAGGCTGTCTTTCGTGTGGCCTTTGACCCCTATTTCCGTGATCGTTCCTTGTCTACCACTTGTTTTTGTCTACTTATCTTTATGTTTGACTTTGTAGCACGGCCTTGTGCTGTAGACTCCAATCTTTAAACTAACCCTACAGTTTCAGTTCAAGATATATATTAACTTTCATACCGATAGCTTGCAATTATTATTTTAAAAAATTTGATGGAGTTCTAATGTACAAAAAGATACTACTTATTAATACAAATTCCCATTAGAAATGAAAAATAGTCAAAGAAAAATTACTTTCATTATAACATGCAGTGTATGCAAATCATTGACTAATGACCTATCTTAAATCACTGTTGCAGTTCTAACACAAAAAGCTTCTCCAAAATTCCTTTCATAAAAGAATAAGTTTATTTTAGTTTCGATATGTAAGTTTTGACAGCAGTCTAGTTTATATATTCTCAATCTATCTGAATATAGTATGTATGGTAGTTATTGGCTGCTCCGGTTGAAAACGTTTTAGGGTGTAAGTGGGAAGGCAAGACACGGCAACTCCATGTATGCCGATAAATGTAAGCATCAAAATCCACTCTCAAACAAGCAAAACGAGAAATATAAAATATGTCAGATTGTGATTAAAATATTTTCGTTCATAAAATTATATTTGTGATTTTTATTAGGAAAATTTCACTAGAAGATAACAATCATCCATATACATCCCTGCATGGCCCGGGGCGAGGCCGTGAAGGAATTTGTGCACCTTCGGAAATTAAAGGAAAAGTTATACTATGATAGACATGGCACAATGCAAATAGTTTGAATTATAGTCGTCATAGCACATTTAGAAAATATGACGTCAGTTCTGTTAATTATTAGAATGAATTCAATTAAGATCAAGGTGAAAAATCCTGACCGCCCAGTGCCCATCCATGTGTTAAAAATGCATTGAATTAATAATATCATGAAAAGTGTGGTCTCGCCCACTTTGTATGAGTGATAGTTTTATTACTTCAGGGGCCTATCAGTTTTCACATTGCCCCTCTGAAAATGTGGGCCCATGTACCCGACCTACTCAAATCTCCTCCCACCCCTACCGTCCTGACATGTCTGATGGGCCATGTCCTCTCTCGTGCATTGACTATAACAGTTAGATTAAAGAGGGACTCTCCCCACAAAATTGTTTGACATGTCAACAATCAATCTGATACAGACTAGTGACGTCACTTACGCGAGGGTTTTTGATTGGTTATCAGTGTTTGTCTAAATATCTCTACTTATGTACAAACATTGAATAGTATTGCATACCTATCTCCACACTTTACAACAGCTTTAACACGAAAACTAACCTTTAAATCTTGTGTTTAAGTCAGTAAAGCAATTTTCGGCTTGGAATTTGAGCTGTTTAAGTCTGCCCAATTTTATGGCCGATCAGCTTAAATTTGCACCCTATAAGAGATATCATTGTATATAGGATGAGCTGAATGCTTACTACATGTTAAATCATTACATCTGGTCGTAATCCACGACAAATATTGAATGTTTGTTGAGTTAGTTTACCTAACGTGTAGTATCCAGAAACACTCTTGACTTACATACAGTTTTATTGGTGATTAGTTACATATAAATCGCTTTTATTGAGATTTTACAACCATTGTAAATAATCGATTCGTTTATACAAAGCAGTGCAAAACGTGTATATTTCTTTGAGACTAGCGGAAAACCTTATTAAAGTGCAAATTGATGTTTGCACCTCTTTAAGAAAGAGAGTCACCTCTTAAAATCATTAAAAATTGAGCTATTTCTCACATATCATACAACTAAATTAAATCTATAAAAGATTTTAATTAAAAACATATGCAAAATTAAATAAAAAGATGTGCAAAAGTGTGTTAATGCAGACTTTTTTAATGCAAATTATTCTTTTAGCTTAGCATAGCAAGGTTTAACGCCCCAAAGCACCCAGTGCTGGACATTATATCAAGACGGCCTTTGATAACTAGTTGTGGACTCTCTGGTTGCAGACCCACCGGGATTCGAACACGGGACGTGCGGGTGAGAGGACAAAGCACTAACCACTACACCACGGAGGTCTGCCACGGAAGTGTGTTGGAGAACCATTCATGAATCTTTTTTCATGGGAGCATTTCTTTAACGGTTAACTGAACGCAGATGAACCTTTGCTTTGGTAAGGAAATTGAGAAGGACAAGTGATGCACAAAGAAAGGTCCAAGATAAAGCTTAAATCAAACAATTCTTAAAGGAGAAGAAAGTATATAAATCTTGAGAGACAATTATGAACGTGATTTCAAACCCGCCCCCACCCCCAATTAAAAACAATCTGAAGTAAAATTGTATTAATGAACCCACACTTAGAGATTATTCATGCACATGGGGCTCAGAGAAGGGGCGCATAATAAGGGACCACGCTAATTTTTGAAGTGGGATGGAGTGGGCCATCACAATTAAAGCGCAATAATATTAAAACCATGTACATAATAGTTCTCACTTTATTTTTGTTTTCATTTTTTTATATATATTTGTTTTGTTAAATTTTTACAGCAAAAAAAGTGGGGGTTAATGTTTCCATTCTCTCGTCTCTATGGTCCCTCTTGATTAATTTGGAATGGATGCGAACAGTCTGGGAGTATGCCTATTAACGGGAACATAAATGTTCCTAATAATAAGAACATTTTGCTACATGGAAGCCGCCATTTTGTGATATTTCTCATGATCCTTTGCTATCCTAACGTTAGGGCATAATGCAATGTTACATATTTCCAAATTTGAAATAAATCTGGGGGAAAATCCTTACTAGGAGAGAAATAAAACTCACGAAGTATACCAATATTACTGTCGTGACTAAATGTTTTCCACTCCCGTTTGATATGTTTACTACGCCGTTTTCGAAATATTAGAATTAAAAGACAATACAGCTAAGCTTTTAGGTGCGAGACAGCCATTTTGAAAATTCAAATGTTTTCCAACATAATGTTTTTAAATATTTAAAGTAGGCCTATATAAATTATAAATCATGGCATTTCATAGTAATATCTGAACAGTCTGGCTGCGTGACTTCATGTCTAATACACGTCCCTCTTAATAGGCATGCTCCCGGACTGGCGAATAGGCGGAAGTATTAAACCAATCTTTCTGAACTTGTCTCCCTATAAATATAAGCTAATTTAAAATGCTAGTATTACATATCATTTTGTATAGTGACGCAAGACATGCATATCTGAAGAGGACAACATTTTGGCGAGACTCCAGGAAATTTTTGTATCGCCTTACTTTGTTTCCGCATGAGGTATTTTTTATTGTGCACAGGAAAAACAGTCGTTGTCTTTCTTGTGTTTGTCAGTTTGTGTCGAACCTATGTATAGAAGTTCCTTTGACAGTTTGAGAGGGCGCATGAAAGTAATTGTTACACAATACTATTCATAAGTTTTTATTGATAAATCTTTTTATTGAAAATTTAACAATTGAATTGCATGTATCTTCTTGATATTCAGTAAAGTGATTCACATATAACGTTATTTTCATTTAAAAAAATGATTATGAATGGTTTGATATGAGAATGAAAATACAAAATATGCACACTTACATAATGTGACGGAGACACTTTAAAATTGACGTCATGCATGCAGCCACATGGTGTGTACGCATCAGTGCATCCAAGGGTTTGAAGTAGATTAACTGCTTTTGCTGGGATGGGAACATCTATCCTCTTCGACGATGCGGATTAAAATGATTGATTTATGGGCAGAATTCATCCTCAAACTAACTTATGAACCCCGCCTTCAGCTTGAAGCCCATCCCTTAACTGCTTTTAAGCTTATCTGAGCACACGATCAAGACTTTATATACATAGTTAACCATTCCCGCGTAAAATACAGCTAGGCTTAATATCTTACCTGCGTACTTTGGACTCTCAAAGTGATTCTCATGGTTAGGTTAGGCTGCCTTTGTAATCTAGCAATTTCCATGAGCGTTATTTACACAATAGTCAAACCCAGGGATGGACTCTGATAATTACTAACTTAGGTTCAACGTATCTGTTTTTCTTTCGATTTATTGTCTTTTATCTTTCTACGCTGTTCTAGAGATAGAAATAGCTGTTAAGTACACGGAATGGTTAATATTAATGAAGAGTTAGTGTTTTTATCTGTAGAGTTTATCTTTGAATAAGTACAAGCACTTGTTCATCCACCTAAGGTAGTCTAAAACAATTTGAGTTTGAAAAAGAAAGATACAATTAAAAGCAGCGAATCGTGAACTTGATAGTGATTTGTAAACACAACCGTTGATTTTTGTTAACTTTAATGTCTACATGAATTGTTTGTTTGTTGGTTTTATATTGTTGTGACATGTTGGACCTTGTTGATTTGCATTCATATTATATACGTGTTATGACCTGTCATCCCTGTAGGCCTGTCTTTAAATTGTGAAATCAATGTCCGTGTCCAAATGCAATCAGTAGCCACTGGATTAAAACCACGTATTATTTCTCTTAAATCAGTTGATTGCAAGGCCGCTTTTTGCGGTGTAGGACGTGGGGACCCAATACAAACCCCAGCCATCCAGACATGTGAAATAATGTTTGTTATAACCAATATATCTTCAGGCCTATAGAATTATTTCATTAAATCCATCCGAGCCATTAGGCCCGTAGAGCCAATGCTTATCCCGGGTTTCCATGGCGCAAGCGGATGAGAGCCCATGACTCCATCTGCACGGGACGCCAGTCAATCGCAAGTTAACTCCCCAGCTTCTACAGGTACTCATCAGGCCTATATAACCATTTGTATTTTTTTGTGACAGGTACACAACATTCCTTCTTATTTGTCACTATAAGCAGATAATTAGATAATGAAATTCCGAGTAGAACAGTGTTTAAACTAGAATTATAGCAATTTGGCAGAGTGGAGACGTTTGACTCAGTGCACAGAGAAAGCCTCTGGAAAATAATGGCAGCCTATGGTATTCCACAGAAGATAATATGTTTGATTAAAGCCTTATATGAAGACATTGAATGTGCAGTTATAGATGATGGTGTGGAATCTGAATGGTTTCAAGTCAAAAGTGGTATAAAGCAAGGTGATGAAATGTCAGGCTTCCTTTTTCTGATGGTGGTAAACTGGGTGATAAGAAAAACGACTGATGATAACAGGAATATAATTAGATGGAAGTTCATGTCAACCCTTGAGGACTTAGATTTTGCTGATGATATCGCTCTACTTTCATCTACATATCAACACATGCAAAGCAAAGAGAGCAGGCTCAATCAGTATGCTGCACAAACTGGGCTAAGAATTAATAAGGATAAGACAAAGCTCACGAAAGTTAACAGCAAATGTGCAAACAAAGTTTATACCAAAAACCAACAACTAAATGAAATAAACAAGTTCAGATACCTTGGTGCAACAGTAAGCTTACAAGGTGGTGGTGATGAAGATATCCAAAACAGAATCTCTAAAGCAAGAGTAGCATTTATGAAGGTAAATAAGATATGGAACTCAAGCACATTCTCAATATATACAAAAATACGACTGTTTAAACTCTCTTGTTAAGTCTGTACTCTTGTATGGTTGCGAGACACGGAAAGTTAATGTAGCAGGTAATAAAAAAGCTGAATACATTTATGTTCAAATGCTACAGGAGAATGTTGAAAATCAGATGGCCATATGTAATATCTAACGACGAGGGGAGAAGAAAAGTTGGTCGTCCTAGAACGACCTAGAGAAGGACAGTCGAGAAGGAGAGGAAAGTGATGGGATGGAGCTCGTGGACAGAAACCAGACAAGTTGCAAATAACAGTCCAGTGGAGAGAGTGCACTACAGCCTTATGGGCCACGAGGCCTGAAGAGACTAGGGGAGGTGAGGGGAGGCAGAGCACAAGCCGGGGGGGGGGGGGGGAGGGCACTTTCATATGTGTCTGTTTTTACAACAACAAAATTGTACTACAAAAATAATAATAATTTTTTTTAGTAAAATAAATTGTATTTTTTCATCATTTTCGTAGAGCAGGTCCGGGCAAAAAATGAAGTTTTACTCTGTAAATTTTGTACTGCTGGTCCATTTTTACAATATTTTTTGTTGAATACTTATACTGCAGGTATCAAAATTGACTTCTTTCATACTGCGGGTATCAAAATTGTATAATTTCATATTGCAGTTACCAAAACATATGTCATACTGAGGGTATGTTTTTCGGTTGTTGGGCTGCACCCCCCTACCACTTTTAGTATGAATATACCTCCGCTCTGTTCGTTCCCCCACTTGAATACAATCTACCTCAGAAACTCTCGAGCCACCAGCTTGTAACCCCAAACAATCTCTTTCTTACTGTTGATTTGTATTGCTATTACATTCTAAACACTTAAAGATCATCACTTGTCTGCTTGTGATCATTGTGTTCAGTTTAATTCAGGCTAAGCATTCATTGTTTGAGCTCTATTCAGGGTAGATTCACACTCCATTATTTTCATTCATGGCAGAAGCCAATTGTTTTGAATTCTTTGATGATCACTTCACTTGATTTTCTTTTAAGTCCAGGAAATTGATTGTATGGCTGTTCTTTCATTTGAGCTCATTTGTTCAGCACATTCAATTAGAAAGTTTTAACTAAGTCTTGATCAATCTAGCCCTAAAATATCCCCACTTCTCAATTTCTACTCTTTTCCTTGTTCTAATCAATCCCCAATTTTAATCACTTCTTCCTTAAGCAGTATCAAAACCACACACCGATTTTAATCAAAATGCAAGCATCACTTATTGAGATATCTTGATGTCAGACAAAATATCCCCACCCCCTCCATTTTCACTCTTCCCCTATTCCAATATATCTCAAATTTTAACCACTTCTTTCATAAGCAATGACAAAACCACACACCAAATTTAATATAAATCCTGTTATCAGTTCTTAAAAGATATTTTGATGTAAGACAAACAAACAGATGCAAAAATATGTCTCCACCCCCATTTCTGCCCTTCTTCTGTTCCAATATGTGTCAAATTTTCATCATTTCTTTCTTAAACAGTAACACACCCACACACCAAAGTTAATTTCGATCCAATTATCAGTTCTTGAGGTATCTTGATGACAGACCAACAAACAGAGGCAAAAACATATCCACAACCTCCCCCACCCCCACCCCCACATTTTTAATATGTCTCAAATTTTAATCACTTTTTTGTTAAGCAGACTCACAAAACCACACACAGACAGACAAACAAACAAACAGACAAATGGAGGCAAAAACATATCTCCGTCCAATCAAAGGTAATTATGAAGTACCCTTACTTTTCGACTTATAATTGACCAAAGTTTGAAAAAAAGTTTGATCAATACAAAATGTGTAACAGTGTAATGTATGAAGAGGCAGACAGCTCATATGAAGTCGACGTATGATGCTCTTTACTTATTTTTTTACAATTTTCGAGAGACACCTTAGATTTAAGGATCATTTTCTTATATACCTTTACTTGTTTACGAATTATAGGACAAAGAACTATCTAAGAGTTTGCATTGATATTTATTCTACATTTACAAGACATTAATTTTGATCAAAAATGCTTATTTTTACACAGCAACCTGGTAATTGCAATGTTTGTTTGTTTGTTTGATGAGGACTAACCGGCACCACGACAACGAGGGTCAAATTGTGCCTGAGAGGTTAGATCATTCTAGAGGTAGGAAGGAAAGAAAACAGGGGGAGAATGAGAGAAATACAAGAACTAAAAGTCAGAAAGCTGGAATCGAGAGATGAGGTGCATGGGTGAAAGTAGAGAGTAAGAAGGAAGGAAGGGAAGGAGGGGGGTAGAAGAGGAGGACTTAGATATGGTTGTAGAGAAAAGCAAGATGAAGAAAGGAAATAATTTGTATTTTATCCGGAGGGTTTTTTAGGAAAAACTCGGCAATTGAGTTGTGGGGAGCGAGGAAACTTGGCTCTGGGAAGGTTGTACAGGGGGCAAGCAAGGAGAACGTGATGGACTGTGAGAGTGCAATGGCAATTGTTGCAGAGTGGTTTGGGGGAGCCAATAAGGAGGTGGGAGTGCGTGAGGTGGGTGTGACCTATTCTAAGACGGGTAATATGAACGTTGTCGACACGAGAGAGGTTGTTGATGGTGGGTTTGATCGGAATGGTGGGCTGGATGACGTGGAGTTTGTTATTAATTTGGGAGTCCCATAAGGTTTCCAGCGGTCATGAACAAGGGAAGCGATAAGCGGTTTGATATCAAAAAGGGTTTTTGGAAATGAGTTAGGGGGAGATTGATGACAAGCTTAATGGCTGCATCAGCCCTGTCATTGTCAGGGATGCCAACATGGCTGGGTATCCAGATACAAATAATACTTTTCCTGCAGAGGGTGGGCGAAAGGAGTTTCCGGAAGAGGAGGTGGGACGTGAAGTTATCCCATTTAAGATTAAGTTAAGAAGTAGGTACAGCCTTGGAATCAGAGAAGACGGCAAAGTGGCTGAGCGGAAAGTACTCTATAAAGTTGAGAGCGAGGAGGATGACCTTTGCCTCGGCTAGCTGAAACGATGGACGCGTAGTCGGGAAGTCTGCTACTGAGGGTAATATCTGGGATGACAGCAGCAGCAGCTGTCTTGTTGCCTTCCTTGGAGCCATCAGTATAGATGGAGGTGTAGTTTCAGAGCTTGTCTTTGATTTGGTTGTGGAGATTGATGAAGAGGTTAAGGTGGGTTTGGGTTTTGTGATAAGTGGAGGAGCCTAGGTGGATAGAAGGGATGTGGTGGCCCAGGGAGGAAAAGTGGGCCAGGAGAAGGTGCCAAGAGTGGCAGAGTTGATGCAGAGATGAGGAGGTCTGATCTGATGCGTAAGCTAAATGGAGGGATAGGGTTTTAGTCCTATCAAAGAGGGTGGAGAAATTAGGGTACCTTTTGAGGTTGTAAACAGGGTTCTGGGTATTGATGAGGACTCTAAAAGCATAGAAGAGGCTAAGCTTTCTACACCTTAGCAGAAAGGGGATTTGTTGGCTTCAACATGAAGGCTGGTGATTGGGGAGGTCCTGTAGGCACCCATACAAAGCCTGAGGGCTTCATTTTGGGTGGTGTTGATGTGGTTGAGGTAAGAGTTGTGAGCGACGCAGTAGACAATATTGCCGTAGTCACGCTTGGCAGGAATGGTAAGCCTGAAGATTTTGAGGAGAACGTGGCGGTTTGCACCCTAAGTGGTGTTGGAGAGGAGGCAGAAAAAGTTAAGGGAGCTGTTGCATTTCTGTTTCAGGTTGGTGATGTGTTGGTTGTAGGGGAGCTTGGGGTTTAGAATTAAACCCAGAAACTTCATGTGTTCAACTTTAGGGATGCGATTGCCATTGAGCACGAGGTTAGGGTTCGGGTGTAGGCTGTTGAAATGACAGCATGCAGACTGTCTTGTCTTTGTAAAATTTAAAACCATTATTGTTGTACCAGACTTGCAGCTGGTTGAGTATGAGATAAACTCTATTTTCAACAAGAGGAAAGCTAGGGGATGAGTAGAAGATGGTGAAGCTGTCCACGTAGAGGGTACGTTAGATGTTGGGGCGAAGGTTGTCCGCAATGTTATTAATGCTCATGTTAAAGAGAGTAGGGGAGAGGATGCGGCCTTAAGGGACGCTCTCTTCTTGGGAGTAGAGGTTGGAGAGGATGTGGCCAATACGAACTTGGAACTGCCTGGGTGAGAGGAATTTTAAATAAAGATGGGGAGGTTGCCTCTGAGGCCGATGGTGTAAAGTTTGCGGATAATTCCGTATTTCCAAGTAGTGTCGAAAGCTTTCTTGAGGTCGAAAAAGATGGCAATGAGGTGTTCCTTTTTTGCAAGGTTTCTCGGATAGCGGTGTCGAGCGTAATTAACTGGTCTAGGGTATTGCGACGTTTCCGGAAGCCGCTTTGGTGAGAGGAGAGGATTCTGTTGGTCTCAAGGAACCAGTTTAGTCTCTGGTTAATGATCCTTTCCATAATTCTACAGAGACAGTAGGCTAGGGCGTTGGAGCGGTAGCTGAATGGGTCGGCACTGTCCTTCCCCGGTTTAGGGTCGTGGGTGACAATAGCTGTCCTCCAGATAGGGAGAAAGGAGTATGAGGACCAAATGTGGTTGAGGATGGTGAGTAAGGTAGTGGTGGTCATGTTGAGGAGCTGTTTCAGGAACTGGTAGGGGGTGTTATCTGGGGCCTTGGAGGTGCAGCCAGCGTCGTGGATGGCTTGGTTTAATTTAGAAAGGGTGAGAGGGGTGTTGTAGCTCTCGGAGGTGATAATCCGGGCTTCATCGCGAGCTTTTTTGGTTTTGAAAGTATTAACGATGTCCTTTTTCGCGGACAGAAGATTACCATTACAGGAGAGATGGGAGATAGCAGACTTCCCCACCTTGTCGTGGAAGTTGCTAACCATTCTCCAAATCTTCTTAGTGTTGGTGGTGAGAGAAGAGATGAAGCTGTTCCAAGTGTTGGTTTTACTGTCCTTAACAGTGCGCCTGGTCTGTCTTGACACGGCTGATGCGAAAGAGGTTGAGGTTGGGCTAGTTTTGAAGTTCCTGAGGGCCCTTTTTCTGTTCTTGATGGCGGTTTTGCAGTCATCAGAGAACCAAGGGTGTGGAAGGGGGGGGGGGGGGTAGGGAGTTTGGAGGCTTTGGAAATAGAGCAGGTGACGATGTTTATAAGGATATTACTGAAGTTTGACATGGGTGCTGGTGCAGGAGGTGCTGTCATGATCCAGGGCTCCACAGTTGCCACAACGCGCTTGGCTGCGGCAGGAGTTTTTACCATGGCCATACCTCTTGCATTTACGACAACGGATGGGGTTAGGAATATAAGGGGTGACTGGGATTCTCAGGTAGCCAGCAGTGATGTGGGAGGGGAAAGTTGGTGTGGAAAATGTCAGGAAGATGGTATTGGTAGGTGTTTCGGCACCGTCTCTCTTGAGGTAGAGACGACAGGCTTCAGTAACGTGTTGGTTTATAGGTTCTTCTACGAGGTTTCATTGGTCAGGCAGGCCAGGTCTCTGGTTCTGACCTCACGTTTGCTGGAGTTTAGGGAACGGTGGGGTTGACTGTAACGTCAATGCTAGTATTGGCTAGTGCTTTGGTGATGAGGAGGGTGGTGGCTTGAGTGTCCCTGGTGCAGTGCACCAGGAGATTTCCGGATCTGAGGGTGGAGACCTTGGGGAGGGTACCGACAAGGCCCTGGGGCGCTTTGTGGATTAGAAAAGGAAAAACATTCTATAAATTACTTGATTTATTGGCGGCCTGTGTTATTATAATTTTAGGGATTGGGGCTGAATAATGGTCACTGGAGGAAGCAGGTGGGTCACGGGGAGGGAGGGTCAAGGTCAAGGTTCAAGCAGAAGAGTTTCGTCATGATGAAAAAACCAAGGGCCGAGAGACCCGATGCAACTAGAACAAATATCTCGGAACTACTATAGAAAAACCGCCAAAGAGGTATAGATAAGGCGCGAAAGTCTGGTCAGATCGGAAGAGGAAAAAAACAAAAGAACGATCTCACTGAAAACAGATGCCCATCCAGAGAGAGAGAATCCCAAAAAATGAAGATATAAAACAAAGTTTAGGTGGTAAAGTGCAAGGTACAATGAAACGGAATGAATGAATAAAGAATAGTTGGAGATAATATAGTAGAATAGAAGTCACGTCACTCTCAACACAGCACAGGTGCTTATTGCAAAGTAACACATATCATAGGAACCGAGGGACTGTACCCCTGCACTTTTCTCAAAAATGACAAAAATGCCCCCTTTGAAATGAAAAGTGCCCCTCAATTACTGTCAAAAGTGCAAGAACTGGTAGAATGTCCTTACACTTGAAACAAAATTTTACAATGTCCCTTTCAAATTGAAAATCTCCTTAATTACTGACCCAATAGTAGGAAATAGGCGACTTTTGTCAGTCCCATGTCCGGGGAAATAATTGGAATATTGCTCCTTTCTTAAAATGAAGTGCCGCTTTTACTCAAGTTTACTTTATTATCTACAGACAGGGGTGGACACATGCATATGATTTGTAAAGTGCCCCCTCAGAGGTCGTGCCCCCCACTTTTCGAAAACTTTCGACACTTCTGACACATATGAAATTTACTTGATCTAAATTATAGGATTATTTATTTTAGATTTTTAGATATCCAGAACAAAGTAGAGATTAAACTATAACGAATTTAGTCATTTAATTTTCTTGAAATTGAGTGGAACATCATTTTGACTTTATTAAAAAGTTTCCAATGCATGTAATTTTATACAATCATTTGTAGTTCGTCTTCACGGTAAAAATGCATAGATTTTTTTCAAATCTTAATCGGCAGTTTCCGGAAAACTAATTTAAATAATGTCACATGGCCGAGATTCACGTGTACATGTGGATCAATCGTATTATACTGGTGGAATATTATTGACCAATCAAAAACTTGGGGAATTTTGGCCGTGGTGCACAATTCAAGCATGGTATCAGGGTATGGGACCAAGTGTATGATAACTTTTTTCAAGCGCACGTTTCATACGTGCGTTATACATGAAGGTAATACGCGCGCGTATCGCTGCTTACGATTTTCCCCCTCAAACCTGCACCTGATTGGTTGGGAAACAAAGGAAAAATTACTCCAGCACTTAATTGGTCGAAGTACTGAAGAAATCACGTTCGGTTAAACTCGGTTTAAAAGGTCAATAGGACGCGCGGTGCATCATTGATACATGACGGGCTTCATTAGTCCGGGAGATACTCTTGATCTAGGGTTCCGTATACACCCTCCTTTGGAATTTTTCAAAGTTATGGAGGCCGCCATTAAGGATTATTTCCCATCATGCAATGCAAGCCCAACACGATTATTAATGCTGAAAGATTTTAAATCATAAATCTGGAAAATTATGAAAGGATTGTGGATCATGATATTTATCCTAATTCAGCACTCTAAAAATTGTCTGGTGAAATTTTCCTGCTTATTGATAAAATAACATTAATCTAGTTAAAATCGTAACGTTTGACCTTATTTCCTGGTAGACTATTCTGGGCCCACATTTCCAAAGTACAGTTAACCAGGATCCTGGTACAGTTATATAGTAATCTCAACTCTGATTGGTCCATACTTAGCGTGGGTTACCGAGCTGGAGTGCAGTACCGCGTGACAAAAATTCCATTGGCAGGGATCAACAACAAATTGACAACCGCCTGCAAATTTGCAGAGTTAAGTACGGAGGTTCAGTCCGACGGTACAGATAATGAATCAGTTTGTTGAAACAAAATTACAAGAATGGGTTTAACATCGCTGAAAGATGCTTTTGAAGGTATGCCATCCAAATTTCACTTTTGATATGGCTGCTGCGATAAGGCCTAATGGTAACTTGTTAGGCCTAAGCCTAACGTTAGGTAGGCGTAACGTTAGTAACGTATAAGCAGATAGGGCCTAACGTTATGGCCTAATCTGCAAGCTATAACTTAAGTTAACGTTACTAAACTCATAGGTATTTTTGATTTTCTAAGACTAAGGACTACTGTGGGAAAGAATTTTGATTGGTTTTGGTTGTCATATCATGTTAAATGTGTTTTTGTTAGAATTTCGGACGACTATCAGAAGGGTATTGTGAGCATTTAAGTTAAAAGAACACGCCAATGTAAGAAATAGGTTTTTGTAAGTATATGATCCTAACGTCAGGCTAAATTAATGCCCACATCAAGCTAATTGTGGTCATTCCCCAACGTTGTAGGCCTACAGTTGGGGTACAATTCCGAGTAGGCCTATGCACCAATTTCGCGTGTTTTTGCATTTGTTTATTCGTTTTCTTCCGCTATTAATTTGTTAGTAATTTAGTCTTACCATTTGTGAACACAATTAGGCCTACGGCTACGGCTAGGACTACAAATTATCCTTACCACGACTGTTTATGAAAGAAAACATAGGTCCTAATTTTGTCTGCGAGCAATAGGAACATTTTGGGCTTGTAATTTCGAGCCTTACTTACACTTATAATGTTGTTCGTACTAGAGAGGCTGGTATTTACCTAGACTGGGAAAGTTACTATGCAAATTACATACATTGTTTTTCTGAGACCAGCGATATGGGGGCTCTATCTCTCGGTTGCTCTATTTACAAAAAATGACCATATCTTCCAACGAAAAATAAATTACCTACTTGCTGCAACTCTCCTCTTCCTAACATAGTAAGGATTCAAATGCGAAACATCATATAGACCTTTTCAAATCTGAACCGGCAATTTCCGGATAACTAATCTAAATAATGTCACATGGCCGAGATTCACGTGTCCATAATGGACCAATCGTATACTGGAGGAATCTTATTGATTAATAAATACTGGAGGAATCTTGGCCGTCTACACCATTCACGCACGGTATGGGACCAAGTGTATAAAAAAATGTTTTCAAGCGCACGTATCATACGTGCGTTATACATGAAGGAAATACGCGCGCGTATTGCTGCTTACATTTGTATCCTCAAACCTGCCCCTAAATGGTTGGGAAACAAAGGAAAAGTGTCCTCATCATTTGATTGGTCGAAGTACTAAAGAAATTACGTTCAGCTAAACTCGTTTTAAAAAAGGTCTATGTTGCTATGATGAAATTTTGGTACAATTTACATTTTCGCGTCCAACACCCAAATCATTGAGCGTAACCAGTGACGCGAGTGTTCACAACAAAGAACACAGGCAAGAAAAAGACTGGTGTGAGCATCTTTTGCGCCGCTAATCAGAACACACATCGCATATTGATATTGACGCACTGATGTACACCGACCCACCAACTCTCAATGTTGATTGCGTAGTGAGTTTTCATTGGCTATATCGCGCATGTCTCAAAGTCTTACAGTATCGAAATATTTTCGCTGGATTTCTTTTTTTTGCGATAATTTTCAAGGTAGTATTGGTCGTTCATTGAAATTTATTTCAATGGAACGCATAGAAGACACTCAAATGTAAATTTACAGGAAATTTCGCGGGGATTGATGGTTATTGAAGTACTTATTAAAATCCATTGACGTTTTTGCCACGTTTTAAAGACGTATCGTAGTTGGCAGTCAGAGTATTTATTTTCATAACTTAACTTAGGTCCATAGCGCAAGTGTGTTTGCATGGTATAAATCACCTGTTAAACCAAGTGGTTTTTCAAAAACAGAGCGCAGTTGAGAGAAAGCTGACCAATGTTTGAAAAAATGCCATCAACATCACAAGCTAGCAATGCAAGGCATTTGTATTATTTTCCAAAGTGTGCCTCAGGTTTTACATTTTTTTCCAATTGGGAAAATCAGCCCGTTCCGAGCCACCTATGACTTTTTGGTGCACGTGTTGTAGTAAATGGACTTTTGTGTTTAATGTGTGCCGCGCAGTTTTGAACAGAAATGCGTTCATACTCTAATCCGTGACTGCATAATTAGGGTACGTGTTTTGCAGTGTTAACGGTATGGCATTTTCTCATGATGTAGGCATAGGGCCTAATAGCCTGTAATGTGAAAGTAGACCTATTATCTTGGGAATAAAGCCAGGAGGAAAACTTGTCATAGTAGAGAGAGGTCATTCATTAGAATAGCTTACATGTATTTCATATTTGAACAAGATATCATCACTCTTACGCCAAAATGACCATTGCTTTCTCAACAACTACAAAATTTCAACAAAAAATCACTAACATTGATAGAAATAAGACTACATTCCATTTTAAAAGGTATTTTAATCATGAAGGTATTTAAAACAGTTGTATCTTGGATAAAAAGCAAGGAGGAAAACTTGTCATAGTAGAGAGAGGTCATTCGTCAGAATAGCTTACATGTATTTCATATTTAAACAACATATTATCACTCTAAGGCCCAAATGACCCTTGCTTTCTCAAAAACGACAAAATTCCAACAGAAATTTACTGACATTGATAGAAATAAGACAACATTCCATTTTAAAAGGTATCAAAATTACTTAAATAAAAAAATATATTAAAATATAAATACACTTATGTGCTGTATTTCTGTTCCGATATATAAAACATGCCCATTGTGTACCATTTTCTTTTCATAGAATTCAGGTGTGCGCAGTGCTTCTTTGCACACGACACGTTGCCATTCTTTTGTGGGTTACAGCTTAGTTAATGTTTGTTAAGATATAAATTTAATCATAAAACACGCTAAAAACGTGAAAAAAGAAAGAAAAAAAAATAGACACAGAAAACAAGTTTCTAGTTTTTACCCATCACTCATATCTGCAGGCCAAAAACAAAAATCAAGTCCTAAACAAGCCTCTCACTCAGATCAATGTCCACTCACCGTGTTTTTCTGTTGATGGTGGTCTTGATGAAAATACAACACACAATGGTAACGTGATCACTTCGTGTAAAAGATTTTACCATTTCAATTCTCCTCTCCCCCTTTTTTTTCTTCAAAATCCTCTACTCGAATATTCACATAAGAGGAGAATCTCCTCCCCTCCTTTTTGGTCGTTTAAAGCATGAATACTGTTATGAATACAATCGTTGAAGAGCTGTTACCCCAATTTTAGCCACTTGCATTTTATTCAAAATAATTACAAGGGAGCTCTAGATGGAGTTGTGTAGTTACTGCCGAGGAAGGAAAGGTACAGCCACCTTCTTCTTTTTGGGGAGTTAAGGGCTTAACCCCAATTTTAGTCACTTGCATTTTATTCAAAATAATCAAAAGGGAGCTCTAGATGGAGTTGTGTAGTTGCTCACGAGGAAAGAGAGGGACAGTCACCTTCTTCTTTTTGGGGAGTTAAGGGCTTAACCCCAATTTTAGTCACTTGCATTTTATTCAAAATAATTAAAAGGGAGCTCTAGATGAAGCTGTGTAGTTGCTCACGAGGAAGGAGAGGTACAGTCACCTTCTTCTTTTTGGGGAGTTAGGGGCTTAAGATAATACTGTAGATGTAGAGGGATGTGCCCATTGCGTACCATTTTCACTTTTTAGAATTCTGATGTGTGTAGTGCTTCTTTGCATTACTTCTTTGGGTGTATATTTATATGCATGTTAAAGTACATGTAAGTTACACATTATGTAATGAGTAATGTAAACATTACATTTACTAATGAATACACAGGGTTGTGATAATCCGCAGTTGTTCTTGTAACATAGTATTTTCAAATGATTTTAAAGATGATATTTTTTCAAGTGAGCATTATCGAGAGTTGTCACTATTTGTGTTGTTTATTTCATGTCTTAAAGGATTAGTTCAGTAGTCAAGCATGTGTATCTTATATGAAAGAGGACTTCAAAAGAAACAAAATGGTGAAGAAAGCATTCAAAAATCATATTCCGTTAAGGAGATATCTAAGTTTAAAGTTTGGTACATTTGTGTAGAAGCGACTGAAATCAGACTAGTTCTGATGTTATAGCCTCAGATTCCTTAAAGTTTTTATGTATTCTATCATATTTTGTCCTGCGATTTTGTGAGTTAAACACCATGGGATTGGTCAAAAAATAGTAAAACTGAATCTAGGAAGGGTATTTATAATATACCACCTGAATAAATTTTGAGGAAAATCAATTAAATAGTGAAAAAAAAAAAAAAATTAACTTTGTTTAAAATACATAAAGACTGAAGAATCTGAGGCTGTGACATCACAACTTGTCTGATTTTAGTCGTTTTTACAGAAATAATACCAAACTTTAAACTTGAGTATCTTTTAACGGAATAAGGTTTTGAACGATTTTTTTCACTATTTTGTTTCTTTTGAAGTCTTCTTTCATATAAGATTATGATTGACCACTAAACTAATCCTTTAATTGCAGGTTAAAATTGCACTACTTCTGTAGTCCTCGCTGGCATCGTTTTTTGCTGCTTCCACAAGTTTTCATTAAGTTTAAATCCCTTTGTCAGTGTGAAGAAAAGTTGAGGCACAATATGACTGAAGAGGGAAGCAGAAAGCTTTGTGCAAGATTTTCAAATTTTGTCCAATCTAATATGCTTGAGAATAGGGAATAGGGGTTGTGGTGGACAGCAAATTTTAAAGGGAACTGCTATGTATAGGCCTTAACTCCTTGTTTATGCCACTGCGTTATGCTATGGCAGTATTGCTGATTACGCCGATAGTTCACCTGGTACGTATATAGAATTGTATTTAAAAACCTTATGCAACTGTTGTCAAATTTGAATCACAAATGGACATTCATGGAAAATAATTTTGTGTGGTATTTAAGTTGGGGTTTTAATACATTTTCATCTGAACTTCATTTGCAGATAATTTTATTGATGGGGAAGCTTTCATACTGCTTGATGGAGTGACTGTGAAAGAAATCATTAAACCACTTGGCCCAAGTGATTTAATTTCAGTGATACCATATCACGTATGAAAGTAAATCTCGAAGGGGGCACTGATGAGGGTTGCTTTATTTGCACAGAGGGGGAGGTACGGAATGAATTTCGTAACCTTGTACCCTCCAAAGCACCAGGCCCGGATGATATTTCTCCTCGATTACTTAAATTATGTAGTGATCAACTCTGTAGTATTTTCTGTAAAAAATTTGATATGTCTTTTCAATCAGCTACTGTTCCCACAATTTGGAAAACATCATGCATTGTCCCAGTGCCTAAGAAACCCAAGGTGTCATGCATGAATGACCTCAGATCCGTAGCGCTTACTTCCGTTGCATTCAAATCTTGTGAACGCTTGGCACTGTCACAACTCAAGAAGCATGTGAACAATTTCATTGATCCATATCAATTTGCCTACCGTAAGAATAGAAGTCCCGAGGACTGGAGGACGCTATCCTGGTAGCTCTGAATGAGGTTTCATCTCATCTAGATACCAGAGCGTTTGCAGAGAAACAAGGGGCTAATCAACCGACAAAAAATGCCAGTAATTCAGCTAGAATTACGTTTTTTGACTTTTTGTCGGCATTCAATACAATTCAGCCTCACTTGTTGGCATCTAAACTCCAAACCATGGATGTTCCCATGTCAATTAATTACTGGATACTGAACTATCTTACTTCTCGTCCGCAGTATGTAAGGTTGAATCCACATACCTCGGACACTGTCATTTCAAATACAGGAGCACCACAAGGCACTGTACTAGCACCTTTTCTTTTTAGCTTGTACACCTATGATTGCCAGGCAGTGACCGAGTCATGTTATATCGTCAAATTTGCTGACGATACAGCTCTGATTGGGCTTGTCACAAATAAGGATGACTCACATTACCGAAGTGAAATCAGCAATTTTGTAAGCTATTGTGACCAAAACTTCCTTATCCTGAATGTCAGCAAAACAAAAGAGATGGTTATTGATTTTAGACAGCATTGTAATCCTCCTGACCCAATTACAATTGCTGACTCTGAGGTTGAACGTGTGCAATCTTACAAGTATTTAGGTGTAGTAATCAACAATAAACTCACTTGGTCAGACAATACAGATGCCATAATGTCAAAACTCAACTCTCGCCTATATTGCCTCAGAAAACTGAAATCTTTCCACGTCGACAGTAACATTTTACAACTTTTTTATCGTTCCGTTTTTACATCTGTTTTTAGCTATTGCATCGTTTGCTGGGGTGGTTGTGCCTCCAAGCATGACACCTATAGAATCAATTCTGTCATCAGAAGAGCGAGTCGACTTTTCAATGAAAGCAATTTACCAAATATAGACTCCTTCTACCACTCCAGTCTCGATCGCAAACTTAAGTCCCTCCTCGCGGACACCAACCATCCATTACACAATGAATTTATGAATAGGTTGATTGCCAGTAGTGGTAGAATGAGGCTTCCAGCTATCGCCACAAATCGTTTTAGAAATTCCTTTGTGCCAAAAGCCATTTCCTTTCATAATGCCAACCACTCCAGATAGTCCATGTGCATTATTTCATATGCATTTTTCTATTTTATCATTTTCATCATTGTATATATTTACTCTTTTATCTTTTAAATGTTTTTAGCTTTTTACTCATTTCATTTTATGTATCATGATTGTATCTTGCGAGCTGAAATTGCCCAGTTTCTGGTGCTTAATAAAGTTGATTGTATTGTATTGTATTGTATTGTAAGAATGAAGTTTTTGGCAAAGTTGAATAAACTTAAAGCTGAAAAGGTATGCTGTGAATTTGAAGTAGGCACAAAACAATCAGTTTCTCTTGTAGAAATGGGTTTTATTTGTCCATCATGAGACCGAGTATTTAGTGAAAATGCTAGTTAACTTATGACACATCTTAAAAACACACATGCACTTTTTTTAGGAACTCCTTTACACATGCAGTAAAATGTTCTGAAAATGGATGTATGCGGACTTTTAGGTATAGATATGCCTTACAACGGCACATTGAGAGGAGTCATGGGCCATTTAGGAATAAAGAGATCATGTTGATTATAGACTACCAAACAATATTGATGATAATGAAGGCAATGATGAATATTCATAAGTATTAATGATAATGGAGGCAATGATGAATATTTAGGTGGTGAGGAACCGTAAAATGCTGAAGCAGATGGTGACATCTGGGATGATTTCAGTCAGGATAACTTAACTGAAGTGGTAACAGTTTGTATTACCAGAATAAAAGCTTCAAGTAGTAATGTACAATCAACAATATACATGGTAGTTGCAGATTCTTAAAATTTGTTTTGTGACATTATTGGTGGTTTGAAGGCCAAGACATTCAAATTTGTATATGCAAGGGAATTTTGTGAAGATGATGAAGAAGATCAAAGCTTGCTTGAAACATTTCAATGTTGTGAAGCTCCATACTAGCAGCTAAGAAATTCTTATCAGCAAGAGAAATATTTTGTCAATTCTGGTTTCTTTGTTAGGCTAGTCAAAATCCCAATTGCATTAGTTTACTTTCCAAGACACAACAGGACTACAAGTCATCTTGAACAACTTGCCAAGCATATTACATTGCAGCATATACCATTAAAGAAGCTTTTGAAGTATATCGTTGAGAGCAAAAATTTATGTCTACTGTGTTACAGTATCATTGTAGCAATGGTGGGTTTTTATGAGATTTCAAAATGGTCAGTTCTGTAAAGAACACATTTGTTTTCAAGTCCACAAAACATGCAGCTTCTCTTGTATGTTGGTGAGTGTGAGGTTGCCAGTCCTCTTGGTTCCAAGGCAGGTCTGCATAAAATTGGAGTGATCTACTGTGCAATACTGAATATACCTCCCAAGTACCATTCCTCATTATGCAATTGCTTTCTTGTTTCAATGTTCAATGCAGGAGATGTAAAGTCATATGGTTATAAATGTCATTTTGAGGCATTTTGTTGAGGAAATCAAAGAGCTTCAAACCACAGGTTTACTCATTAGCAGTGATGTATACAGTGGAATTGTTAAGGTGAGCATTGCTTAATTGACTGTGAGGTGTTAATGGTACAAGTGGATTTGTGGAAAGTTTTATTGGCAAATTATATTGTAGGCATTGTGAGATGCACAGAAATAACATGTCTTTTTCGTGCACGGAGAGAACATACCTACTTCGAATGCGAGAAGATTATGATGATGATGTGCGCTTCAGTGATCCTTCATTGACTGGAATAAAGTATTTTGTTTTCTTAATGAGATCCACAATTTTCATGTGACAAAAAGTGTTGCCCCTGATGTCATGCATGATCTTTTAGAGGTATCTGCAGTGTGGAGGTAAGACTTGTCCTTAATGCCGTAATACATGATGGTTACTTCACTTTGGATCTATTAAACAGCAGGATAACTAGCTTTGATAATGGATTGGTGGTTTCCAAAATTAAACCCTCAGTAATTACTGCTTCCGACCTTCAAAATCCAGATGGCCCAACCCATCAAACAGCTGCCCAGATGTGGTGTCTTATCTGTCATATTCATCTTCTAATTGGGAACAAAGTATCAGAAGACAATGACCATTATGAATTATCACTGCAACTCTTAGAAGCCATGGATATTATTTTCTCATATGAGATAACTGTAGAAAATACACTGTTTTTCAAACATATCATAAAAGATCACCACGAAGACTTGTCACTATTTCCAATGCGCAAATTAAAACCAAAACACCAATTCATGACGCACTATCCTCGAGAGAGTCGTATGCTAGGGCCCCTTATCCGCTTCTGGTCCATGCGATTTGAAGCGAAGTATAGCTTCTTCAAACGGTTGGGTCATATAGTTTGCAATTTTAGGAATATCCTAAAGACGCTCAGCTTTAGACAGCAGATGTTCTTTTGTTATAATATAATCAGTTCGAAGGATATTGTGAATGGAGATCAAGAGGTTGGGCCAGGATCTTCCGTCCTTGTGACATCATTAGAAAGTGTTAATGTATTGGAAAATCTCTTGGTGTGCACCTACTGGATAAATGTGGCCAAATGGTGTGTAGTGCATGGAAAACGATACCAGAAGGATATGGTAGTTGTTACAGACAAAGCAGTTGACCTTGAAACTATTTTGACAGAATTTCATCTGTGATATGTTTGGATGATGGCATTAAACTAGTAATAAAGCCATTTCAGACTGTAAAATATGATCGACACAAACATTCCTATGTAGTGCAACAAAGGAAAGTGCAACAACCTTTTTCGAAAGTTTTAGTGTAATGCGTATTGATGATCTGCTGGATCAGCAGCCTTACCATGCAGCTAAGGCATATGATCAGGAAGAAGAGTCACATCAACATCACAATTTACAGCATCTTACTAAACAATTAGGCCCACTGTAAGTATTTTACCATGATTGATATATTCTAGCCTGAGCTTGCCCAAGTACCCTCTATTAAGAGAACGTTTGAATAGAGTCCACACTTACAGTATATCCACGGTTTCAGTCATGGTATCATATATTACAATTGTAGCAATAATTTTTTATCTTAAATTCTATCACCCCTTATTGCTGGCAGTGGTCCCTGGTTGGATAAGAAAGCTTATTTACATATGCAATGGACTTAAGTATTAGTCAATAGCAGGTCACCCCGGTCTACACAGATATTTTTCTACATGGGCAGGTTGATGTCTTAAGCACGTGATATCAAAATCAGGGATCGACAAATCATCAAAATTCAAGTTGTCCATGGGCAAGTGTTTCTATAAATGTCCTTGCCCGGGAGAAAAAATATGGTTGGCCTGACAAATTTCTTTCATATTGATATTGCACAAAATTTGCTGAAAAACAGGTTGGCTGCCGGGCAGCATAATCAACATTTTTACTTGCCCTGACATATCTATTTAGTTGTCCCGGGCTGCCGCACAAAGGATTTATAGAAAGCTGATCAAAATATTCTTAGCCTATGTAGTAACCTGATAGATTTCACATAATATTCTTCTCCACCTCTTAGCAGTAAAGAGCCATTGGATAATTTAAAATTTAACTTCAAAACTGCTTTGATCGTTTCTCCAGTTAGTGTACAAGTAAACGTTAGTACGTCTTGTATGACCTACACAGTCTGTATTTTTTGTTCCTAACTCGTCAATTTTGAGGTAATTATAAGACAGCACTTCTAATATCAATTTAAAATGAAATGATAGGATTTTGAACTCACCACATAGGGGCCTACATGTAAAACAAAACAAAAGGTTAGTAGTCCTGACAGCCAAATAATAGATTTAAATAGAACTTGAACTGTTTGCAGAATAATGTACGTAGCCCTTTGCAAGCGCAATGCACTGTACAGTACGTATATTGCATTACAGCTACATTTGCTCAAACATTTGAGCACAAAATGTGCAGAAACCAAATGAATTGTTTATTCCACTTCACTAATTTCATAAGTGCCCAGGCTCTTAGAGACATAGCTTAGACAAATTGTGTAATTAGAGTGGCGAAGTTATTGGGGAGTTGAAAATGGTACAATTTTGTGGTTTGTGAAACTGAAGGATTAAATCAATATGCTTTGACGGGCCTTCCACTGTTTGAGGACCAGTTGTAATGTTCCACGGTAAAAAGGAGACACAAACACACATAATAAATGCACTTCAAATGACATGAAACTTCATTATAAACCAACCACCGCAAACAGCTGGTCAGTATCTCATTGCTATCTCAACACATCTATGTATAAAATCGACACAAAAAAGGCTGCCATTTTGTTCAATTCTGGACTAAAATCTTTGACATAATGACATAATTGATCCACCTGAAAACAGGAGTTTTAGTCTTTCTTTTAATATAGCACACACATATTTTATATATATATAATATATATATATATATATATATATATATATATATATATATATATATATATATATATATATATATATATTTATATATATATATATATATTATTTTCGTTTTAAACAAGAATATTTTGATATCTTCTTTTGATAATATTATATATCTACAAAAATGTCCTACAAGAAAGGTGGGGAGAAATGCCGTTTAAAAGTTTTGAGCGGTTTTGTTCCAACAGTATTGGCCACGATTGTAGACATAAGATATGGTCTAACCACAACTCTCCAGATTTTTCGCGTAGCTCAGGAACCCGAACCTTTTTTGCTATAGGAGAGATTTGCAGCATGAGAACAATATGCTAATATTTTTCCAATATATATATATATATTTAATTCTACATCATTTGTTCTGGGTTTTTTAAGAGATTATAAGGTTCTGGCATAAATTAATAGCGTTTTCAGAGGATTTAATTGAAAACATCCTTCCAAGAATAAACTTGAATACCTCTCTAATGAGCAAGGTAGATAAAAGTATAAAAGATGTATTTTTTAGAGGCAATGAATATTGCCAACTTGATGCATTCTTCCAGGAATAAGAATGCCATTTAAATAAGCAAGGGTAAGAAACATGAGGTATGCTCTTGTGTTTTATAGAGGCGATCGATACTGTGCAGTGAATTTGGTACATCCTTCCAGGAATAAACTTCAATGCCATTGTAATGAGCAACAAAAAATGTGTATCTGTTATCATTAATGAATTATTTATTATCATTATTATTATTATTATTATTATTATTAATACTATTATTATTATTATTATTATTATTATTATTATTATTATTATTATTATTATTATTATTATTATTATTATTATTATTATTATTATTATTATTATTATTATTATTATTATTATTATTATTATTATTATTATTATTATTATTATTATTATTATTATTATTATTATTATTATTATTATTATTATTATTATTATTATTATTATTATTATTATCATTATTATTATTATTATTATTATTATTATTATTATTATTATTATTATTATTATTATTATTATTATTATTATTATTTTATTATTATTTTATTATCATTATTATTATTATCATCATCATCATCATCATCATCATCATCATCATCATCATCATCATCATCATCATCATCATCATCATCATCATCATCATCATCATCATCATCATCATCATCATCATCATCATCATCATCATCATCATCATCATCATCATCATCATCATCATCATCATCATCATCATCATCATCATCATCATCATCATCATCATCATCATCATCATCATCACCACCATCACCACCACCATCATCATCATCATCATCATCACCATCACCACCACCATTATCATCACCATTATCATCATCACCACCACCATCATCATCATCATCATCATCACCACCATCATCACCACCATCATCATCAACATCATCACCACCATCGATCATCATCACCACCATCGATCATCATCATCATCATCATTATCACCATCATCACCACCATCATCACCACCATCATCACCACCATCATCATCATCATCACCATCATCACCACCATCATCATCAACATCATCACCACCACCATTATCACCACCATCGTCATCATCACCACCATCGATCATCATCATCATCATCATTATCACCATCATCACCACCATCATCACCACCATCATCATCACCATCACCATCATCACCACCATCATTATCATCATCATTACCACCACCATCATCATCATCACCATTATCATCACCATCATCATCACCACCATCATCTTCACCATTATCACCACCATCATCATCATCATCTCCATCATCACCATCATCATCACCTGCATCACCATCATCATCATCATCATCATCACCATCATCATCATCACCACCATCATCAGCATCATCATCACCACCATCATCATCACCACCATCATCACCACCATCATCACCACCACCATTATCATTATCATCATCACCACCACCATCATCACCATTATCACCATCATGATCACCACCATCATCATCACCACCATCATCACCACCATCATCACCACCACCATCATCATCATCATCATCACCACCACCATCATCATCATCACCATCATCATCATCATCATCATCATCATCATCATCATCATCATCATCATCATCATCATCATCATCATCATCATCATCATCATCATCATCATCATCATCATTCATTATCATTATTATTGTTATATTATTATTATTATTATTATTATTATTATTATTATTATTATTATTATTATTATTATTATTATTATTATTATTATTATTATTATTATTATTATTATTGTTACATTATTATTATCATTATTATTTTTGTTATTATTATTATCAGTATTATCATTATAATTCATTGGTTAGAGGCAATGAATAATGGACATTAAATTTTGTGTATATTAACTATAAATCTTAAATGTTCCCTTTAGATTGGTGCAAACATGCCAAAGTATCTTGAAGAGGGGACAAATAAACAACCCTACATCCTACTCTGAGCCTCTGCAGAGCTTTGTCATCGTAGAAAGAAAGGCTTTGGAATAAACATTAATCATGAAGGCAGTGGACGTTTACCCCAAGTTGTTTTATATATTAGGTCTGCATTACCCATGGTAATGTTTTACAATATGGGAGTTCCTTCGAAAGGTAGTTTTCAATTTGGATGATGACGGAAGTCACAAGAATAACTGACTCCATCGGTTAATGCAATGCGTACCGCTTTAAAGAAACATTCTGGATAGTAAAAGCTGCTCTTACTATGTATTGGATTTTATTACAGTATGTTAGCAGCATCCTGAACATTTCATGAACCTCTTAAAATCTCTTGTGTGCTTAATGTTAATCAAAACAATACAAGTTATTCTTTTAAGAAGAGTTAAAAAAGATTGATTGAAAATATTATAAGAATGCATTTATTTCTATTTCAATCAGTAGTGCAGTAAAAAAACTGCTGAAACCTTGTTTTGTATTGTAATCTAAGCACAGTTTTTCAAAAGAATTGAAACTAAAAGTGATTGAAACCAGTTATATAGCAGACACATATGCTGCTGCACTGACTTTATGTGTAATTGCTGTTTCTTTCTTGCTTTAGTTTTGTCTTTCCACCCTGTTTGTTCAGGGTTTTGGACAATAACGTAAACAATATCAGTGTGTCTTGGACAAGAATGTTAAGGCAATTTAGGATCAAACTCTGAATGCCACTTTTAGTAGGTTTTTTTAGATTTTGATATTTTTACACATTATGTGGCAGAAGGTTATGTCACAGTTGCAGGAATCATTTTTGTATTATTTTCTTAATTGTTTTTCTAAAGACGTTAGGAATCTTGCAGTCTTGCTGGGTGAGAGTACCTTCGTATGTGTGTACTTTATATGTAATTGTCCATACTACTGAACCCACTGATTTTGTCTTTTGGAGGCGATAGCTCATAGCTGCCAAATCCAGAAAACCTATGTCATAGGCTAACCCAACAGAGTCAACTTGGATCATTTGTATGTTGCCAATTTTGAGTAGATGAATTCTATTGATTTTGTTGGGTTCAAAGGACTTTTAAGTTCCACTTGGGTCAAATGTTGAAAATATTGAGATGGTGCTAATTTATGAGTGTCAAATTGGGTTTTTATTTTAAATGGTATGGAGGTTCTTATTGAAAGTATATCACCTAAATGAATAATTCGTCCCTCATACAGGTGGAGGTCATATTATAAAGGACATTAAAAGAAATATCTTGGTAAAAGAGTCATGCTCATAGCATATTCCCTATAAGAAGTTATGCGTTTTTTTAAGCTCAGCCTCACATAACTCAAGACTTGTATGTAACTTCAATTATATTTGATATTCTAGTACACTAAGGGATGGATGTGACAAGTTTGTTGAAGTTCAGTTGTTACATACCCCTGAAGGAATGATGTTTTCTCAAATGTGATTGATATCAAGAAATTCAAACAAATATTTGAAGACTGTGAGGTTATGACGACATCACTGCAGAACTTTTTATTTTTTATTTTAACAGATCTTGAAACTTTCATAAAATCTTGTTGGAATATGCTATGAGCATGCTTCTTGCGCCAGAATGTTTCTTTAATTTCATTTATTACACTCTCATATATATTGTATTTGTCTAAGAGGTGAACTATGCCTTAAATGGAACTTCCTCTGATTAACTAATTAGAAAATGATAAACTGTGTCCATGTAGGTCATCCCTGCTGAAAGGCCATATCTTACAGTGTGATAATCTTTTGGTAAACCCCATAGCCCTTGACTGATAACAGGTCTTGCATCACAATGAGGTCCACTTAGAATGGTGCATTACATGATCTTTGCATCACAATTTTAAAACAGTGGTCCTACCATAAGATAAAAAAAAGTTCCCTATATACTATTTAGATTACTTGATATACCAAAATATTAATTATTGCAACAATCGACATATTCTTGAAGAAAATTGTTAACCACCCTAAATACCCTGATGTCTATTAAGATGTAATTTGTTTTCATGACATGTACTGTGCTGCAAATAAGATTAATGGAACCTGACAGCTATGATTTGTCATTTTTTATTTTTTTTGTTAATTCTCTTAGAGTGTATCATTTTACAGGCAATGGTTATACTTGATGCAAGAATGGTGGCATGCTTTGTATTAATGACCATATCAACGGCCAAACAAGCTTATAAAATTAAACTATCACCAGGAAATATGAGTAAATAAACTAGGAATGAGAAATTGACGGTAATTGTGATTAAGAATAAGGTACAATCCTTGTGATATTGACTAAGTAAATAGTTTTCACCAACAATAGTCCCAGTAAGATTAATTAGATTAGCTATCTCAGTGGAATTAACAATGATTACCAAATTATCCTGGAATGAGTGGTGACTTTAATCTGGAATTGGTGATAATCCCTGTGGAAATAACTATACATGGCTGGTCAAATTAACAAGATTTCACGGTGATTTTGACCAGGAACAAGGGGAAATCCTAGTGTATGAATCATAAATCTGGTCAAATTAACCAGGATTAATGATGGTTTCAACCAAGAATATGTTACAATTAACTAGGAATTAATGATGGTTTTTTACCAGGAATATCTTACAAATAGCCAGGAAATTTCACCAATTCCCTGGTGATATGTTAACCAGAATTCTGGTAATTATAACTTCACCAGGAAATCCTGGTGAAAACAATCATTGTAGTGTGGGTGTTATACCAACATGAAACTTGGCACTTGGTGGAAATTTGACCAGTTTCTGGTGCAATTTTACCAAACACTGTTTAAAGTAAGTCGTCATAATTATTTTCACAAATTATCTAGAACTTATTTTAATCTCCCAATCCAACGTTTGGAAAAATTGAAATTATGTTTAGGCTAATTTTCACGGAAAATGGGTATCTTGAAATATAAATATCACTAAATGTGCAATTAACTTAAGGTTCAGACTCTACTAATTTTTGTTTTGTTTTATATATAACTGAAAAATAGTAACTGGTACTCAAAAAGAATTATAATCCATTTTAAAAGCATTATAATTGTTTCTTACAGCTAGTGTGTAATTTTTGTTCCAAAATTAAAGAAATATTCCTGCGGTAAAACTTTGTTTAAAAGAATATTCCATTAAAATTTCATTTTCATATATATTATAGAGGACTATTAAATAAACAAATTGTTGCAAAAACCACGCTTGTGTTGAGTTTTGGCTGATCAAAGTTTGATCCATTTTCATTTTATGCTAAATTTGTGACTGAAAGATATATTCCTGATAGAGTTTGGGCAGTAGAGGATATGGTAAAGATTTAAAAACTTATGATCATTTGCGGCAAAATTTCAAAGAATTCATCAACTTTAGTTTTATGAAAATATCATATATTTAGGTATGCTATTACAAATTTGAGTATTTTCAGAAAACATGGATAATTTTGTTTGTTTGAATAAGAAAAATTCCTTCTTAATTATATCAGTTATTGACAATAGTTTCCGTAACAACTGAATGAGCTGAATGGGTTGTTAGCTCATTGCAGCAGATTTTGTTTCAGGGTTTTTCTTAGCCAGAGCCTTGTTAGCCTAGCACCGTATGGAACTAGTTACCAGAGGGAATCACGAGGAGGTAAGGCTAACTTGGGTGAATTAAGGGTCATCGATAGGCTACTGACTAATTTTCGCTTTTCACCCTCCAATGTAAGCTAGTCGATCCCAACACCACTGGATGTGGTGCCGGGCGCATGAAAACCCCAATCCGCCACTAAATACAATAGTACGAATGTGATTTTTGTTTGTTATCAATTTTGGTATATGGAAAAGAATCAAAGCCTTTTCTTTATCAGAATCAGCTGCAATTAATTTTCCAGGAATTTTGGCGTTGCGTAATGAGTTGCATAAGGAAATAGAGATCGCTGTCCGTTAACCTACATCACCACGATCACAGGTCTGCATGAACTGATGAAGATTTGCTTAATAACATCTGTTGTAAAATGGCTTATATTTTAGTTATTTTGACAGAAATTTTTGCAATCAATATGTAACTGTATACACAGACTTTTAAAACATTTACACGCAAGTGCATCCTCGGTTTTCTCGTAAGAACGATTTTACTGCAGATCATGTGATCCAAAATCTTAGCCATTCTGCCATTGGCTCATACAAGAGAGCATATTCACAACGTTATATAGCTGTATAAATGTAATACATGTTTCAGTAGCTATAGTAAACAGGTTAAGAAGTGTAATTGTTTACCTGTACGTGATTAAGGCCAAACAAAAACAACAAGCAGACTGCGTAAGTAAACAAAGAAGGTTTGGTAAATTTATTTGGCAAGTCTCTTATAATTTCAAGCTAAACAATCTTTCTACACTCAATTGACCAAATTTTCCAAAATTAATAAGGTTTTGAGCTTAATCTTCAGTCTGTTGATTAATTTGTCTCAAATGTTGCATGCTACTCACATTTGATGTCAGGGGTGTAGGGAAGCTTTCGAAAATTGGGGGTACGACCTCTGGGGGGATTTTTCTCAAATCCCATGTCCGCCCCCTGTCTATAGATAATAAAGTAAAGTAAACCGTCAGTCAACATTTTAGAAAGGGACACTTTCAATGAGAACACATTCCCCCGTACATGGGACTGACAAACGTCGCCAATCCTACTATTGGATCAGTAATTAAGGGGGAATGCATTTTAAAAGGGCCACTTTTGTATATATCTTTTTTAAAGTGTGTGCACATTTTATCAGTTCTTGCACCTTTGAGAGTAATCTGGTAATTGAGCGGCACTTTTCAGTTTTACAAAAGGGGCACTTTTGTCATTTTCAGAAAAATAGAGGGGAAAGTGTCCTGAGCGCCCCTGTCCCTACACCTATGTTTGATGTGCATTGTTGTGGTGTTGATTGTCATGTATTTTTTCACTTACAACAGCCAACAAAAGTCTGAAATAATTCACAGGACAGAGTTTCAGTATAAAGATGTTTTGTATAAGAAGATTTTGTACGGAATTAGACTAGGATGGTAAACAAGGGCGGGATTCGCGGGGAGGGGGTGGGAGGAGAGATGACTCAGCCTATCAAACTAAGACACAATCTGTAATACTCTATCTAAAATAATCATTTAAAAATAGGAATACGAAACATGAAACTCCCCCTTGCTTTAAAAGTATCACCAACTCTTTAAAAAATATTTAACACAAAATGGGGGGACGGAATCAGCAAAAAGAAGGACCAACCTACAATTTGTTAAGCAAAAATAATTTAATCATATATATCTAACCTTTCTAGGTTTAATAATTGACAACTTGTTTTCACTAATCACCTCACGAATTTGCCTAGCAACAAAATCTGCGTAACTAGGTGGGAGCAAACATCCTACGCAGTATTGGTACAGTATTGCTAGCTAACAGCGCGCGCTCGTGTAGTCAATGCAACTTACTGTACAAAACAAATTTCTGCACACACAGACTGAGTGACGGCAAAATGGTTAACAAAAATTGCGCTACGGGCTCCCTTCGGGCTTTGTAAATCTGATTGTTGTTACCCAGAACACTTAGCAAACTGAATTTTGTTTATCCTATTATCTAAACACTTTAAAAATTAGGACAAGTGCCATAAATGAATCAAAGCTTGCAGCAGGCCTCGCGAACATTCAAATGTCTATGCATTGGTAATGCACGATTGCGGATTTGAGGATTGTTTGCCCCACATAGGTACCGCGTTGCTATGGTGGGCGTGGGCCATTTGAAAATCTGGAAAGGTTAATTGCCCGGCTGCATGGAATTCCGCAAAAAAGCATATTCAGTCAACTATACACTTGTTTATGACTAATTCTGCATCATAAATGTAATGATATCACATCTTATATGAAAGTCGTTATATTCTACTTAGTGGCGTAGCTAAGCAGTGGCATTTGGAGGGGGGGGCAATAGTGGGGCAGGGTTACATTTTGCGGGGACAAGTTAATGATGTTTGAACAATTACACTATATTCTGTCATTTCATTTGGGGAACAGGGGACAGGGCCTCTGAAAGGGGGGTGCATGCCTCCTCTGGCTACGCCCTTGATTCTATTTGGGACATCATCCAATCAAAGGCTGTTACAAACAATTTATATTGTCTCCACCGCGGTAGAGGAAGAACCCGAGAAAGAAGTTGAGGACACTTGAAAAATTTGGAAAGCGTAGAAAGTGCCGGTGCGCTATTGTGGTGGAAGGAGAGGCGTCACCCTCTGTCAGTGGCTGCGTGACTCTAGCTGTTACAAAATGAAGTCAACTTCCTTACAAATTAAAACAACTTTGACACGTATATCTTTACCGGCATTGTCTAGCTTGTTGAGCCACTGTAATTGGCTGTTATTCTTAATATGTGCATCATCTGATCATGGAAAGTTTTACACGTTTCATTCTTGACTTAAAATATTCGAAAAACAAAATGATTGGTCTAACTGCTACAGCTGTACAGTACCATTTTCAAACAATTCAAATTTCAAAATAGAACAACAAACCAACCTTTGGTTTGCGGCTTGCATGTGACCGGTGATAATCGTAGGTAATTAGGAGATTAATTGTTTTTACTCTAATCATAGCAGCTCCCTGAATATTGTACTGATAAGCTTTCAAAATGGATATTAAAAAAAGTTGTAATGAGTAATATTTGCACGTGAAGGAGCTGAAACTCGTGATAAAACTCACTGAACATGCATGGGTGACATTTTGGTGTTCACATTGTGATGATGTACCTAAACTCGACCGTTAAAGAGGCAAAATCGTCATATGTGCACAATATTTAGAATTCCTTTCAAATTTTTTGATTGCTTGAATTTTTGCTGCGCGATTCGTTGTCTCGTATCGCTAGGAACATAGTTATTTAAAACGCTTTGAAGGTCATTACCAGAGTTAGCCCAGTTGGCTATAGCGATCAGAGTATTTTTTTTCCTTCAAACCCACAGTCGTCAGTTCGAGCCGGTAGAATCATTTATTGCGACTTTTGCTTTCATCTACTTCTTTTTTTTCTCAGTAATTTTCATTTGGTGACTATTATTGTAGTATTATAATACTAATATTTCACTTTCGCTTTTTCCCTCTGAGAAACGTGTTGAAAAAAACAAAACAACTTTCTCGTCTCAGTAACGTAATGCGCTGTGTACGTAACTCGGCACATAACGTACATGCTAGTGTCTGGCTGTACAAACAGACAGCGGATCGGATCTTGTGTCCACAACCGGAAGTGACGTCAAAATATCGCATCCCAATTTTACCGTATTTTCATGAGACGAGCCTCCCTCTTTAACCTGTTAACTGGTTAATACTTTCTAAATAAGACCTTCAAAGAGAGATGTACAAAAAGGGACGGATTACTTGTTGTTTTCCAGTGAACGCAGAGCGATTAGCCCTTCATGTCTTATTCTTATTTTCACCTACAATTTGTCTTCTCTTTCATTTCTCCAATATCATCTTTTTCCTGTTCCGTATTCGTTTGCTTTTAACAACTATGAATTACACATCTGTACTTAGATAAATCCTCTCCCCCATTTATACTCAAATTGTGCACAATTTTGTTTGCGTTTTATTCTTCATTTCCAGTGAAAATTTTCTCACAAACTATAAGAAATATATTAGTTAAGTGTCCGTCCCCCTCCCCCTCCCCCTTATCAGACATTTCAGCATTGCCGTTCGTATAGATATTACCCAACAAACCAAGATGGATGCTAATATCCATCTATAGGGCAATGGCATACATAATTCTTAATGCAGGGAAAGGAGAAGATACAGCATAATACTCCACTCCAGCAAAGGTTATCATACTAATACAGTATGGATCAATCTGTGTGTCCGTTGCGCTTTGCAGCAAATGTAATCGGTCCCATGGTGTAATGGCAAGCATTCGAGACTCTGAATCTCGCGATCCGAGTTCAAATCTCGGTGGGACCTACATTTTCCCTAAGTTCAATCTTATCGACGCGATCATCTTAGTAGTGAAAACTTGAGAAGTACCTAAAGAATGGGAACACATAAAAATTAAATCAATATATAGAAATAAAGGAAGCAGGAAAGAGATGAAAAGCCAAAGAGGTCCCTCATTACCGGTATCCTTAGTAAACTGATGGGAAAAAATCCTGCACATGACATGCATGAGGAATAAACATATATTAAGGAAAGGAATCACTGAGTATGCAAGAAAGAGGAACTATAGACCATTTATTCACCTTACAAGCTATAATTGACTATAATATATTCTGAAAATAACTTATACATCCTGCTAGCAGATAAAGATAAGTGTGTTGATAAACTCTGCTTGATAGATGCTTGTAACTGTATAACGAAATTTACGAAATTGGAGTATCAGCTGAGGAAGTGGAACGAAAATGCATACGAAACGGTAGATGCTCCATTAGGATTGACAGAAAGAATGATCCTGAACCACATTGTAAGACAAAACACTATTATGGGACCAACTTCGTGCACCACAGAAACAGACAAAATAAACCAGATAGGCAAAAGATGCATTACTACATTAATCTTAGAAATCTAATCTAGGTTGACGATGTAGAAGGAATTGGTTGATTTTGATGGAAGAAAGGGAAAAAAATACATTCAACAATGACAAATTTGCCATTCTTAAGCTCGAAAAATCCTGTTGTTTTTCAGGGATCAAGGAGCTTAGACTTCTATATTTTATTCTTCTTCCTCCTAGAGATTGTCTTCTCTTGCACAGTCTTCTCTTGCACAGTCTTCTCTTGCACAGTCTTCTCTTGCACAATATTCTCTTTTGCATGATCCACATGTGCGTGGCACATGTATAATGGCAAGACTACTTTAAACACACATGTTGTAGCTAATATAGACGATAAACTATTACAATGACGTGCTAGGATGAGTAATAGGATAGCCACAAACATCAATTACAGCAGAGTTGTCCAATGCTGAAAAATCAAAGTATCTTTATGGAACAATTTGAGGGTCCGTTGTGTTTTATGTCATATATAATTGGTCTCATGGTGTAATGGTCAGCACTCGAGACTCATAATCTCGCGATCCGAGTTCAATTCTCGGTGGGACCTTCTTTTTAATATTATCAACTCGCAGAATTACTCTCCTGAGCATTTACGCGTGTCTTTTTTTAGATTTAACTGTGGAGTGCCGCAGAACATTTCGTGCAATCCACATGATGACCGAAATATGCCTGTAATTATTTTGATGCAATTTTCACTGATTTGTATTTCACGTTAGTAAAAGCCACTGTGTATGATTTAGTTCATTTTTGTCAATGAGCCTTCTGCGCGTATCCCACTTCGTTTCGGAGAGTGCACCCAACGTCACTAGATTAACACAACCCACGTAGCACGACGATTCCACGTCGCTGGGTGACTACACGTCGCTGAGTACTTTACGTCAGCGGGCGTCGCGAGTACTTTACGTCAGCAGGCAAGCCCACGCCGCTTGCGACATCTCGCTTGACGACTGAACACCGACTAGCACACCATGTCAATGAGCACGGAGCCCACCACATATCCGCGAGCACCACGCATGCCCCTGAACTTAATTTCATGCTAGGTGTAGTGCTATAGGGCAACCGAAAACGGCAATGACAAGCGAGCTGCTTCTATGATGGAAAATCTAATTTTATTCATGGAACAATTTGCATGTCCATGGTGCTTTAATTCAAATGCGACCTGTCCCATGGTGTAACAGTTAGCACTCGAGACTCTGAATCTCGCAATTCGAGTTCAAATATCGGTGCATGGGACCGTCTTTAATTTAAATGCGACTGGTTCCATGGTGTAGCGGGTAGCACTTGAGACTCTGAATCTTGCAATCCGAGTTCAAATCCAGGTGGGACCTTCGTTGTGCTTCACCAGGGCAACAGAACATCTTGTTAACCCCACTGATGAGCGAAATATGTCCGTAATAAGATGCATTCGAATCATTTGTGTTTTACGTCGGTAAATTCACTGTGTATCATTTAGTCCATCAGCCTTTTACATGTATCTCACGTCATATCGGTGAGCGCCCTACATCGGTGGATGAACACACCACACGTAGCTTACGTAGCTCGTAGGTAGGTGACTACACGTCGCTGGGCCACCCACGTCAGCGGGTAAGCCCACGTCGATGGCCAATCACAACACTTTTGACGTCCGCACACTGATGGCATACCGTGTCGGGTACATAGTGACCCCACCACATATCTTTGAGCACCGTGCATGCCACTGAACACAAGCACATCGTAACACACCACGCGTAGCTCAACAACTGCATGTCGCTGGATGGCTACACGTCGCTGGGCTATTCCATGTCAGTTGGGGTACCCCATGTCTCTGGGATACCACACGTCAACGGGCAAGCCCACGTCCATGGGCCATGTCATCACGCCTGGCGATTGCACACCGATAGAGAATCAATGTCAGTGAACAGGTATTCCACCACACATCTGTGAGTACCGTACATATCCTTGAACTCACGCAAATCGGTAAGCAAAACACGTCGCTAGTTGAATGGCAAAGTGTTGCAACAGGTAAAAGGGGCGTGACCCTGCTGCTTTTTCAGGGATCTTAGGGGTTTAGCCCTCCATATTGTATTCTTCTTTTCCCCTAGATATGGTCTTGTCTTCCTCGTTCTCCAATGTTTTCTTTTGCATATTCCGCGGCACACGTATCATGGCCAGACTGATTTGGACACGTATGTTGTAGTCAATATGGACGACAAAACATGATAATGCCCTGCTATGATTAGTCCTAGGGCAACCGTAAACAGTACTGACAGATGTTCTGCCTCTCAGTGAACAATTTGTGGGTCCTTCGTGCTTTCCATCGCATGTAATCAGTCCCATGGTGTAATGGTTAGCACTAAAGATTCTGAATCTCGCGATCCGAGTTCAAATCTCGGTGGAACCTTTGTTTTCCTCCAACTGCTTTATCTTATCAACTCTACTGACTTTGGACGTGTAGTTCTATCAAAAGTTAACCGCAAAGTTTCGCAGAAAATTTCATGCATTCTGCATGGTAAGCGAAATATGCCCGTAATCATTTTGAAGTAATTGTGACTTATTCATGTTTCACGTCAGTAAATCCACTGTGCATTATTTAGTCCTTTATTGTCAATGAACCTTCTATTTGCATTCTACTTCTATTCGGAGAGCGCACAACACGTCACTGGACGAATACAACCCACGTTGCTTGACGATTCCACGTCACGGGGGTGATTACACGTCACTGGGTGACTACCATTTGCTTTAGACTACACGTCGCTGGGGACTTTATGTCGCTGAGTGACTAAATGACAACTCCCCGCTACCATTCGCTGGGTGACTACACGTTGCTGAGTGACTACACGTTGCTTGGTGACTACACGACCCTGGGTAAATACACGTCGCTTGGTGACTACACGTCGCAGGGTGACTACACATCGCTGGGAAACTTCACGTCACTGGGTGACTCCCATTCGCTTTGGACTACACGTCGCTGGGGACTTCACGTCGCTGAGTGACTAAATGACAACTCCCTGCTGCCATTCGCTGGGTGACTACACATTGCTGAGGGACGTCACGTCGCTGGGCGACTACCATTCGCTGGATGATTACACATCGCTGGAGAACTTCACATTGCTGGGGGACCTCACATCGCTGGGTAACTTCTATATGCTACACGTCGCTGAATTAGCTTGCATTAGCAGGAAAGCCCACGCCGCTGAGCGACCACATCACGCGTAGCAACCGCACACCAATGAGTACATTGTGTCGGTGATCAGGTATCTCACCACATATCTGTGAACATCGTGAATACTCCTGAACTCAAGGCATATCGGTAAGTCAAACACGTCGCTAGTTGATGATACGAGTATAAAAACCTACCATGTTTAACGCGTGTCAGAGAGAAATAATGTGGCAAGAGGTGTAGAAAAGGGGCAATCCCTTGCTGTTTTCATGGATCTTAGAGGCTTAAACCTCCATATTGTATTTTTCTGTTACCCTAGAGATAGCCTTCTCTTCCACATTATCTAATGTTCATGTTCTCTTTTGCCTGTTCCGTGTGTGCGCCGAAACATGTATTATGGCAAAGACTACTTTGGACAAGCATATCGTAGACAATGCAGACGACAAAACATGACAATGTCGTCTTAGTATTAGTGCCAGGGCGCCTTAAACAGCAATGACAGATATGATGCTTCAATGCTTAAAGATCAAAGTGTCTTCATGGAACAATTTGTGGGTCCGTCATGTTTACCATCAAATGTAATCGGTCCCATGGTGTAACGGTTAGCACTCGAGACTCTGAATCTCGCGATCCGAGTTCAAATCTCGGTGGGACCTTAATTTTTCAAACTTATTAACTCATAGAATTATTCTCTTGATTCGTTATGTGTGTTTCTTTTGATATTTAACGTAAATTACTGCAAACATTATTTCTTTTTGTTATTTATTTTTGTCCATAATATATACAGATTCGGCTAATTTGTGTTTCACGTTGGTAACTCTACTGTGTATTATTTATTCCATTATCGTCAATGAGCCTTCTACACGTATCCACTTCTTTTTGTTGACGGTACCCCGCGTCAGTGGACAAACAAACCCCACGTAACACGAGGACCCTGCGTTACTGGGCTACCCCACGTCGCTGTTGTGTAACAATTAGTACAAGGGAAACCCTAAATGGCAATGACAGACGAGCTGCATCTATTCTGGAAGATCGAGGTTTGTTCGTGGAATATTTTGTGGGTACGTTGTGCTTTTAATCAAATGTGATCGGTACCATGGTGTAATGGTTGGCAATCGAAACTCTGAATCTCGCGATACGAGTTTAAATTTTCTTCAATCTCATCAAATCTCCTAATTCTTCACGCATGTTTGTTTTAGATTTAAGCGAGAAATGCCGCAGAACTTGATTCAGCCGACGTGATGAACGAAACGTAGTTCAATTTCGACTCATTTGTGTTCACTTCAGTTTGTGTTCACTTCAGTAAATCCACTGTGTATCCTGCAGTTCATTATTGTCAAGAAACTTTCTTTTACGTATCTTACCTCTTTTCAGCGAACTTACTCAAGCTACTGAACGAACACACCCAAAGTAGCTCGACGGCCCTGCGTAGCTTGGTTACTACCACGTCGCTGCCGTGCTATGGCAACCCAAACAATAATGACAGACATGCTGTTTCTATACTGGAAGATGGAAGTTTTTTACTGTCCCATGGTGTAATGGGTTAGCACTCGAGACTTGGAATTTCGCGATTTAAATTAATATCTCGGTGGAACTCTTGGAATTACTTTCTTGCTTCTTTACACGTTTTTGATATTAAGTGCACAAAAACATTGTTAACATTTGTTGAATCCATGCGATGAGCAACATATGTCCTTATTTTGATACAATTGCGATTCATTTGTGTTTTACGTCGGTAATTCCACTGTGCATGCCTATCATTCAGTCCATCGTCGTCTACACGTATTCCATTTCAGTGAGCGCACCTCATGTCACTGGACGACCACGGTCCCCATGTAGTTCGACGATCCGTCATCACTGAGCTAGCACACGTCAGCGGGTGACCTCATAACGCTTGCCGACGGCAAACCGATGGGCACTCCATGATGGTAATCAGTGTGCAGAGTGCAGACCACATATCTGTGAGCTCCGCGCATGCCGCTGAAGTCCAAAATACGTCCCTAGATTATGATGGGCATAACATCCGATCAGGTTCAACACGTGAAAGGGAGTGTGCACAGTTAAAACATCCATCACCGCAGAACGGTTTAGAAGTGTCACATGCTATGTGGACGTCTTGTTTAGGGGATTCAGGTTAGATCTAACGAAACCCATTCTTTAACCGTGAACCATAATGTCGTCTGTACACATGCTGAACGATGCCATTCAAGTAAGAGGGTGACAAACCCTGCCTGCTAACATCGAACACCCTGTGAATTCTTATGGAAGATGTAAGATTTCAATGAAAAACCTTTGAGCAATAGTACGCAGGAGTGGTCCCATAGTGTAATGGTCAACACTCGAGACTGATTTTTTTGCGATCTGAGTTCAAGTCTCAGTTGGACCTTTTGTTTCAATCTGTGTTACTTTGCACATTGTAATGTATTGTTTGCTAGTATGGGTTCCTTTAATTTCCGAGCTCTTTGACATATGAAAGAGAAATGACTTCTATTTTTTTCAGTTTATGGGCATATGGGTTAAAAGTAATCTTTTCTGGTGAGCTTTGCTATAAGCTCCATTTCACAAGATGTCAGAGAACCCGCAACGAACTCACAGTACGTTGGTGAACCAGTTGTGTGTATATGAGATTACCACGGCTTTATTATATTTATTGCATTCAATGTTCAGGCCTCCAGCCTGTTACGTATAAAAGTAAGTACATTGATTTAACAATTTTTGATAGAAAAAATTGATAATGTTTAAACACAAAAACACAAACGTAGACACAAAATACATGCCCATACCAAAAAAAAATAAAAAATTCTTATTTAAAAACAAAAGGATAATGGGATCGTTGAACAATAAAGTAATTACTAATTTATACAAAACAATAATCATGCTACAGAGTCTTTGCGCTTTTGTAGAGCTTTGTTTATGAACCTGGCTAAATTTAAACTTAAAGATTTGCTTGTAATTCCTAGAATTGTTTCAAACGAAGCATATGAGTGGTGTGTAAAAACCCTGAGGAATGAAAACTTTACGAATGTCCTCATAGAAAGGACATTCTAGCACCAAGTGATATTCATCCTCTAGACGATGTAGGTTACACATAGTGCATAATCCTAAATTTCTAAGAATATTTTCTGTCTGCCAGTATGGACATTCAAAGAGAGTACGCCACAGCGAAGGTGTGTGATATAAGAACATAAATGCGGATTATCAAAAAATAATAAATACGGTTCATATGTGAGATAATGTTTGAAAACTCTAAGATTATATAGACAGTTTATTGAATTTATTTGAGTAAGCAATTCTTGTTCATTTGTGTCAGGCAATATTAATGATAAATCTTGCAGGAACACAGATTCATCTCCTACACCTCGCTGAAACCATACCTCTCCACAGCTTAAACTCATTAATCGATATCTTATAATCGGTGAGTCCCGCGTTCTGCATGGTACATGGTAAACGTATCGGGCCAGATTAAGTCTTGTTGAGGCCGAGCAGAATTTTTTTTAGACTGGTCTCAAAATAAATTTGGAACCCAAAAAACTTTCTGGAGTGAAGAATGTTTTGCGTCCCTTGACAGAGGCGTATAGGAAGCGGTTGGGGGAAACTAGATGTCACCTTTCCGGCTGCTTGCTTTCTTCCCAGTTGGGAGATACAATTGTAGAATTATTGGCAAAAATTGAAATGAATGGTAAAACTGAAAGAAATTTGCTGAAAATTATTATCAATTTTTGTAAAATTTGTAAACATTTCCCGAAAACTAAAAAAAATTAAAATTAAAGGAGATTTCCCGATTAGCAGCAACGTTTGATGGAAACTTAAATTACCATTGCATTTTCTCCGCTTGAACCAATAAATTTGGGGAGTTCTTCCCCCTTGTAAGGTGACCCTTCTTACGCTCCGACAAAGAGTTTTATCTTTTATATCCATCAATTTGCCATTAAGAATATCATTCATACATACAATCATATATGTATTATCATCTGAAGTTTAAACCGCAAGATTTTTTCCTGTTTATCAAACATAACAAAAGTAACAAAAGAACATAAATACAAAAACAAAAAATCGAATTCTTATTTTTGAAAAGCCCGTCAACATTCTCGGGAAATTCCCTCCACCGAAATCCCTCACCCCACCCAACCGAAATCACCCCCAACCGAAATCTCCCCCAACAAAAAATCAAATTCTTATTTTCAAAGAGCCTGTTAACATCTGGGGTCGGTGGGAAATTGCACCCTCCCCCTCTGCACACACACATACACCGAATTCCCCCTCCCCAACTGTTATAGGTATAATAATGAACGTATAGATGCCGTTGCACGCCAAGTGAAAGCAAGCTGTGAAAAAGTCAGAGTTATGATTGGAGAAAAATGTAGATACCACCGAGATTTGAACTCGGATTGCGAGTTTTAAATGCTAACCATTACACCATGGGCCCAACCACGATATGATTAGATCAGTGAATCAAAATGTAGGTATTTTCATTTTTTGCTTTGTTCCATGCTGTGCCCAACACCAGAGGATCCAAGAAACCTTTATTAATGTATTATTAAAAAAGTGACTGGGAAATCCCCGCTTCCCCGTACCCGTCACTGAGTTCCATCGACGTAAGCCTAGTTGTAAATTTACAGGATTAGTTCAGTGGTCAAGCATGTCCATGTTATATGAATAAGGACTTTAAAAGATACAACATGGTGAAGAAAGCGTTAAGGCGTTATTTCGTTATGGAGATATTCAAGTTTAAAGCTCTGTTTTATCTGTGTAGAAATGACTGGTGTAGTAAGCCTACTATGGAAGGTTGGCGTCTTCATCCCCACTTTCTTAACAATTGTTAATGAATTTTAGAAAGGTTTCTTTAATATTTTCACTATTTAAATTATTGTTCTTTAAACTTTCCTCAGGTGATGTATTATAAATAGCCGTACTATATTTACTTTTACTTCTTTTTTGACAATTCCCATGGTTTTTAAGCTACAAAATTACAGGACAAAATAAAATAGAATACATAAAGATTTTGAGGAATCTGAGGGTATGATATCACAACGAGTCTGACTTCAGTCGTTTCTACACAAATGATACCAAATGGTAAGCTTAGATATCTCCTTAACAGCTTAACGGAATAAGATTTTTGAATGCTCTGTTCACAATTCTGTTTCTTTTGAAGTCTTCTTTCATATAAGATAGATTTTTTCTTGACTCCTGAACTAAACTTTTAACAACACTGTAGAAAGATATTATTTTCTTCTTGTGAATTGAATTGATTTTTACGGCAGTCTAGTTCCAAGTCTCAAAAATAAAAGCTAAAGAATAATGATCAACTGGACCAGATGTGATTGAACAAAAGTATAGGTCCCACCGAAATTTGAACTCGGATCGCGAGATTCAGAGTCTCGAGTGCTAACTGTTACATTATGATTTAGAATACGGTTTAAAATAATCGAAATGGAGGCCTCTTCCATTCTTTTCACTTAAAATGTTTCTTCCATCCTGCCCCCAATCTCTGATGATCAACAGACAAACCATTGTAATTCTACAGAAGTCCAGATTCATCAAGCGATTTTTGAAATAGTGTTTAAACTACAGGCCCGTCATCCTATGCATGTGTTTTTATTTTATTTTTATTTGGGGGTTAGAGCTGGGGGCAGTGGCGTAAGTTTGTGATGTTTGACAGTGGAATGACTATGTCTGCTTATGTAGCTAGCATCACTAAATCTGACAATTTCCAGATCACAAATATTTGAAAGGCTCGGAAAATGTTAACTACTGATTTCACTAAGTTAGCAGCGCACACACTGGTCACTTCAAGAATTGACTATTGTAAGTGGTTGTTGACTAGCATAAATAAGACATCGCTTAAAAAACTTCAACATGTTCAGCAAACTGCAGCTCGGTTAATCACTAAAACGCGAAAGTTTGATCCAATCTCCAGTTAACTTATTGAGCTCCATTGGCGTAGAATAGAATTCAAATTGTTACACCTATACTTACATGTCTCTCTTCCAACAGTCACCCGATTACATACCATGCTACACCTTTAAACATACTGCTACATCTTCGTACATGTCATAGTGTCAAAGAATAATTATCAACTGCAGGAGTATATTATGATTGGAGAAAAGTATAGGTCCCAACGAGATTTGAACTAGGATCGCGAGATTTACTCGGATCGCGAGATTTACTCGGATCGCGAGATTTACTCGGATCGCGAGATTTGACCTCGGATCGCGAGATTTGACCTCGGATCGCGAGATTTAGTCTCGGGTGCTTAAACGTTACACCATGGGACCGATTACGGTTTAGAATAATTGAAATGGAGGCCAATCCTTTCACTTTGAAATCTTATTTTATCTTGCCCCGATCTCATATGTTTAGATGAGTCATAATGGTCATATCAGGAACATCGATAGACAAATTATGTTAATTCCATAGAGGTCCAGATTCAGTAGGTGAATTTAAAAATCGTATTTGAACAAGGCCTACGGCGGTCACTATATATGGGTGTTTTACTAAAGTTTTTTTTTTCCTTTTTTTCCTGGGGTGGGATATCTCTTATACGGCGTACCTGGTTGGTGGTTTGACATACAAAATACAAGAGAGGACTAATCTAGCTTTTAAGCAAGACCTTAATTTTCCCCCATTTCAGGCAGAATTTAACTTCTTTTGAAATGCCCCTACTTTGTGGAGGAAAGTATGGCCCCCATGTCCCCTACTTTGTGAAGGAGAATTACGACTAGATAAATATAAATTAAGTTAAAATAAGTATTATTCATGACATACGGTTGCGTCATCAACGTGCGGTGTGCTCACCAATCTAGGTTGACATGCCGATGTGTGATGAAGCTCATCATTTTAAAGTGGGTTCTACCACATGAAATTGGTGATTAATTTTAATGGGCTCCTCGACGTAGTCTACATATTGGGTCCACCCACCAGGCGTGGCCAGTGTTCAGAAAGTGAAAACGTTATATCTGAAAAAATGAGTGTGGGTTACCGGTTAGTGGGGGTTCCAAGGAACCTTGATACAAATTAATTGGACGAGTGAATATGATTCCAGAAAAGGTATTGGTAGGTCCCACCGAGTTTCGAATTCGGATCGAGAGATTCAGAGTCCAGGGTGCTAACCATAACATCATGGGACGGATTAGGAATTCCAAAAATTAAAATGGAGGCATTGCCCTTTCATTTAAAATTCTTGGTCTATTCTGCCGATCTCAGCTGTTAAGATGCATGAGTCGCACTTGTATATATCAGGTTTGTTTCATCAACACAAAGATTCTAACAATTCCATATAAGTCTAAATTCACTAAGTGACTTTTTTAATCGTAACTGCACAGCCTGCAGATTCGCAGCCCCGAGAAACAAAATCGAGATTTGAGGGAACCCCGAGCAATGACACTTCGATATATTTGTTATGAGGTATGAGTCTTTAATTCCCCACTGGACTCCACGACTGTAATTGTGCTATTGTGCACGGAGCCGTCACTAGTTTGGTAAAATTGGGGTACATTCAGGATTTTAATTGATATATATACTAATAACCTCACAAAACGCTAAGTCGTATATATGACGAGCATGTGCGGTGGTTAACACACACAACACACACATTACAAGTGAAGGGCCCAATACTTTTAGGCATAATTTTAACAACAACAAATGTTTTCTGAAGAAAAATATTTCCCCTACTTTGTGGAAGAAAGGAATTACCCCCATTACCCCACTTTGTGGAGAATTGCGACCCTGGTTTTGCGTATAGATAGAAGTCTCATCCGAGTAAAGTGTCATTCATGACATGCGGTTGGTTCATCGACGTGCGATGTGTTCATCAATTTAGGTTGACCTACCAATTAATGTTTGGTGTACTGGCAGCTCACCGACGTGAAGTGAGCGCTAGACCGAAATGTGAGGGCGTATTTTCAGAGGGTCCCTTCAAAAATCAAATGCCTTTGTAGCACAAAATGGTATAGTAATTTTCTGGGTTAACATGAATATTCAAGTGACCTTTGTTTTTATGTCGTCTGTGGGCTATGGAGGCATGAAGTTTATGGATCTGTTGTGAATAAAATATCTGTAAAATTCCCCAAAACGAGCGCCTTCACTTTTCGGTCTAGTGCTCCTTTAATATCATTTCGAAGTACGACATGAAGATTGGTGAAAAATTTAAGTGGGCTCCCCGAGGCCCGATATAGCCTCCATGTCGGGTCCATTGCACCCGTCGTGGCTAGCGTCTAGTTAAAGGAACCTAGATCAAGTTTTTTCTGAGAAAAGAAAATGAGCGCGGGGATCACTAGGGCTTCAAGGGACCTGGATAAAATTTAATTGGACGAGTGAATATGATTCAAGGAAAGGTCCCACCGAGATTTGAAGTCGGATCGCGAGATTCAGAGTCTCGAGTGGTAACTATTACCCCATGGGGTCTCTTCTGATCACTCCTCGTCCATTGTCAAATTTTCGTTTTTAGTTTTGGCTAGGGTGTGCAGTGGGGGTCCATGTACTCATCCCCTCTCACGTTTAATTAATGATACCCAAACATGAAAAGACCGTTTCGTATGCTCTATCCAGTTATCCGTCTACGGCATACTTAGGGGAAATGGTTCAGTTAGTATCCATTATCCAGTTAATTTGAGATTTCCCGATTAGGAGCAACTTGAATATTAAACTTTATTTACCAGTGTGATTATTCCGCTTGTAACCGGGAAACAATTGGGGTCTTGACCCCACACCTAAGAGAGGACCCTTCCTACGCCCCTGTTGCTGATGCTAAAATATCAGCGACTTTAGGATAATGGCTATTTGTCGTTGAACAGTTGAAGGCCTTTTATCAGTCCGGCAGCATGTTTATTAATGGGAACATAAATGTTCCTAAAAATGGGAACATTTTGCTACATGGAAGCCGCTATTTTGTGATATTTCCCATGATCCTTTGCTATCCTATCCTAACGTTAAAGTCTAATGCAATACTACATATTTCAAATTTGAAATACCTCTGGAAAAAATATCTTTGCTAGGGGTAACTTAAAACTCATGAAAATGCCTACATTACTGCTAAAACTTTTCTGCTCCCATTTGATATGTTCACCACGCCGTTTTCGAAATATTAAAAATAATAGACAATAGTCCTAGAGCTAGGCTTTTAGGCGGGAACGGCCATTTTGAAAATTTAAATATTTTTCAACACAACGATTTTCAATATTTCAAGTACATAAATTAGAATTTATGACATTCTATCGCAACATCTGAACAATATGGCTGCAAGACTTCAATATTCTCGTGTGTTATCAATGTTAGGCATGCTTCCAGGCTGTTTATACATCATCGGGTGCCATGGAAAAGTGTATTCGTAAGCGTTCACTGTCGACGTCATTTCCATGAAGTTGCTGTAGCATACTTGTCAGCTTGTGACAGTGTGATGGGATAATCAGATAATTATGGCACCTCCGTTTGCTGCAGTGTAATAATCCGATGGTATATACTATCTCCAAGATCGTATGGGCCTAAGGTCTTTTGGTTGCAGTCAAGATCCAACCAGCATGACAAAGGAATCCATTTCCTGATCCAACTCAAGTAGAATTAGATCCACAGCATGAAAGCATTGCTGCCTGAGGTATTCTTCGACAAAGGAACTAACTTGAAGTGATTTATGCGTCAATTAGATCGATTGTTTCCTTACAACAACTTTTGATTTGTGTCATGTGTGTTCAGTCTCATCTGAATGAGAATAAATTTATTTGTTCCAGTAATTTGATTTAATTATTGAAAACAAATACATATAATATGTCTTAATGATACATTTGTCAGTTCAAAGTTAGGGGCAAATACCCACTTCTGAAGAGTAGGGGGCAATGGCTCCCTTGCTCTCCGATTCCGACGCCTATAATGTTTAAAAAACTTTTACATTTATTCTACGACTGTATGGGAGCAGCCATTTTGTTAAGCCAAAGCGAAAATCCTGGTCGCCCAGTGCATTAGAATTTTGTTCACTGGGTGACTAAACTTCTCACTGGGCGACCAATTGGTCGCCCAGCCTTAGAATGTTAACAATTTTGGTGATCTGTTCATTATTGAAAACCCCCATTATCATTCAAGCAATGTTTTTTGTTTTTACAGAACGTTGGCTTTGACACGATTGACGCAATTCTACTTGAAATTTTACAATTTTTTGCAATGCTTGTGGCGTTTGGGGGCCTATATTGTGGCCCAAAATGCCGCAAAACTCGCACTCTGCGCTAGATGTGTCGCCTACGCCAACACATTTATGAATTATTACCCCCCCCCCCTTCTCCCCTTCTCCTCCCCCCCCCCTATCCCCCACTTCAGTCTCAAACTGCGGCGACGGAGCCCTAAAATATAATGTTGATCAGATTCCAGGGTTCGTGAATTCTGGAAAACTGAGGTTCAATATACAAGAAAAAGAACATACATTAGTAAGAATACTAGCTATACTAGTCCTATTTAGCTTAATTCTTGTCGCCCGGGTTGACAAGAATACCAGCTATACTACATTATGTAAACCAGTTGAGCAAAAAGACCAATTCCAAGGAAAACGTTCATAACAATTCTGTGTTCATAGAAAAATTACCGGTGCCACCGAAAATTTGTAAAATGTATTGCTTTCCACCTATAAACGCATAAATATTGTTTTTATTAAACTCTTTAAGAAATTGTAATGCTATTTGTGAGGGTGATTTTTCTAGCCATACTGCCATGTTAAGGTTGGTTCCTCATAATTACTCAGAAACTTGGAAATTATCAAATATATGTTCTTTGCTAATAGTCTTTCTTTGTAACAGGAGCAACTACAAATATTTGTTTCTGTTTACCAGTGTAATTTTGATTTAGGTTTGATATTGTGTCAAGATTTTATTGTAAGTTTAAAATTTTTAGTCATGGGACTAGTTCCACTAAACATTTTACTTCCAAAATGTGTAAAATGGAATGTTATGCAGTGCTCATAGAGAATGATGGGATTTGTTCTTACATACATCATTATTCTAATCTTACCTTAAGACATTAAGGGAAAATTTACTTACTTGGGAAATGCATGTAAAACCCTACCAACGAAGCCTACAAGTTATGCACAAATATTGGTGATCAAATGAATTTTGGCACTCTTTAGATCAAAATTTAAAGACAATAACATAAAATGCTTTGAATATACAACATTTTGTACATGCAAAATGTAATTGCAAATTGTTCTGCAATCCTAAAAACTTAAAATCTAAAAATCTAAAATTATGGGACAATGAAGTAACTATGAAATAAAAAGCACAATTTTCTCTTGGAACTAGTCCACATCCTGTGGTCCTATTTAGCTCAATTCTTGCCGCCCGGCCGGGTTGACAGGTTGAAGCTTAAGCTTCGACGTCGCTAGCTGGAACGTGATAAATCAGACAGTTTGATCTGTGGAAACAAATAAGATTATGAATTTCCTTCTAAAGTGTTTAATAAGAGACTTATAGCAGCTGCTAGTCAGAGGATGGGATTTGCTACCGTTAACCTTAAATGAAATGTGATTGTGACACTGCAAGAAACCTGATCAGGGAGCGGTCCCATGGTGTAACGGTTAGCACTCGAGACTCTGAATCTCGCGATCCGAGTTCAAATCTCGGTGGGACCTCTGTTATTTTTCTTCATTCTTTATACAGGGTCCCGCTCGTCCCCGTCCCGTAGGGCCCTAGCTACGCCACTGCTAATGCGTCAGTGGAAGAGGAGAGATTAGAGTAAAGGATTTTGTTACTACTCGTTTAATTACTCCTTGTTCTTTAGCTTTTATTTTTGGCACTAGGAGATTCACAGAAAAAAAGAGGACTCTCTGGAATTTCATTAGATTATTTTGCAACTTATCTTATCCGCAATGCGTAACTAAAGGGAGGGGGGCAGGGGGAAGCCGCCCGCCCTTAAAGGGCAGCCGCCCGGCCCATGCCCTATAAAGGGGCCCGTAAGGAAAGACAGGGCCTCTCTCGCCCCCGGCCCGTAGGGCCCTTGCTATGCCACTGCTTCAGTGGAAGAGGAGAGATTATGAGTATAGGGATTTTGTTACTATATAGCTAAAGTAGTAAATTCCTAATTAGACAAAAAAGTGAACGGTGCAGGGGCGTAGGAAGGATCACCTCCGGGGTGGGAGGAGAATCAAAATACTTCCCGGTTACATGCGGAAATATTGCACTGGTTTTCATCAAACGTTGCTGCCAAGCGGGAAATTTTCTGATATTTTCGGAAAATCTTCATTTTCGGGAAATCATTTGTCAAATTTCGGAAATTGTTCTTAGTTTTCTTATTTTGGGGCAATTTTCTTAAATTTTTGAGATATATTGCCAAATTTGAACAAAATTTTACAATAATGACCGAATTTTTCAATTCTTTCAATTTTATGTTAATAGTTTCCCACTTTTACCTCCAATTTTGGTGGGATCTATTTTTTTCAATCTTTGTTACTAAAATTATAATGTTGATCAGCATCTATAGGGCCGTAGTTTCCGGGACATATTGAGGTGAACATTTCATTGTTCCTCCATCTTACCAAGATGAGCCTTAAGTTTCGTCACTGGCTGGTTGAAAATTAATTCATGAGATGGGTTGATCCGTTAATTCGAACAAGGCTTAATATGACATTCCCCTTTTTGTCACATAATTTATAGGCCCAGCTATCAAGTAGTTAAACATATGCTGAGCGCTGGTCGTCAGAAGATGAAATTTAGCGTCGTTTAATTTCATTCCGTGATTTTAGTAAACCGACAACGGTCCTATGGTGTAACGGTTGGCAGTCGAGACTGAATCTCACGATCCGAGTTCAAATCTCGGTGGGACCTTGTTTTTCATCATTTCTTTGTTACTATATATATTCTTGATCAGCCTGTTAGTAATTTCACATATTTCATGGGCGAAAATAAATGCACACTCCCTTAAACTTCAGGGAAATGTTGAGTTTGGGAAGGTGGTGCCCAGGGACAACAGTGGCGCCACGGGGTACTTGGGACTGGGGGACAAGACCTCTCGGCAAGATCGAATTGTTTCAATTCGTCCAAATCCGAGGAGAAACTGTCGGAAGGAGGGGGTGGGGTTATTGAAGCTGATAATCACTTGTACTGTTTGTGGATATTGGGACAGGGACACAATTCAATCAGGTTTTTGGGGACCAATTTTCCACTTCCCCCCTTCTCCCCCTCCCCCCTCCCTCCACCCCACCCCTCCCCTCCCACCCAGTTAGTGATGCCTGGCATCGCCACTGCCTATAGGTGAATTCTATAATTCAGCACTCGAGACTGAATCTCCCGATCTGACTTAAAATCTCGGTGGGTTCTATATTTTTCATAAATATTTATACTAAATATAGTTTTATTAACACCCAGAAGCAATTATATATACCCCCAACCTAGAAGCTATATCCAGTGCCACATATACGCCTAGTTTTATGTGTTAAGTATTTTTCAAGATTTTTTACGGGGGAGACACCATTTGACCTCTTACACTTGACCAATGATTTTGCATTCATCTTTATGGAAGTTGTCATGGCAACCGTTGTGATAAATTAATGTTTTATTTGTTAAAAATCATTTTTTGAAAAATTGAGGTAATTCTAAAATATTACTGATAAACTCCAAAACAGGTTACCTTATTAATGACCCAGAATTATACATTCATGTTTCCAGTGATACTACAGTACACATGGATAGCACATGTGAAGCTACGGTAGAGGAACATCCCCTCATTCAAGGTGCCTAAATGATAGAAGAGCGGCACCGGAGGGGGGTTATAGCACCAGAACAAGGTACTAGAGGTGAGTTAATCCCCCCTCAAAAAATAAATAATATGTCGGGCTAAGAATCACAAGTGCTCGGCACCTTGATATTAAACAATCAAGAGTTGGTAACAAGTCGATGAGCTGTGTTAAAAACTTGGTAATGTAGAAGAAGGGGGTGGGGAGAGGAGTTGGTAGTGTGTCCTTAGACTTTCGACTGGACTGAAGACTCTTTTTAGAGGCAATTGCTTGACAGGCCGAAGTTATTGTCATAGTTGATAGAGTTATATCGTGTGGAATGACGATGATTTTGATCACGTGTCAGGAATGGTTGTTGTCCCGATGCATGAGGAAGAGATGTGCAATTTTGTTCATGAAGGTCACATCATGAAGGTCACATCAGGAGGCGTGACAAAGTTGTAAAACCACTTCTTGGTAGTGAAAGGTAATTTGTCGTTGAAGTATGACAGAAAAAGGTGAGATGATTATGAAGGAAGGGTAGCATTCGACCAGTGTTGTGTGGGCTGGTTGCGATGTCGGTCTGTCGGTTGGCTATTGTCAGATTGTGGTGGTATCAGTGGCGTGGTAGCAGGGGGACCAAGCATTCTAAGGGGGCGCCAAAATCGTCATTAGAACACACACAAAATTAGGCCCTGGGAAAATGTACGTGTTGATCAATAACTTCTTTCCATACTATCAGACTATAAAGCAAGTAATATTCAATTTGTGTAGTCCAAAAGCGCATGAATTTTCCACAGAAAAGACCACATTTTCCGACCATTGGCACTCGAGCCTAAATTTTGCACTTAGACAGGAACCGATATAGGCGATAGCTCGTCAGCAATATTTAATATCTGCTCCTGCCATGAAGGGAAAACAATTTGATTGAATACAGCTGTTAGAAGCTTTTCGAGTGGGCGCCAAATGCTCACAGGGGCGCAAAAATTGTTATGAAAATATACTCTTATATACTTTTTTATTCTCAACGTTGTATATATTTGTTCTCAAAACTGTATTCTTACATCAGAAACATAAAAACTATGACCCCAACTAAAGACACAGATTGAAGTCAAATGGGATCTTTTATTTGAACATTCGTTCCAAAATAATATTCCTTTAAACGAACTTTAGTTCGGAATTGACTTGATTTTGAACAATTAATTGCTACCAAAATCACGCCAAAAACGCTATACTTGCTTCATGGGGCTTTTCCTTTTCGGCGCCCAGGATGCCGACCCTGGATTTGACACAATATTAAGCAAATTTCTGCTCTGAAAATTGCGAGAAATGCAGGGATTCCTGAGTTTCGCCCTAGCGCCCTTCTGCCTCTACGTGCAGCTTCGCCAGATATTACCCGTTTTAAGAAATTTTCCGCTATTACAAACGTAAGGCTTCTTGCGAAACCACCAGGGCTTCGCGACGTTCGCCATTATACTGCTATACCATGCCTAGAGTTGACACAATTTTAGGCCCCCAATAATGAGCGTGTTACAAATTTATTTTCTTCAAAAAATCTTCACTGTTTCAAGAAATTTTCCTCCGTTTTCGTGAAATTTCATTAGTTGTTATGCTTCTTAAAGTTTCAAACAGTCAGACCCGACCTGATATATAAGCAGGTCGGGTCAGACTTTTCCTATTTATTTTCTTTATTCTGAAAACCACAAACAATTAAGGATCAAATTACCCTTATCAATGGCTCTATTGTACTAGTTTTCCATTTGGTCCTGGTTTGTTGTGGTGAAAGTTGGTGTAAGTTGAGTATCAAATTAGCAGTGGATAAAGTCCTTATTGTGTGGTTGAGTGCTTATTTTAATTAAGATAAGTGGTCTCATTATTTGCTACAGTAAGTTTGTGGTTATGATTTGCTGGAACAAATTTTCAAGGAGAAAGACGAGTCATGTGTTTCCATTTTTATCAAATTTTCTTCATTTTCAAGATTTTTTTTTCAATATTTAAAAAAAAGTTTCTTCAATTTTCGGAAAGTCTTCATTTTGCGGAAATTTCTGTGATACTTTCTTCAATATTTGGGGATAGAAATTTTCTTCATTTTCGGAAAATTTCTACAATTTTTAGGAAGTTTCTAAAATTTGGAAATTTTCTTTAATTTTGTGTTTTTGAAATATTCTTCATTTTGCGAGAAATTTTCATGATATTTTTTAATATTTATTTTCTTCAATTTTTGGAAAATTTTCTTCAATTTGTTGAAATTTAAGATATTTTTTCAATATTTAGAAAGTTTTCTTTAGACTTTGGGAAATTTCCTTCATTTTCAGGAAATTTTCGTGATATTTTTTTCAATATTTGGAAAGTTTTCTTCTTTTTTGAGAAAAATTTCTTCATTTTGAGGAAATTTTCGTAATAATTTCTTTACAGTTTGGGCAGTTTGCTTTAATTTTCAAAAAATTTCCTCCTTTTGCGGCAATTTTCTTAAAAGTTTTCTTCATTTTTCGAAAAATTCCTTCGTTTTCGGGAAATTTCTTTCATTTTTGTGAAATTTGCTTTTAGTTTCATTAAACTTTTTCATTTTCGTGACTTTTTTTTCAATCAATATTTGGTAAGTTTTTTTACAATTTTCGGGAAATTTTCGTCAATTTGTTGAAATGTTTGAGAAATTTTCTTCATTTTCGTGTAATTTTCTTTAATTTTTGGGCACTTCACTTCATTTTCGGAAAATTTCCTTCATTTTCCGAATTTTTCTTTAATACTTTTTGGATTTTTTTCAATTTTGGAAGATTTTCTTCATTTTGTTGAAATGTTTGAAAAATTTTCTTTATTTTCGTGATATTTTTTCAATCTTTGACACTTTCCTTCATTTTAGGAAAATTTCCTTCATTTTCCAAAATTTTTCTTTAAATATTTTTGAAATTTTCTTCAATTTTTGAAATTTTCTTCAATTTTGAAATTTTCTTCAATTTTGGAAAATTTTCTTCATTTTGTTGAAATGTTTGAGAAATTTTCTTCATTTTCGTGATATTTTTTTAAATCTTTGGGCACTTTCGAAAGTCTTCATTTTCGGAAATTTTCCTCCATTTTCCGAATTTTTTCTTCAATTTTTGGGAAATTTTACCAAAGCATCGCTTCCGGAGGCTTCGCTCCCTCCCCCCTTCCCCCCTTCCCCACCCTTCCCCACCTCCCCCCCCCCATTCCCCCTCCCCATTCCCCCTGAACTCCTTCGTCTTATTCCTTCCCCTGAACTGGCCCCCATTCTTCCCCCCCCCCCCCCTCCCCCCTCCTTCGTCTTCTCCCCCCCCCAATCCCCCCTCTCCTTCGTCTTCTTCCTCCCTCCCTGAACCGGAAGGCTTTGACGGTTCCTAGATTCGACAATTTTTAAACGGTTCATGCCAATTTAAGCCTACGTTTTACTCTTATGAGCTTTTTTTTTTCTTTTTCTTTTTTAAAGGGGGGCGGGGGAGCTTCCCTTGTCACCCAGTGAAATATGACCCACAACCTCCGTGGTGTAGTGGTTAGTGCTTTTTCCTCTCACCCGCACGTCCCGGATTTGAATCCTGGTGGGTCTGCAAGCAGTGAGTTCACAACCAACCCACTGCATTCATCTAACCATCAACTGATATTGCAGTCACTTACAGCCTTGTAATACACAACCGGTCCCATGGTGTAACGGTTAGCACTCGAGACTCTGAATCTCGCGATCCGAGTTCAAATCTCGGTGGGACCTAGCGTTTTTCATTAATCTTTAAATATATAAGACGTATAATGTTGATCAGAAATAATGTGTTGAAACAATGAGTTTTAGTTGGCAAGGGTTTGATTTTACAATGCAAAATGTTCTGCTAATTCATAATCACAAATTTAATTAGAATTTGTATCTATTTTTATTTTAGCACCCGATTATTTCGATCGCATGGTAGTTCATATACTCCATGAAGGCGTTTCAGCAGAGTGCACGCTCATCTAGCAGCAGATGCCTGCATACTAGTAGCTTTCTCAACAAAACAAAACTATGCGTTAATTGTTAGTTATCAAATAATGCGGAGGAAGGGGACTCGGGGGGAGGGGACTCGGGGGGAGGGGACTTGGGGGAGGGGACTCGGGGGAAGGGGAGGGAGAGGATTCATCACAGAAGTCCACCTGGCAATATTTCTACAGGAAGAATTCATTAGAAACAATCTTCTGTAAATATAAATATTTCTCATTTAGCCTTATAGCAGTAGTATATTATGTTGTTTTCGCACCTGATTTTGTTGTGGAACAGTTGAGTAGGGCGGAGCGAAGGGGCGTCTGGGAATTAAACAGGTATAGCGCTATCATTTAAGGTCATTGGACCTTCACCAGGCATTGATTGAAGTACGGCAAGCATTTTAGATGTCCCGTGGGGTCAGGAGAATAGTCACGTTGGGGTCATATCGGGCGTTACCAAAGGATGGAGGATTCCACATGTGGATAAGATAAAGGGACGCGTGGATCAATGTGGTAATGACCCCCTCAAAGGAACATGATATGCCGGGGCAAACGAATCAGGTTGGCTATAGGTAAGGGGTTGGTGCAGGTGCTACCCTTCTTTCCAATCGGGATACAACTGGGTCAATGAGTCGAAGCTTAGCCTCATTGATTATCCTCAATTATTATTCATCATGAGTGTATACAACTCGGATGTAGTACATGTGTGATGATACTATTGTTTATTTGTATAAATGTTTGTTGTGCGTGTGATGTGACTGGGCTGTGTGGAGACGCGAGAAACGTAACGACGCCGCCGCTCTGCAAAATAGCTTCCAGATGAGTTAAAGTCACGTAATGAAATCCCTCTATACCTCACGGTCTACTCATTCACCAAAGTTTACGCCCAATGAGTTTTTTTGTTTGGTTGATTTTATATGATCACATAAATTTCGTTAGAAATACAAGCTAGTAATGTTTTTATCTTTTATATAACTATGGGAGATGCGGGACTCGAGTTGGTCCACTGCATGGGAGAGTTAATCCACCTCTTGTAAATGTACTTTCATGAATAGTAATAGTCAGTTGCTCTCTGGTGTATGTATAGTACAGCTAAGTGCAATCTGATGTAGTGAACACATGTACGGCCAAATGTCAGATTTTTGACCTCAAAAGTATATTTTTATAATTCAGGACATGCGACGACGACGACGAGTGAACAAACAATTACAATGACGGGATCGTCATTTGCGTAATCGGTTATGATAGTAACAATGCTATCACGAAACGCTTAATACGACCCGGACGAGAACACAGGTACGACGTACGGACAGACATAACATCGACAACCAAGTCAATGTCCTTTGATAACCAGTTCAGGACATGTACATTTCTCTTACTGTTATAACAGATGTTAATCCCCAAACAAATATAGAACTAGATTGGCTACATAATGTTCTTTTTATAACGATAAGTTCCCACCTTTTATGTGCTATCACTTTAGAGGTTAAGAGTGAAATAAATTTGGTTGGTGTGGGGGAGAGTTGGGCCATGCATTGGCAGAGATGGTATGATGTATGCCATACCATACATTTCATACCATCTATAATGATGGACACTTCCAGGGGATAATACCACTTAGCTCAGTGGTAGAACAACCGAACAGTGGTTGGTGGTCTCGGGTTCGAATCCCAACGAGGGAATATGATTTTTCTCTCTCTATCAGCCTTTATTGGACTGTTAGTTGGCCTGCAAATGGTTTCCACAAACATTATGCTCAACTCTCCTTATGTAGTAGCTCTACTCTCACCATACTAAGGGTAAAGTTGAGCCATTTGGATATTTTTTTCTATTGTCTTAATTGAAACCATTTCATCCAATTACCACATATGGTTCAGGATATACGCAGCAATAGTTGTAGTATGTTCCACCATCTTTTTTTTATATGAAAAAGTGCCGACAAAAGCACAAAAGTGCTGATAAAATCCGGGCACAGATCGCCCGGTTACTAGTAAATCAAATATGAAAACCTTGACCATGTTATATTACATATTACAGCTATAAAGAAGTGTGTAACAGTACAATGCTTTGAGGAAATTGAAAATATTGAGTCACGTAATGTTGAAAATAGTCACGATTGAAGAACCTTGCAAAGGCGTTTTGACTGAAATGTAATACTTTACTTATAAATTGCAACTATCAGAATAACAACTACACCATATACACAGCATACATAAGCGAGCGTGACTTCAGGTCTTATATAGGCACAGGACTGTGGCATCTGTTGGTTAAAGATTAAGGAAGCTGACGACTTATCTATCAACAAACAAGAAAAGTTCACATTGGTAGACTTTCGGGATTCGGCTTGTTGATGTTGTCAACGGCCAAAAAAGATAACAGCATTGGTCATTCAGGGATAATGCATCGGTGTTTGCTTTGATAGCTGTGGATGGGGTACTAGCTGGGGGAGGGGATAAGCTGCGACAGGAGGATCAATGGTGGCGACAGAAAACTGTTTTAAGAGAAGATGCAAGTGAGGGACAGCTATGTCACTTTGGGGGAGGGGCGTAGTGAATATAAATGATGTCCATTTTTTCATATTTCCGAAATCATGACCGTTAATGTTTTGAATGATCTAACAACGGTTATCAGACTTTGCTTCAAATTTTTTCTAGTCAAAATAAAAAAATGCTCAAATTGGATTTTCATTTTTCCGAGTTTCCAGATATATCAGACCGATGGGGGAAATCCACCCCAACCTAGCGCCCTTTAGCTTCTCTATTCACCAATCTGACCAAGACTAGCTTTACAAATCTGGATAAAATTCATATGTTTGTATGTACAGATGCATGCAAATCTGAAGGATAAGTTTACAGGCCCGGGCCCACTTTTTGTTTACAATGAGATTCGTTTTATTGTAAATTTTCAGGAAATTCCACTCAATGTTTGGTAAATCTCTTCAATCTTGGGAAATTTCCTTCATTTTGCAAGGTTTCGAAAATTTCCTTCATTTTGCAATTTTTCTTCAATTTTCGTAGCTTTTGTTCAATTTTCGTGAAATTTACTTCTTTTTCAGGAAATATTTGGTAAATATTCGGGAAATCTCTTTCAATCTTCAAGAAATTACCTTCACTGATTATCACTGATAATTTCCTTCGTTTATGGGGCAATTTTTCTTCAATTTTTGTTAACTTTTCTTCAATTTTTTAGCAATCTCTTTCAATCTTTCAGAACTTGTTTCCTTCATTCTCATGCAAATGTCAGAAAATTTCCTTCATTTTGGAACAATTATTCTTCGATTTTCGGTAACTTTCTTTCAATTTTGGGGATTTTCAGGGCGTACCTTTTCCCCCTGCTTCCCGATTCCTAAGACCAGAAGACTTCACCCTTGTCCCAATATGCAGATATGTTCCATTAATGATGACAAAAATGCTCATCAAACACGTTATCACATCATCCTTGGTTTTGTTTGGTGCCCCCTTCCCCCTTCACCCCCTCTTACACCAAGCCATGACATTTCATCCTGGCTCAGCCACCGGTGTTACTTTTTATCAGATAATTCGCACGTATTACTGAAATGGTCAATGCTGTCAGCAACGAATTTTTGAAACAATTTAGTATTCCCGCTATGCACATATATGAAGCAAAATTTGTCGATAATGATAAAAAAAATATTTTTTTTTAAATATTTTTTGAAAAGTGAATCAAAAACGCAAAGTTAAATCTGAATTTTCAATTTTTAGTTTCTGATTAATTAATCAAAATAATTTAACTTTTTGTAAAAAATATATCAAAAGTATCAAAACTTTGCCCGAAATATCGTGTAGGCCTAAATGCTGCCGGATGAGGGGAGGAGGGTGTTTGGGGGCTGCATCCCTCTCGCACTCCCGTCTCATACGCCTTTGGTTAGGGGCCCTGTTCTTTGGTGCCATCAAATAACTGAGAAAAGACAATGGATGCTGAAGTAGAGGGAGAGGAAGGGCCCTGTGAGCAAGGTGTCATTGTGTCATTGCTAAAATGACACAATGGCCAGTCCAACACTGTTCCAAACGTTCCTTGTGTCCTTAAAAATATTCATACACCTCCACCTGACTGCCTGACATTCAGTCTATGATATTTTCATCCGTCTGTTGTGGAATCATATATTTTATAACAGTTTTCTTTGAAAATGTATCGATTTTAATAATTTATTTGGTGGGGTACAGGGGAAATCCAGACGAAGCCCCTTTCCCTCCCTGTTCCGCCGTTGCTGCCCTGAATGCTATAAAGACATAATATTTTCTTCTTCTTTTTTTCTTTTTTTTTTGCATACGGCTTACTCTACTTTATATCTATCAAGCGGAACTAAAATGTCCACTTAAAAAGTGAAAATTCTTCTTACGATTTGGAAATTATCAAATTTTGGGACTTCTCTAAATTTTCAGGCAGGATGGACATCTGTCTACTATAGATACTATTCAAGTTGAACTTACTTGCTGGAAGCATGAATATTCATCAAAATTCCTGTTCATCTTAGGCCTGTTAAGCGTGATTATCGGGGGAGGGGTGGGAGAGGAGGGAGAAGAGAGAGCGGAGGGGAGGGAGAAGAGGTAGGAGAGAGAGGGGAGGAGAGAGAGAGAGGGAGGGGGTCTTTCCATCACTACTCTTCGTGTTTATATCTTTTGTATATGGTAATTGTTCTATATCTCAGTGATGTATCAATTTGCATCACTTTCGGTACCGTAGCCAAATTTGTTTTTGGTAAACAAATCCCGCCTATGCTTTTTCGCTTTCTCTGCCAATATATTCAGTATATTTTAAGAATTGTAATATTAAGCTCCATTTAAAGTGCACAGACATTCACGAAATACGTGACGGAAAAAATCCCTCTAGGCGATACAAATAAATTCGAAGTTACTAATGAGGCGTACTTTGAACTATTTGTCACTTTTAATATTTTATAAGTTGACTAACAGACTAAGCTTTATTCCCACATTGTTCAGTCACAAGCTCTTTTTTTTTATACACAGATCAGAAGATGATTCATAAATTAATCATGTAAATATGACAACCCTTAAAATTTATATTTGAAAAAATTCCTTCTTCTAAGATATCTCCATCTCTTCATCCCACGACGCTTTGGTAATCATTAAGTTCTTAAGGCTTAGTCATTTTATAATACATAACGTTTTATTTGATAGTGGTTTGACGGAGTGAGAAATCAAACGGTTTTAATATTTGAGTAAAACAAAGTGTGTGGCTTGCTTCCGCTTTCATTTTTTTTACCGTATTTGCTTCTTCATTTAATTATTATTATTTTCTGGGGTAGGTCTAAACAGGGCCGGATTTTGACATGTGGATGCCCATGGGCAACTTCAGGAGTAGAGCCCTTCACTACTTAAATGACCGCCGTCCTGGGGGAGGGGTCTTAGGAGAAGGGGTGTACCCCTTTGGAATTTTTTGGAATAATCAAGGTGCTAAGATGCAAAATGGTGCAGTATTTTGTGATTTTGAAGTAAATTTATGTTCTAGAATTTTCATTTTGTAAGCCTGTTTCAATTTTCAATACAAATGAACAGGTTGCTACAACTCCTACCAGTGCAGATTAACAGGTTGTTACCACATTTTCCCTCACAATTTGTTTTGATAAATATGTGGAGGCCCCTAGTTGTAGAGGCCCATGGGCAACTGCCCACGTTGCCCATTGTTAAATCTGGCACTGGGTCTAAGGACGCCTAAAGTTGAAAGAGACTAGTTACACCCTGCAATTAATTTTTTCTGTATGAAAAACCATCAAATTTTGAGGACAAATTTTATACAGAAACATTCCCGTAAATTTTCTTATAAATGATAGAGGAATATTTTCTGATATTGAAAAAACAAATTTGTGAAAAATCATGCTGATATCTTACAGTCTGAGAGCAACCCAATAAATCGGTTAAAAAAAAGGCGATGGTGAATTTTAAAAGGCAGCAGTGAAAACGTTTGAATATTCATATACTACCAGTGGTCAAAATTCCATCGTTTTAGGAGTTATTGCACTTCAAGATTTCACCAGTGTTTTATACACAGTGTGATGTCATACTTAGCATCAAGACAAATTTTTGTTATGTATTTTTTGAAAATTAATTGCTTCTTTCTAAATTATAGGAAACACTTTTTGTTTAATTATTGAAATGAGGTACAACGTGCTCTTTACTAGAACTTGCTTTGTCCATCTGGTCACAAACCTACAAGAAGACATCAAGTCAAATATTTTAGCTTGATATAACAATAAAACAACTACCAAAAGCTCCATAATCAGATAATATAATCTTATTCCATCCATTTCAAGTTATCCAAGTTTGAAGTTGTAACATGGACGCTGCCATTTTGTCTATTTTTGTTTTGAATCATGCCAATGATGACATAATTTGCCCTGTGTGCTAGCACATATAATGTATTTCTTTAGGATTCTGGTCGAAATTTTTTTTTCAAAATGCTTTGACATGAAGTTCTAAGGGATTGAACATTATATACAAATAAAAAAAATTCGACCCATGGAAAGGAAGACTTATATTTCTTAGAAGCTAGAAAATTGGAAATAGATGATCAAAAAATATATTAATATTCTAATCTGTACTGGGTGTATAAGCATCTTTTTTCTTATTTTTATTTTTTATAATTTTTTATAGGCGTATGTACAAAATGGACGCGGGCCATGTAAGGTTATATTAATATAATTAATGTTTTAATAAATTATAAATAAATGACATAACAAGATTACGGGCTAAAAAGTGTTAGTCACCCCATACAAAGCCCAAACTAACACCACCACCACCACCACAAAAAAAATCAAAATCAAAAATAATCAAAGACGCCCAGAATTAGTAAAGAACTTATCAATGTTGACCTTAAATTGTAAACAGAATTAGAGCTAACTACCCACTCAGACAAACCATTCCATTCATTTACAACTCTTTGCAAAAAGCTAAAACGCCGAATATCTATCCGTGAGAAGTCTTTAGTCAACTTGAAATTGTTACCACGTGTCACATGAGGATTAGCTCAAACATGCAAGAAATAACAGGAAGTCGACGACGACGACGAGTGAACACACAATTACAATGACGGGGTCGTCACCTGCGTATTCGGTTATGATGGTAACAATGCTATCACGAAACGCTTAATACAACCCAGACGAGAACACAGGTACGACATACGGACAGACATAACATCGACGACCAAGTCAATGTCCACGGCCTTTGATAACCAGTTGTGGTGCACTGGCGTGTCTACCCAACCCAGGCTTGAACCCAGGGCCTCGTGGTCTGTAGACGTGTATGATTACCGCTATACCACAGTTAGTAGACAAACAGGAAGTCTGTAAGTCTTATTATTATATGCTAAATTGTTATGTCTCCTTTAAGTGCCAAATACAAGATTTACATACATGAAATATATAAGAATTCTATTAACATCACACTGTATACTGCATGCCACTTTTCAACATACTTCAGCTTCCGAAATCTTTGAAACTGTAAAACAAAATACTCAGTGGAATAAGGAATCATAATGATTTTTCATCCATATGTCTCTTTAATAGTTCTCTCTGTCATATCATTGATGGCCATATGAAACGCAAAATTAGCGGGAATATTCCTTAAAATTCATGAAATTATCAGTTCGGGAGAAAGCTTAATTCTAAGGGTCATTAAGTACCAAGTATTCTTACCAAGTATTCTTTCAGGGGTGTTACGGAAGCTTTTGCAAAGCGAGGGGGTACGACCTCTTAGGGAACTTGCCAAGTCTTGTGCATATTCCCCCTCCCCACCCCTTCCCATCCCAATCTATAAATCTGTAGATAGAATTAGTGAACGCAAAGCAACAAAGTAAAGTAAAACATGTAAAAGGAGCACTTTATTTGAGAAAGAAGCACTTCTCCAATTTAGACATATTCCTCCCGTACATGGGATTTACAATAGTAGCCAGTTTCCTACTATATTGGGTCAGTAATTAAAGTGCACTTCATTTTCAAAGGGACACTTTTGAAATATTTTGTGTAAAAAGTGTTCGGACATTCTACCCTCCTTGCACCTTTGACAGTAGTTGACGGGCGCTATTCATATTGATTACGAGGCACTTTTGTCGTTTTACCTAAGGAAGAGGGGGGGGGGGGGGTGCCCCTGTGTCACCCGCTTCCTACACCTATATATTCTTGACTTTAAAAGATTTTAGAACCAAGGACTATCTAAGATCTTAAAACAGTTGTTATTTTTCAATAAAAAGTAATTAATGGTCATCAACAATGCATGCAATTTATACCGCAATTACAGGGTAGTAAGATCTAAATATAACATTTTTGGTTGAGGATAAAATTTTATAAAGGAGACATACATTCTGACATAATCCTTATTTCATATGATAGAATTAAAAATAACAAATTTTTGACCAAAATTTATATCTCTGAAGTAATCTATTGTCTGTAATCATTAAAAGCTTTATAGGGAGCCACCGTTTTGAAACATGCCGAAAATGATGCCACCATGCAACCCACGTTGGAATGCCTTGTATTTCTTTATAATTTATCTCAATGTTTTTTGTTTATGAAAAATTGTTTTTCTTTCGTATGGATTAAGGGCATTTTTTTGTACACATGAAATTATTATAGCATGCTGTTCAAACTTTGAGGCATATCAATTTGGAATAAAAAGTGTAATGAAATTAATACAGATATGCACTATAATCCTTATACGTCCCTGTTAGGGAACTGGTGAGTCATGCGCAAGATTTGCAATACAGAATTGAACAAAATGGCAGTTTCTAAAGGCGGAAATGAGATATTGTCTTACGAATCTAACCATTTTATCTTTAAAAGAGAGGGAAAACTTTTCTTCAACCAGTCAACCGACGTGGCTTTTATGTTCTGTATGTAGATTTTTGTACATATTGACAAGCAACCATATTCTCCATGCAGTAAAAGTTTTATATATACCCAAACTCCGTCAATATTTCACACATGTGTACTTAAAATTCGTATATCATGTTTTTGTTATTTGTGGGAGACGCGGGCCCACAGGGCTGCTCTTAATGCATGCCCACGGTACTTCCTAAACACCGTCAAGAAAAACGGGACAGACCATTTAGAAGCAAACTATTAGTGTTACTTTGTTCACATAAGGGGATAGAGCGATTACCCCTATATAGGCCTATACCCCTATCTAAATATTTAATACGAATTTCCCAGGACGTATACGGGGCAACGGAGGAAAGAAGTGATTCCCATCACAATGGGGCATGTGTGTGTGTGTGTGGGGGTGGGGATGGGGAGGCAAAAGTGCCCTTCGTAGAAGGTCTTAAAAGCCGTTCTATCTTCTCACATATTTGGAACCTTCTCGGTTTCTTCAAGGATTATTTGTAAGAGTTGCTCAGAATAAAAAGGTTCCAACTTGTCACGTATTTGGAACCCTCTCGTCTCTGGAACTTTTTTTCTAAGAGCATACCCTGCATACGTGAATACCCGCTCTGAAATGTTGTCAATGGATGTTGCGCTTATAGTTATACATAATGATGTTATTTGGTAAATTGTGAAGCTATTCACCAATCCAATGGTCTAAAGCAAATAAATCAGTGTACGGAGTATGTATATAGTACATTAGAGATGAAAAAGTATTACAGTTCATAAACACACATTAGGCCTATGTACGCTGACCACGACTATCTGACAATTGCCGAGTTATTCTGTCACGTGAGAACTTAGAATTAACCTTTGACATATAAGATGGGTATAGGCTTATGTGTTTGCAATGCATCAAATATGAAATTATCTCTATAAAATCATTATCTTTATTTTTCAATAATTAAGCTGACAAAAAAGACACGCTAGGTTGTTGACTATCTCAGAAATTATCAAAATGACGATAATTAACCTGTAGGCTATTAAGAAAGTTCATTTTATTATTTACATTTGCCATAAGCGTTGACTTTGAACTTTACAGAGATAGCTTTGTATCTTCAAGTGTTTGTGGTGAAGATTGCTGTTTCGAAATGAGTAAACAGTACACGATATATCCGGAGATAAAGGTAGCATGTACTACGTGGAATGACTCGAATGATTGTGAGAATGTGTACAGCAGACATAGCAGACCGATTTAACGGATTGTAATCTAAGGGCGGTAATCCCATCGGTATGGGGAACGAGGAAAACTTTTCAAATAGGTCGGGCAGACCCCTTTCATGCTCAACGTTTTTGCCAGATGCAAATTAAAAATCCACATTACAAAGCGAAAAATAACAATTTTTCCAATGTATAGAGGCCTACATTATTTTTACGCCTGCAGAAACGCCGAGAGGAGCGGTATAAAGGGGTTAAAGAGAGGATTAAGGCTAAGGGGGAATTCGCCGGGCCCGTGGTCCTATGGGTCATAAGGGCTCGTAAAAATTAAAAAGATAAATGTGTGTTCAAACAGAGGCCCCAAATATTTGCGACAAACCGCATGGCTTGCAATGGCGAAAACGTATAAAATTGGTACAGAAATAGGTGATAAGCATTTTCTTTCAATTTGCTCTTTTCGATATGGGGGCCCGGATTTTCACTTTGTCCCGGGCACCGCGGTTCTCTCAGCGGCCCTGTTTTGACGTGAAAAGTGGAAGAGAAGAGGGAGGGGACATGTCACAACATTTTCCAGAAGAAAGGTCATAGCCTTATTAAAGGAATATTCCTATGAATTTTATTTATATGATAATAGATTATCCCTCCCAAAAAATAACAGATTGGTGAAAAACCATGCTGATATCTTTTTCCGTTTGGAAGTTATTACGTTCGACTGGCAGAAAGTTATGGGAAATTTTAGAAAATAGGCTTTTGGAACTTTGGGTTTTAGGCGACGGATCGGGACAGGAAGGGGTGCATGGGCCCACTAATATTTAAACCCTTTTGTAAAAATCCAAAATATATCCTGGTGAACTCATTGCACCGTTAAATTAAGTTTCCATCAAAAGTTACCCAAATTTGGAACTCCCTTCACTTCTCGAGAAAATTTTTTTAATTTCTGAAATTTTCTTCATTTTTGCCTAATTTCCTTCATTTTGGAATTTTTTCAATTTTGGGAAATTTTGGGCACTTTTGGGAGATTTTGGCCACTTTTGAGTTCATAGTATCCAATAATCTACCACATTTGTCAATTTTGTATTAATACTTTCACAATTTTACCTCCCAACTGGGCAGAAAACATGTAACCGGACAGGATGCCTCAGGGGCAGTTTACACCCCCTCCCCCTGCTTCATACGCCTCTGGCTGAAAGTAATCTCTTCATAAGACTAATACATGTCTGCCACCTTGAGAAATCCTTAGTAAGTAATACCTTCCAAAATTTTCCATACCTAATCGGAATCCACTACTTTTCAGTCATTGCATATTGGACCGTAACTACGGTCTTGTGAGTTGCAAAATATTAAGATTTAAGCATACAAATCTAAATAAGAAACAAACACGCGGTAATCCACGAGGATAATTTGTAATGAATTATCTTGATTTGGTATCTTCACTATTTGCTCTCTACACCATTAGTAACTCATGTGTGATTGAAGGAAAGGTAAGGTACCCTTTATGCAGACTTTATCCACGCAGAGGCTGATGCAGGGTTGCGCCATTAACCTCTAATAAGTATGCGCATGTCGCAATATTCATATTAAAAATGAAGCAGGCCTTTAAATTTGCATTCGAGTTGGCAGTCCGGAAGCATGCCTATTAATCAGAACAATTATAACACACGAGAATGTTGAAGTCATGCAGCCATATTGTTTAAATATTGCGATAAAATGTCATCGTTTCTAATTTATGTACTTAAAATATTAAAAATCATTGTGTTGAAAAATATGATTTTTTTTTAAATGGCTGTTTAGCGGCTAAAAGCGTAGATATTGTCTATTTTTTCTAATATTTCTAAAATGGCGTGGTGAACTTATCAAATGGGAGTGGAAAAGTTGTAGCCATGACAGTAATAAAATTATTTTCATGAGTTTTAAGTTTCCTCTAACAAAGATATTTTTCCCAGACGTATTTCCAAAATTAAAATATGTAACATTGAATAAGGCTTTAACGTTGGGATAGCAAAGGATCATGGAATATATCACAAAATGGCGGTTTCCATGTAGCAAAATGTTCCCATTTTTGGGAACATTTATGTTCCCAATAATAGGCATGCTACCGGACTGGTTGGAAACGACTTACTGACTTTCTCGTCATGTGGCATGAACTAAAAGAATATTCTCAGTTTTTGATTTGATTTTTGTCCCAACAAATTATAAGTTACAACCAAACATGTAGTCTCTTATATCCAAACACTAGGCCTACTTGTAAGTAGTGTATGACATCCCCTCGTTCCTCGTACCCCTCCCTCTCATGCCGGAAAGTTTGAGAGAAACGTCAGATATTTTAAGATAACTTTGGAAATTTTAAGGGGGAAAATCGAAATTTGCCAACTCTAAATATGCCTAATTTAAAAATTTGTCTTCGGAATATTTGTGATCTTGTTTTCCAAGATGGCTGGTATTCTATTACAGCCTAACTCTAAAAGACCAATTGCTTTCATTAGGGTTGCCAGCAAGAATTCTGGGTTTCTATTGTGCGATTAGAATCTGCAGCACAAATTTTCCGACTTTGTGGCATTTCCCGACATTGATGCGCCGGTGTAGAAAAATAATCTCAGACCTTTGTCAAATCCCCATTTTCCTCATGGAGGTGAATATTTTTGACTGACAAAACCCAGGCCTGTTGAGGAGGAGATAGGGCCGGGATGCCTAAAGTCGATCTGACTATAGGTCAAAACATATACTAACATTGCGCTCCTCCAGAATATTCAATATTCTATTTTTTAATGGAATAAGAAAAGATGTGGAGGGAATCTGACTCTTACAAATCAATTCCAAAACTGTCATTATTGGGGCGCAAAATGGAACATAGCCCGTTTGTGCTATGTACTAGGGCCGTAATTCCCGGGGACAGGGGGGACATGTCCCCCCACATTTCCGTAGATTAAAACAAATAATAAGTACATTTTTGAGAACATTTTTCTCTTGTCACCCACCCCTCTTTTTTGATAAGAGACCATGTCCCGCCTCACTTTCGGGATAAGAATTACGGCCCTGCTATGTACGCAATTGAATGGAAATGAGGCACCAAAACTCGCAAACGGCCCATTCCCAGCTTTTTCGTGTGTCATCAGGTAACATGACCAATTAAATATGCTGATCTATGCAGTGGCGTATAAGCCTTTTCCACTGAAGCCGGTCACAGGCCGGCGAAGCGCCTTGTGGTGATATTAAAGGCACAGACAGCAACCAAATTATTTTCATATTTAGGATGGGCCCTTCCTTTCTTTTCCTCTTGTTAACATGACGGGTCTTTCAGTCAAATGTCGGGCCCACCAGAAATGATTAACATATTGGGCCTTCCTTTGTGTCTCTTGTTATGATAATGGGCCCTTCAATCATAAGTCGGGCTCACTGAAAACTATAAGATAGATAGGTCCAAAATAAAAATAAAATTAATAATAAAAAAGATAAATGAGCCCACCAAAAACGATAGATTTAATAGTTAATATTAAATAAGAAAAATGTGAATGGAATCACGTTGCGCCCTCTCCCCATTTCCGGACGTCTATGAATTTCAAATATCAAAAATTGTCCGGGCCAGCGGCCTTGCTGGGGATGGGGTGAATATGGACTCACTTTTGGGCCATATAATTGGCTGTACCGGGCCGAGATGGCAATTGCAATGCCACTGGATCTAAATTAGAAACTCAGAAACTACACGTGTTTTTTACGTAATTTAAAGACCTGTCTGTTTAGAAGCTCTTTTTGGTGAATATAAAACCCAGCCCCTGACACTCCATATGCCTCCAACTATTCACGCGAATTCATCTGAACAAGACGGTTAGCAGGTGCGTAGGAAGGGTCACCTGTGCGGGAAAATTGCACTGGTAAATTAAGATTACCATTAATGTTGCTGCTAATTGAAATCTATTCTAATTTTCAAAACGTTTCCTGCAATTTTTCAGGAAATATCCTTTAATTTAGGGAAATTCGATCAACAGGAAAACAGGAATTAACAGGAAATCTCCTTAAATATTCGTTAAATTTTCTTCATTTTTTTCACTTTTTAGGAATGTTACAAAATTTTACCAAAATTTCACAATTTTGTTGTACATTATTTCCCAATTTTACCTCCCAACGGGGAAGAAAGCATGCAACCGGTTAGGTGAAATCCTTTCAAGATGCAGCTATCCCTTTTCCCCTTTCCACGCCCCTATCGGTTAGGTGGGAATGGTGAAGCGGGGTAAGAAGCAGGGTAAAATACCGCATATTTAAAATATCTATCAGATCCAATCAGAAAGGAGGGCGCACGAACATAATAATCAAAAACTCTTTATTGATTATGAGACTGCTTAGCACCGTCGGGTGCTACGTTTGGCTTAGTTATTAGTCGCATACCCTCTGCGCACGCGTAACGGGGACAATTGTTGAGGCCGGCCAATCATTAAACGTCAGCGATCACTACCAAAAAAAAAAAAAAAAAAAAAAAAACGTCAGCTAAATAAAAACAAAAGAAAATAGTAAATGTCTGTCTTGTAAAAAAAAAAAAAAAAAGCCATGTTTAAAATGGAGCATTACAATTATTAGCTACGTTTGGCTTAAGTAAAATTCAGGAGGAAGTGCGACGCACCCCGCCCCCACCATACACAAACCTCTTATAATTCATGTGAAAATGGACAACTTTACTGTGGAAACGCACCCTCCCCCCCTCCCTACCCAACCCCAACCCTCAATTGAAAATCATGGCTCCGACCCTGAAATCTCATAAACCTGAAGAGTAGAACGTTCATTACACTGTTTGTCAATCCAGCTCGCTCAGCAGTGGCGTCATATGCCGGTAAGGCCTTTGCGGTCGCACCGGGGCCTTGGCTCCAGGGTGGCCCAGTGACAAGTACCATATACAAACACCTAGCCAATCCTTTGAATCCGCAGATAGTAACCAAACAGGGCCCGTGTAGCCTACTCTTTAGGGCCCATTTTTATATCCACGATGGATCCTTCTATGATTCTGTCCCTCTTACTATCATAACGGGCCCTTCAATCATAAGTCGAGCCATCAAAAGATAGATAAATGGGCCGTTCTTTTCTGTCCTTGCTATCATGATCAAAATAATCAAGAACAAAAAAGATAGATGGGCCCAATCTGAGGTCCGTCATGACAGCAAGGAACATAAGTCGTACCCAACAAAAAAATCAATTTAATAGTTAATATCAAATTAGAATGGAATCTGTTGGGCGCCCTGTATTCTTCATCTTGACAACGAATTTGGTTCTTTCAATCTGAAGGCGAGCTCACCAAAATGAACTCAAAACTTGATCGGAAGAGAGGCATCGCAGCAACTACACTCTCAGCCAGGATTGTCTGTATAAGTGCCATTTCCGAGCGTCCAGAGGTTTCAAATATCAAAAATGCTCAACCATGGCGAGGGTAAATGTGGATTATCCTCGGGGATTTTGAATTGCTGCACCGGGACCGATACGCCCGTAGTTACGCTACTGTCACTCGGGGTATACAATTGGAATTTGTCGATACAAATAGCAATCATTTAAACTTCTTATATAAATTTAATTATATAACATCATTTTCGACCAGAGCCGTAAATGTGAATGTATGAAAAGAAGACACAAACAGTTCCCGAAATCTTACGATCAATTACCTGATTACTGGCATTTATGATACCAACTAGACGTTAGTGGTGTAGCTGGTGTACAAAATGTGAGTTGAACCGTGATTTTGTTGTCAATGTCCAAATGGAGGAGGAGAGGGGGTTCAAATTACCCTAGATAACAGTGGGGCCTGGACAGACACTCACTCCTCCTCTCTCCTATAACTACGCCACTGAGTGGTACTAGCTTGATGATACGCCAGCTATATAACAGAGGATCAGGGGTGTAGGACACTTTCAAAAAGTGGGGGCACGACCTCTTAGGGGACACTCCCAAGTCATATACACATGTCCCCTAGTCTTAAGATAGAATTAGTGAGCCCAAAACAACAAAGTAAAAGGGGTACTTCATTTTAAAAAGGGGCACTTTCACAATATTTTATTTAGTGTGTGCGCATTTCATCAGTTCTTGCACCTTTGACAGTATTTCAGGGGCACTTTCCATTTTCAAAAGGGCACTTTTGTCATTTTTCGGAAAAGTGTAGAGGGCACTGTCTCCCCATGGCCCGCTTCCTACACCTTAATTTAATCTTTCATCTTTTGAGGTTGGTGATTCCAGATTATTGCTCCATAACAAGGAAGATCCATCAAAAGGAAAATTTTCCCCTCAACAATGAGCGATTTCCAGATTGGAAAAAAAATCGCCGTCCTGCATGACATTGTTGTGGCGCACTTCATGATCTTGTGTACATGGCCATAGCTCCAAATGAATCGAATGGAGTGAGAAACGAAATCTTACGAGACGGTTGGAGGGCGTTACATTCAAATTTATTTGCAGTCCAAATTATTGTAAAAGTGCATGAAATGTCTAATGATCTGTTGACCAAGTTTGGTCAGTTGATGGGTGGGGGAACACTGATATACTTTGTGTTTTCTCCTTAGAATTGATTTTTCACATTCAAATTTAAGGTTGTATGTTTGCTTCAAGGGAATCGAGGTCAACGGGGTTTACCCAAAAAAATGTGTGTGTGTGCGCGTGTGGGTGGGTGCGTGTGCGTGGGTGTGTATGCGTGTGTGTTGGTGTGTATGTGCGTATGCAACAATTCATTTTGTGTCACTTATAACTCAAAATCTGTAATACACACATGAACCAAAATAGGTGGACGTACCCCTAGCCCGGAAATTTTGTGTCCAAGGTTTTGGGGTACAAAGGTTAAAGGTCAGAGATCAAATGGGACAAGTTTTGGGTGATGGCCGTATCTTTTGAAGGAATTACTTGGTATCTTTACAAATGCATAGGTGGGTAGGTTTTAACATTCTAACAAAACTTTAAAATAAATGGAGGTCAAAGGCCAATAGTTATGGGTCAAAGGTCAAATAAGTGTTTTTTATGCAAAATTTTGCAATTTTTTAACTTAAAAAGTACAAGACCTATACCAACCCTATGTTGTATAATGACACTTTGGTACATGAATTTGTGTCCCGTATAGACTTTGGGGACAAAAGGTCAAAGGTCAGAAAGCTATTGAACTTTTTTCACCATTTCCCCCTATAGTGATAAATGGTAAGTGTGACATGAGCATGAATGGTGTCATACAGTAAAAAAATGATATTTTGTTATGCAAGTTCGTAGCCAGGACTTTGAGAGGGGTTCGTTTTTCGTATAAAAGTTTGTCACAGACCGGACCAAGCCGACCCATTTACATGTGCAAGCCATCTGAGCAAGAGCAGACTTGCTTCTTTCACATCGCTCCACCTCAGCGAGGGCATAGCTGGTATTTCTAGAATACTTAGCCAGCTTGGCATGCTTGGTGGATAATGTTCCCATGTGCAGGTTTCACATCAGGGAACTACAATTTCACATCCTGGACATTTCACAGTTCAGGTTCCGTGCATTCCAGCCATCACTAAAAGCATGGAGTGGTGGCGCAACTCGGCACATATACTGCAGGGTACGCCTTTTCCCACCCAAACGGATGTGATGGTTATCACGGACGCGTCTTTGAAGGTTTGGGGAAACGCATTTACAGAATTAGGCCTGTCCCAAGTGACCGGGACTATTTTAAGGCGAACGGAGGCTCCAACATATCAATACGTTGGAATTGGAGGCGGTCCACAGGGTCTTAAAACATTTCCTGTACCTGATCAAAGACAAAGTGGTTTTAATAAGAACGGAAAATGCAACAGTTGTGGTTTACATCAGCACGCAGGACGGGATTAGGTACAAGCGCCTGTGGATGCTTACCAAGTCCCTGTCAGAGTGGTGCCAGTCGCACCACATAAAGCTCCAGGCAGCTCACCTGACAGGCAAAGAGAACACTGTAGCTGGCTTGTTGTCTCACCTCTAAGGAGCTCCCACAGAGTAGTCGCTCCGGTCACAGATAACTCAAGCATTGTAGTCAGTTCTAGGCCTACCGGATGTACAATTACAAGTTACCAACTTTTTGCGCTCTGACCCCAGACCTGAGAGTCTGGCAGGTCGATGCCTGCGTGGTTCCCTGGAACCCTTTCATTGTATACGCCTCACTGTTCGCACTGGTGCCACGAGTGTTGGCCAAAGTGGAACAGGACCAGTTTTGACTAGGGTTACTAGTCCCCTCCCCCCAAAAAAAAAAAAAAAAAAAAAAATTGGCGGGACAGCAATGGTAATTTCCGCAGTCTGTGACTTACGTGACAGACCTTGGAATGGGTCTCCTAGGATTCTCTGCTGGGACTATTTCTGCTGTCTGTGACTTAAGTGACTGTCAGACCACCAAGGGTCTCTTGGGGATTTCTGCTGGGGTCGCAGTCTGTGACTTAGGTGACAGTCGGGGGAATGGCCCTGGCAGACCTCCAGTCTCCTGTGGATCTTTGCTGTGGTCATTTCCGCAGTCTGTGACTTAGGTGACAGACGGGGGAATGGCTCTGTCATACTCCTAGGGTGTTCTAGGGATCTCTTCTGGGGCCATTTCTGCAGTCTGTGACTTATTTGACAGACAGGGAAATGGCCCTGGCAGACCCCTAGGGTCTCCTAGGGATCTCTGCTGGGGCCATTTCCGCAGTCTGTGACTTAGGTGACAGATGTGGGAATGGCCCTGACAGACCCCGTAGGTCTCCTAGCGATCTCTGCTGGGGTCATTTCCGCAGTCTGTGACTTGGGTGACAGACGAGGTATGGCTTGGCAGACCCCTAGGGATCTCTGCTGGGGCTATTTCCGCAGTCTGTGACTTAGGTGACAGATGTGGGAATTTCCCTGGCAGACCCCTAGCGATCTTTGCTGGAGTCATTTCTGCAGTCTGTGACTTGGGATGACAGATTGTGGAATGACTCCAGCAGACCCCTAGTCTCCTAGGAATATATGCTTGATCAAGAGATCGGTGTTGCATGTAGAGCAGGGGAGCCGGAAAGTTGGTGAGATTAGGTGAGAAAGATGTGGCCGGAGACAACAACATTCTCCCTGCGGCTGCGTTTGTGCGGGGGATGTTGGTCCCGACCTTGAGTTTAAAGTTTGTTACTGGTCTCGAAATTCCAGGAGTCTTGCCAGGTCTTACAGAGGTAGCTGGAAGTGGAGAAACGGAGGTACGAGTGCTGGACAGATGTGATGTGACAGGAGCGTTGTTGGCTCTCTCGTTGCCGTGAATGCCGACGTGGCTGGGGATCCAGAAAGAAAAAAAAAATTGTTCCCTAAGGAGGAAAGAGTGTGAAGTTTATTGAGGATTTGTAACGGACACTTAAGACTTGAGAGATAACACTGGCGACTTTTAAGTTTCATCAAAATTTATCAAATTTATTCTTGCACCATCTTCAAATTTCCACTTATGTATCAAATATATTAAAAATGTATCTGAACAATTTCAAATTCAGGGATGGAATTCTTGATTAAGATTGAAAGAGTGAGAATATAAAAATAAGAGAAAATATATCTATATATGTAAACAATTATCATACATTACATAATAAGGCAATTTTGTTGAGATCTACTACATCTTGATGCTTACAGGAATTTCAGAAATTACAGACAAGAAAACTATATGTGGCAATCAAAATATGCATATTCAATGTCTGCCTGTATGCACACTTATGCAGAGTAAAGCTGCTTTATTTTCAACAGGGAAGAAAGAATGGGGGTAGTGGCAGGGAAACTGACAAATTGTGAAAAAAATAAGGGTACTTCCTTTTCCAGATGATCCACAACATTTTATGGAAACAGTATTTTCCACTGTAAATCTCCTCCTCCCTTACATTTTAGGGGTTCATGCCCCCTAAGAGGTGAGCCTCATCTGTCCCTGGAATAAAGATAAAACACTTTCCCAAGCCTCCTGATGACCAATAAGGACAGTGGTTATCCCCACTTTTTGTGGTGCAAGCAAATGAGTCTCCCTGAACAGGACACCAGTCTGCCACACACAGGTTAACTCAACTCCTCAGCAATGCTGGTACTAAATTAACATAAAAGTGGACTGAAGCAAGCCCGAGTAGAATAAAGAATCTTTCTCAAGGACAAAACACAGTGCTGGTGCCAGGAATCGAACCCAGTGCCTTTGGAATACAAGCTTGACCCTCTACCACTTGCTTGACCACTAATGTATCCTTTGACATTACATTTTGCAACTTATACAACTCCTGTATTTCATGCTCATTATTTCATGCATCATTGAAAATCTGTTTAAAATTCAAAAAGAAAGACTTAATCTGAAGTAGATATAATATTTATATACATATATACATATATATATATATATATATATATATATACATATACACATGTATATATATATATATATATATATATATATATATATATATATATATATATATATATATATATATATATATATATATATAATATCTAATGATGAAATACTGAGAATCACTAAACATGACAAAATCAGCACTGAAGTAAAAAGGTGGAGGTGGATTGGTCATGTGATGTGCATGAGCACTATTAAGCACTGTGTGACAGCTATGACGTGGAAACCAAAGTGGAGAAGGAAAGTTGGTCATCCCAGAACAACATGGAGAAGGACAGTCAAGAAGAAGAAGAAAGTGATGGGATAAAGCTCGCGGACAGAAGCCAGACAAGTTACAAATAACAGAGTCCAGTGGAGAGAGTGCACTGCAACCCTATGGGCCTGGAGGCCTGAAGAGACTGGGTGTAGGTAAGGTGAGATATTTTTCAGATCAACAAAATTATTTTACTCGTGTTAAATTTGGATATTAACTTTGATATCAAATTTGCATAACCACCATCTTCAATTACTTCTTTTTACAAAATTAAAAGATAACATCCAATTTCTCAGAGTCGAATGTAAGCAAATATAATTAAAGAAGCTTAGAGACCTATTGAGGGGTAGGTAGATCATTACTTTAAAGGACTTCTCCGTCGAAAACGAAAAACAATGATTTTGATTTTGAATTCTTGGGAATTATTTATACGAGTGTCCTTGAAAAATTACTAAGAAGTATTCATTCAAAATAAATAGTTGATTGAAACATTTGTATTAAAGACTTTAAGTACTATCATCGTTTGCATAAAAAGAGTGGGCAAATTTTCTTGAGACTCAAGAATATGAATAATATACGCCCTCGCACTTCAGCCAAAGTACTCCTCTATTATGCATTAATAACAGAGATTATGAAGTTTCTTTTGAGTATTTGCATTGTCATCACCAGTGCATTAAATCCTGGTAATGCACTATTTTGGCTTATTCTAACATTGGTGAATTTCTTAATGTAGCAAAAAAAATCATGTTAAATTTTCTTGTTTTTTTAATATTCTTTTTAGTTGTTTTTTACAGTATGCATTTAAAAAAAATATAACACAAAAATTGTATTAAAAAAATTAACGTTTTGGCATCACGTTTATATATATACATATATATACACATATTTAATACACTGTTCAAAGATCTTTGCACTCGCGACTGGCCCTCCTTAAAATCGGACCTCTCGAGCCAAAGTTCTTTGCCCTGTGCATTAAATGCGTATATGAACACTCTGCTTCAGCATTAATCTTTAAATACTACATCAACATCAGCTGAAAATTTGAAATTGACACACTTTGTCTACTTTTAAAGGCAGATTTCAGTTACAGGGCCCAAAAGTTCCCTCCAGTCCCCAAAATTTAAAATACTTTGTTTTAAAACAAGTGACCTACCATTTAATGCTAAGACATACCATTCATCATTGGTGAAAATGCAAAAATAAAATAACCACCTGTTGTAAAGAAAAAAAAGTGAAATGCAACATATGTGAGACGGACTTGGACGGACAAAATTCCAATGAATCAGATATTTTATTAACATCAAATGTTGTATCAAGTATCAGAATAAAAATTGAACATTCGTTGTTAGTTTAACCAAAAAATTAGGTGAAAGATCTATAATGCAAATGTAACACTTGGACGGACAAATGTAACACGCGCATTACAAACATAATCTTGGACGGACATTACCCAACCATTATTTTCTTTATCTATATTGTCAATAAGTTGTATTATATTGGTATCAAGCAATTACTATTACCTGCACTTCTATTTAATAAGTACAATTGGATGCCTTCACTGTGAAATCTGCCATGGTCACACTATTTCAACGTGGACAGACAAATGTAACATGCACATTGCAAACCTAACCTTGGACTGACACTACACAACAACTGTTATTTTCCTTATGTATATTGTCAATAAGTTTTATTGTTCTAGTATAAAACAATAAGCTGGTCAAGAATAATTATTAGTGGTAATTTAATTTTCTTTTGGCTTCTATTGTAAATTATTCTCCTCGGTGTCCGTCCAAGGTTATGTTTGCAATGCGTGTGTTACATTTAAAACAAGTTGGACGGACATGCTTGAACATGAATTCTTTTAAAGTAGATACAATTTTCAAATGTGTGTATGATGTATTTAGGACAGGATCATGCATCCTAAAATAGCTGTGGACTCTGTTTCAAATTTACTTCAAATTGACTGTTTATTTCAGTAAGGATACTGTATGGCAAACACAACACCCAACTTGGACAGATAGCTACAGTATGTTTGCAATGTTTGTCGCATGATATTTTAACAAATAAGCAAAGCACTGAATTTTTTTTTTTTTTTTCTGCTGGTAGTTTAGGAAAAATACTTTTTAATAATGTAATACCAAAACAACAGTAATTTGAGTGTTTATTGTTAATATTTCAAGAAAATATTTTTTTAAACTTTTGGACATTTTGTAAGAAACAACTGACCTCATAATGCCATAAACTACAAACTTAAGGAGACGATTTTTGTATATAGTCATGTCCTGTCACTCAACAGTGCATACATATCAAAATAGGCTTCAGAAGTGTGTATTTCAATGAAAGACATAAATTGTATAAACAGCCTAAAATATATGGGAGATCTGTCCGTCCAATAATCACTCAAAATATGATTTTACATCATAATAACTTATGACCTCTGTCAGAGGAATTACGTTATTTGATCTTTTCTATTAAAACAACACATAATGATTAAACAATTGATATAAGCTATCGAAATGATGCATATTTTGCATTTCATGAGCACTTTACATAACTGTGGTGTTTTAAACCCCATTACTGTGAAATCTACCCTTTACTGCAGGGGTCGAAATTTAACATTTTTGCAACAGTACTTTCTCAAATAATACTGTTCCAGATCAGATTTCACTGTTCCAACTTTTTTGCTGGTAACGGGACAAATTCCTTTCTTAAAAAATAGGCTTAATTTACAACTACTTTATTGGTTAATATGTGCAAATATGTATGTCAGTTATTAGTGTTTACTCGATGTAGCATCCAGTTGCATAAAGTTGTACACCTGCAAACAGCCTTGCATATGTGTATTCATTTGTGCTGACAATTGCAGCAAGGTGGGAAAAACTTTTTCTTACTGGAAGAAATTATTTTTATGACATTCTTGTTTGAACAAGATGCATCTTTTGTTTTAGCAGAAATTAAGCTATTCATCATTAATGCCACACGCTTGTGAAAAGAAACTGTTCCACTGGAACAGTAGTATTTGAAAATTCACTGTTCTTGCATCATAAAAAGCACTCTTATTGGAACAGTGGGAAATTCAACCCCTAGTTACCGTAAACCTTAAGAAAGTGATTGCAAAATTCACTAAGTTGCTGTCATTTTTTTCTGCTTCCAGTTTTTGTGCTTCTTCTAACTTTACAACAAGACACTGTAAAAACCCCATCTTACACAACTGGTGCTTAGATAAAACAACCTAATACCCGATTAGTTTATAGCAAACTTCACACTATGCTCAAATAACCACCATTTATTTACCTGTTTCAATGCATAAAAGCCTCACATATATGAATTTAAGATTGAAAAATAATTTGCATAGATGTTATCTTCACTGTAAGAAATAGGCCTCATAATCATTTGAAAACACACTTTCCTTTCTGCAGAAAACACAGAGGTTTTGAATCATGGCAGTTCAAGCAGTTATCATTAAAAACAATATCTATCAAAAACAATTAACCTTTTTGGGTTTAATGATTGACAAACCAATCACTGCATGAATTTGCCTAGCAACAGTATCTGCATAAGTAAGTGAGGGTACAGTACAGCTAGCTAATGGCACATGCTCATGTACTCAATGCAATTTACTGTACAAAACAAATTTCTGCACACGCAGACTCAGTGCCGGCAAAATGGTGAACAAAAATTGCGCTTACAGGCCCGCTGCGGGCTTTGTAAATTTTGACTGCTGTTATTCAGAACAGTTAGCAAACTGAATTTTGTTTATCCAATTTGCTAAAAAGTCCAAAAATGTGGAGAAGTGCCATAAATGAATCAAAGCTTGCAGCAGGCCTCGCGAACATCTAAATGTCAACGCATTGGTAATACACGATTGCGGATTTGAGGTTTGTTTGCCCCACATAGTTACTGCATTGCTATGGTGGGCGCAGCGCAGCTATTTGGAAACCTGGAAAGGTTAATTGTATCCAAAGCAGCAGAGTCTAAATATGCAGTTGTTTATTAAAAGCTAATTCCATCAAGACATTAGGCTCATTGATCCAGTGCTTATCCTCGATTTACAAGGCGCAAGCAGATGAAAGTACATGACTCCCCCTGGACAGAAGTCCATCACAGTTTAACTCCCCAGCAGCACTGGTACTCATTTTACAGCTGAGTGGACTGAAGCAAGTAGAGTAAAGAGTCTTGCTCAAGGAGACAATGCAGCACTCACTCACGACATAAATCGAACTCGGTACCTCTCAAATACGAGCAGAATTCCTTAACCACTAAGCCACAGCACCAAATATTTATTACAGGAATTAAAATGAAACCCTGACAAACATCTAAAGGAGTTGTCATGAGGCAGGCCAAATATTTGGCAGTAATCATTCTGGTCATTACTTAATAACATTACTTGAAGACAATAATTGATGACCTTAAAGCTAAAGCCCTTCACCTCGGTGCTTATTTTCGACTTGCATGGCATAAGTGGATGAGAGCACATAACTCCCCTTGTATAGGACACCAGTCCATCACAGGTTAAAAGAGACATAATGTCTGGTTTTTCTTCATCTAATATGATAGAAATGAATAAGTCATCTAAAGAAATTTCTCATCGTACAAAACAGTTCAGCAAATATTTTCTAATTTATTAAAACATTTATTCTTTTAAGATAGATTTATATGGGAGTAGCCATTTTGTTTATACACCCTCTAAAATATGATGTCATCCACCTAGTACAGTTTAGAATATTAATGTATTACTTTAAAATCTATTTTAAATTTTCTAACTTCTAAGAAATAGTATTTCCTTTGCATGGGTCTATGAATTTTTGTATTTGTATATTATATTAATGATTCAAGCCCTTAAAGAATTCTAAAGAAATATTATATGTGTGTTAGCACATACAGTAGAGCAAAATTTGTCATCATTGGCATGATTTCAATACAAAAATAAACAAAACTTGAGATAGGAATAAGATTTTGACTTCCTGTTTTTTGGTAGTTGGTTTAGATTTTAATCCAATAAAATAAAGATTGTACCAGCCTTTATTTCTCCTGTAACTCTTTAACCTTTTAATGAGTACCAACATTGGTATCATTTACTAGTTGAGTGGAATAGGGCAAGTAAAGTGTCTTGCTCTTAAAGACACAAAGCGGTGCTGGCAAGAAGGCGAACATAGTACCTTTCCCATACAAGAGCCACTGCACCTCAAAGGCATTGAATTAATCTTCTAAATTGATTGTTGGCTGATGATGGATCCCAGAGAAGAATATACAAAAGTTTTTGTTTATTGCAATTGTCAGACTTTCACAAAATCTATGATTTTTCACTTTTTCTAGCAAGATCCATTTTACCAGAAACTACATTAACAAAATATATTACATACTTTTTTTTTTACATAATATACAAATAGATTTGATCTAACTTAAAATGTGACATAAACTTCAATGTAAAAATAATGTGTCTCTATACCAGAGCTTGTGTCATGTTAAAATGCATAACAGATTAAAATGAGTTAATGTGTTAAATCATTAAAATAAATTGTATTAAAACATTTTACTTTATTAATTCCCCACTGACAAACAATATTATATATATATATATATATATATATATATATATATATATATATATATATATATATATATATATATATATATATATATATATATATATATGTATATATATAAATATATAAATATACATACATACATACATACATACATACATACATACATACATACATACATATATACATACATACATACATACATACATACATACATACATACATACATACATACATACATAAATACATACATACATACAAACATATATATATATATATATATATATATAAATATTTATATAATATATATATATATATATATATATATATATATATATATATATATATATATATATATATATATATATATATATATATATATATATATATATATATATACACATACACACATATATTTGATGGAAGTATTTGACAAGTTTGGCACCGTGGGAAGTTATGACGGAGGGCTGAGTTCTTGCACCTTCTGCTGAAGGGTCATTTGCATACTGTCAACCAAACCTGATGTTTTTGCAATCAGCTGTAACAAAGGAGCAGCCCCATCTCTGAAAGAAGAGGAAGAATGAAGTTAAAAGAATATTCCTGTGGTGTCACATGATTGTTGATGATTAAATAAACAAATTGTATGCTATGCAAGTTTAGAACTCTGAAAAATTAAATCTTAAATAAGTTTTACTTATGAAATTAACACTTCCATGAATTTACATTTTCATAATATATATATATCAGGCCTCCCAGAGACTCTTTTTTTAAATAAAGTTTTTTTTAAAGGTTGGAAAAGTTGAAATAAAGGTTTTTAAAGGTTTTGGATTTAAATAAAAAGGTTTATAAAGGTTAACTCATGGAATAAATTTTGATACAATGAGCATATTCTGGGGTAAAAAGCAGTTGGTGGCGCCAAAAGTCCATTACTTACGTGAAGTTGGAAATTTTATTTTGGTCCTGCTACTTTTTAAATGTGTGTTGAGAACAAATATGCTATTAAATAGATATATACCAATGAAGCTAAAATATAATTTATTTATCTTTGAAAATAAAGGTTTTTAAAGGTTTTAAAGGTTATTTTGAAAGGAATAAAGGTTCAATTTGTCAATAAAGGTTTTAAAGGTTTTAAAGGTTTTAAAGGTTTATTATCTGATATATATATATATATATATAAATATATATATATATATATATATATATATATATATATATATATATATATATATATATATATATAATATATATATATATATATATATATATATATATATATATAGATAGATATATATATGTTATATATATATATATATATATATATATATACAAACATACACAAATATACACACATACATATATACACACACATACATATATATACATACACACATACATATATGTACACACATACATATATATATACACACATACATATATATATAGTGCTTACTTTCCCACTGACAGTGGGAACAAAGAAGGGCTGATTCCTTTTAACATGAGACAATGTGTGATTTACCTGTAATTTTCAACATTTCTAAACATGAAATTGGAACAATTTACATACCTTTTTGCATTTAAAATAAGTAAAATACCTGAATTTACCTCAAAAGAATTGAAGAAGCTGAATCTGGTGATCTGAGGAGGATGGACAGAACAAGACGCAGGCTATGGGTCTGGATGGTGGTATCAGCTGACTATGGAAGAAAGAACAAAATGAATGAATTACTTACTTCATGATGCCAGTTTTCTTTTAAAACTTGTAACTCTGTTGTGTTACCATGCAAGTACATCCCTAACTTTAATCAATTCATCTGGCTTCAAATGTCTTGTGGTTCAGTTAAATTCAATTTTGTCTGGTGAAATCTAGATAAATGGTCAAACAGACATTTCTTTTATAAGCATGTATAGGAGTCCCAAATCTCAAACAATACAAATCCCCTTCCTACTGATAACACACCTTTCACCCCTCTGTCCCACATGTTATTCCACCCTGTGTCCCACATGCCATCTCATCCTCTTGTCCAAAATACCATCCAATACTGTCCCACATGACATCCCACCTCATCCCAAGTCCTCCATCTACCAACCATCAAGCCCTATTATCCAACACTCTTTCCTCTTAACTCCGATCCCCTCATCCTATCCCCAAGAAATACTCTACCCACCAATCAGTCCCAATCTCTGTACTCCTACTGATACATCCACCTTACCACCATCACTCATGTTCTCTCCCCATTCAAAAGAACTACCTTGTTTAAAACCACTCATCTCCAGTAACCTACCACCCTCCTTCACCTACCATCTTCCATTCACCTACCACCTTCCATTCACCTACTATCCCCATTCACCTATCATCTTCCATTCACCTACTACTAGAGCTGTGAACGTTTAGGGATTTTAGTAAACATGTACATACGCGCCAAAAAAAGCTAGCGTGTATTGTGTACACGAGTTGAGTACCGTAATTTTTAGAAATACACCAAAATTGCTCCAAAACTACGAGGCGAAGTAAAAAATCGCGCAACCAGTATGGCAAAAGTACTGACTGCATTGCCCAAATAGATGCTGAGTTTTGCTAATCAAATCGCAAAGAGTTTACTTCTACAGTATAAATCATCATTTTTATGGAAAATATGCATGGAAATTCAGTTTATGAAGAACAGGTAACTTCCTTTCAATGTCATTTAAACTCAACATCGCGTAGCTTTTTTGTCCTATTCGCTACGGCTTTCAAAGTTTTGTGAAAATTTTGCATACTGAGGCCTATGATATACCTCGCCGTAAAACATTTCAAAACTACGCCACCACCACCAGGAAGTTCTGAAATATCAGTCCTCTCGAAAAAATGGCCGCCATCTTTGCAAAGCATGCCAAATTTCAGCTCTGTTAAAACCTTTTTCTGTTTATTCATTATGCAATATTTTTTCTTTCTTGCAAAATTTATTTAACTCATTAGGTAATATTTACATGTAAATGTACTGATTGTCACAATTCAAGTGTTTTTTGGTCGATAAAACGGGCCTCGATTGCGTGGGATTTAAAGCCGTATGGCCTAACGTTAGGCCTATTGTTAGTTTTACTGTTTACTGCTGCACATTCGCGGTGCATTTTACAAGTTAGATTACTCAGATTTCTGCGAAATCAAAGTGCATAATAACCCCATTTATTGGTGATTACTACGCATTTGTGAATCGCACATTTAAAAAGGATTATGCTAATCTGGTTTACAGTTTGTAAAAAGTCATTGAATGGAATTTTGTCAGCCGAAAGTGTGTGTGTGATTTGAATCATGAATATTGATTTTCAACGGCAAGACACTAATGTATGAAAAACGATTACTCGCAATGAAGTATTTAGTAAACGTTTACAAGATTTGCGAGCGTGTAGCGTGTACACGCTAAACGGTCACAGCTCTACCTACTACCCCATTCACCTATCTTCCATTCACCCATCTTCCATTCACTTACCACCCATTCACCTACCATCCCATCACCTAGCACCCCATCCATTCACGATCCACCCCAATTCACCTATCATCTTCCATTCACCTACCACCAACATTCACCTATCTGTCATTCACCTACCACCCCTATTCACCTATGCCATTCACCTACCACCCACCCCCATTCACCTACTACCCCATTCACCTATCATCTTCCATTCACCTACTACCCCCATTCACCTATCATCTTTCATTCACCTACCACCCCCATTCACCTACTACCCCATTTACCTATCATCTTCCATTCACCTACCACCCCCATTAACCTACTACCGCATTCACCTATTATCTTCTATTCACCTACTACTCTAATTCACCTATCATCTTCCATTCACCTACTGTACTACCCCCATTCACCTCATCTTCCATTCACCTACTACCCCTATTCACCTACCACCCCCATTCACCTATCATCTTCCACTCACCTACCACGATACCTCCATTCACCTACCACACTACCCCCATTCACCTACCACCCCCATTCACCTATCGTCTTCCATTCACCTACCACCCCATCCATCTACCACCCCCATTCACCTACCAACACTCCCATTCACCTACCACCACTCCCATTCACCTACCACCACCCTCATTCACCTACCACCCCTCATCTTCCATTCACCTACTACCCCATTCACCTATCATCTTCCATTCACCTGCTACCCCATTCACCTACCACCCCCATTCACCTATCATCTTCCATTCACCTACCACCCCCATACACCTACCACCCCCATCCACCTACCACCCCCATCCACCTATCACCACCCATTCACCTACCACCACTCCCATTCACCTACCACCACCCCCATTCACCTACCACCCCCTCATTCACCTACTACCCCCATTCATCTATCATCCTCAATCACCTACCACCACCACCAATCCACCTCCCACCCCTATACACCTACTATCCTCCATTATACATACCATACCCACAGAGTTGGAATTAATTATAAAATTGATCACCATCCTGAATAAAGGTGTTGAAAAGCTTCCCACGAAAAAGTTGTGACAGATATATTATTAATGTAGTAAATATATCTTTCTATGCAAGGGTCAAATTTCCTACTGTTCTGAAAACAGTGCTTTTTATGCAGGAACAGTGAAATTTCACACATAACTTTTCTGGTGGAACAGTGTTCTTTTCACAAGATTGTGGCATCAATGATCAATAACTTGATTTCTGCTCTAATAAAATGATTGTGGTCAAAAAGACCTCCATGGTGTAGTGGTTAGTGTTTTGTCCTCTCACCCGCACGTCCCGGGTTCGCATCCCGGTGGGTCTGCAACCAGTGAGTTCACAACTGGTTATCAAAGGCCGTAGCCGCCTTGATATAATGTCTAGCACTAGATACTTTTGGGATGTTAAATCTTGCTATGCTATACTATGCTAAGATTACCCCAAAAAATTATTTCCTGCCTGCAATTGTCAGCACAACTAATCATGAAAAAACATATATGCAAGGTAACCTGCTTGCACGTGTAGGACTGTACCCAACTAGATGCTACATCATGTAAATACTAATAGCCGGCGTACATATTAACCAAAAAAGTAGCTGTAAATTAAGGCCTATTTTGATCAAAGGAATTTGTCCTGTTATCGTCAAAAAATTTGAAACAGTGAAATCTGATCCGAAACAGTATTATTTGAGAAAGCACTGCTTTGTGAAACAGTGGCGAAAAATTTAAATTTCAACCCCTGATATGGTTACCCGTTTTGCAATTTAATGTACACAATTACATGGGGGACATTTTTAGAGCACACATTTACCACACATACTGTTGATTTCTCAAGAATTTTTTTTTAATAATAATTGTATTCTTTTTAAATGAAAAATAAATCTTGCCATGAATCCTTGTTTTTCCCATGGTTATTTTTCCATGTCTGCATACCCAATACAATCACTATCCTCTATCCCCTGTACAATTAACCCCTTTGGGTTTGACGACTGACAGCTTTTTCAACTAATCACTGCACAAATTTGCATAGCAACAAAATCTGTGTAACTAAGTATGGCAAACATCCTATGCAGTACTGGTACAGTATAACTAGCTAGCGGTGCGCGCTCATGTTGTCAATGCAATTAACTGTACAAAACTGTATAAGGGTGTTTCAGCTGACATCATGAGGTCACATGACTTTGGTTTACATAGCCATTTTGTCGGGAAAAACCACTGTCGTCTGTTGTACACTTAATTAGACTTACATATGTTTGCATGTTGTTATATAAGATTATTTTTGTTAAATAATTATGCCAGAATCTTGCTGTGGTGTTGGTTGCACTAATAGATGTGTGCCGGGGAAATGAAAGACATTTTCTCGATTTCCATCTGATCCTGATCGACGTTCGAAATGGGTTTCTGCTGTACAAAGCGACGGCTTCAACCTATTGTTCACACTAGGATTTGAAGCACGCACTTTATATCAGGTATGTAGGCTTTGTCTGACATGTCTGAGTATAACGAACAATTAGCTGGCATTAACGTTAAAGTTACTCTTAATATACCCGGTGAAAATATACAACTTTAGGAAAATATGAAGTAAAATCGGAAGCGAACAAAAAATTGCAAGTAGTAAAATTCGCTGAAGTGGTACTGGTAGGTTAGCATGTAGTATGTTTGTTGTTCGTGTGATGTGACTGAGCTGTGTGAAGATGCGTGAAATGCAACGATGCTACTGCCCTGCAAAATGGAGTCCAGTTGAAAGAGTCACGTGATCAAATCCCTCTATACATGTCATCGCTTTGTAACAACAAGTCTGCCTACCTTTAATGTAATGTTGACTATGTTCGGAAGATGTTGTTCCTGTAAGAAAAAGAAAGTCATCAACAAATAGAAATATTGCCGTGGATTTTCATTTATCTTCTGTCACGAATGTAAAAAATGGATAGTGACGAATGTCATTTTCAAAAGTTATTCCGTATAGTAACGAATGTGTGAAATGTATAAAGCGCAAAACAATTTATTTTTAAAAAAAAAAAAATTGTGAAAATTGAGAAGAAATAATACATTGAATCTTTCCAAATATGAATTCAATATTATTGTTTTTGTCAAATTTAATATAATTAAACTTCAAAAACATTCGTGACTATGCGGAATTGTATTTCATCCAATTCTCGAAACTGTTTAATTTACATTGGTCACTACGCGGAAAGAGTGATGATATATGATAGAGGACTATTACAGTAACAAATTGGTCAAGTTCTCTTGAATATTATTCCATTTAGAAGTTATTGCATTTCAAAGATTGAGTGAGTGTGTTAAAAAGTTATCTCACTGTGATGTCATAAAGGCAAATTCAAGACAATGTTTGTGTATTTCTTTTTAAATTAATTGCCTCTTTCTTAATTACTAGAAGGATTTTCTGTTCTGTTAGTAGGTAAAACATGTTCAGGTTTAAGTGAAAACTTGTGTGTTTTATAGCAGTTAAGGATTGAAAATGAAAAATCCTGCTTGGGCTTCAAAAATTCTTCCACTACTAGGGCTACAAAAATTCTGGGGCTTCAAAAATTTAGGGCTTAAAAATATCTGGCTCCAGTTTTTAATGAAAAAATGTGTTTTATTCTGCTAGGGCATTGAAAAAATCCTGCTAGGGTTTAAAATTTACAGGGCTTTAAAGATCTACTGTTTTAATTGAAAACCAAGTTCTTTATACTAAGGCTTCAAAATTAAAAAATCTTGCTGGGGCTTCTAAAATTTGCAGGGCTTTGTCCAAAAAGCAGTATCCTGCTAGGTTTTAATAAGATATCATGTATTTTTTATAGATTTAGGGCTTAAGAAATTTTAATTTAGGTTGAAAATTATGCTAGGGCTTTAAAAAATTGTCCAAAAAACAATATCCTGCTAGGTTTAAATGAAATATCATGTTTCAAAGCAGAATTAGGGCTTGACAACTTGAGTTTAGGTCGAAAAAATCATGGTGGGCTTGAAAATTGTAATTTTAAATGGTCCAAAATTCTTTAATACTAATATTGACAAATTTCGAGTTAAGGTCTATAATTCGCACAAATATTAAAAAATTTCCATTTACCGTCAGTTTCAGTAAGAGTTTTAAGACTCGACATACATATCACAACATACATTCACACACTTGTATCTTTCCTAAACTGCTGCAGACAAATGGAAATATTGGCGAGGGTGGGAGGGAAGGAAGAGGGGGGGGGGGAAGGGGGGAAGGGGTGGAGTGCAAAATATTGAGCCTATCAGAGCTTGGAAACATTTATGAAGTTCCATTTATGACTAAAACAGTAAAAAGAGGGTCCCATCATCATGAATTTGGCCAGAAATGCTATTTTTCCATTCAAATTTTTATAATAAATGTTCAAAATTTGGTAGAGATTGACGGTTTATATACAAGTTCATGCAAATGGATGGTCCCCCAAAAAAGCCTACCTGATCATAAAAATGGCAACATGCAATAGAATCTCAAATGAATATCTAACAGAAATAATGTATAATTGTCCTACCGCTTGGTGTAGCCATTGACTAATCTTCAATCTATGACTGATCTTCAATTTATGACTGATCTTCAATTTATGACTGATCTCAATTTATGACTGTTTAATGTCATTGAAAAGTTTAAAAATCCACTGTTTCCTATTTTAGAGACTTATATCTGCTTCCTTGAAATTTCACAGTTCAATCTGATCTATACTAGAAATTAACATAGGGTCATGCTTGGTGTGTACAAACATTATTTCATGTGACCTGCTCACTTCTTTAACTTAGGCCTATAATAAAGCTGGTTGGAGGGGGCAGGCAACTAATGAAAGTGAACAGACAAGATCTGTTCTTAGGCCTACCAAGGATGAAGGGGATAAGACCAGGGATGTTGGAACAATGGAAGGGCAAAAAGGGGGGGGCAGACTCCAAAGAAAAGGCACTATAAAAACATTACATTTATAAAAAGGGCACTTCTGCCCTTCACACGATACAAATTTGAACATTTCACTTAATGTTTGAGATGGCATCCCTAGATGTTCTTTGATGTTTAATGGCTTATATCTCTGTGGCTTGGTAAAGCTTATTATAAACCGTTCCTGGAAGTCTACCCACCCAGACAATAGATAATCCATACCAGTACAGTGTGGTGTTTTTATACACTGAATTAAGATTTTATATTCTTGATTTAATGTCATGTTATAATTGTGCATTTCAATTGGTACAATAAGTCATAATTAATTGTGTCACTTTGTAAACTGAAATAAAACATGACACATCGTCAACAACAACACAATGAAATTCTGCATTTTTGACCGGTGCATGCTTACATAAATATGGGCATGTGAGTTATAACTTGAAAGAGAATCCAAGGAATTCAAAAATTTCCTGGAAAATGCTCATCCCTGATTTCAGGTAGCTGCTGCCATAAAAGAAAAAAATCCATAGTCATCAGGCTGGTGCCTATCCCCAGTTTCTTTGGCACATGACTACCCCTTGATAGGACGCCAGTCCATTGTAGGTTAACTCCCCAGCAGTGGCGTGTCTAAGGGGGGAGGGCTATTGAGGGCTTAGCCCTCCTAGAAATGCTGTAGCCCCCCCTCCCCCCGCACCCCAATTTTGTGAAAGCCATCAATATAATTAACTGAAATATCAAATGAACCATAAACAAAACAAATGTTGGCATTTTTTCAATCGCATCGACTGAATTATCTTTAAATTTGGACCAAAACTTTTACAGTTTGCACCAAAAATCCTCAATTTTGGACCACACATCTTTAATTTTGGCCAAAAAATTCTTCAGTTTTGGACCAAAACATTTACGTTTGGACCAAAATCTACAACATAGAGTGAAAAACCTTTAGATGAGGTGAAAGCCCTAATATTATCAGAGCCATGCCCCACCACCCTTACACAATAATTTTCAAATGGGCCTTTACCTTTTCACCTGATGGGCAAATTGCCAAATAGGCCTTTACCTTTTCAACCGATGGACAATTTGCCAACCAGTGGCATAGAAAGGGCCCTATGAGCCAGGGTATGCATGGTATATCCTCTTGAATTTTCATTAAATTGTCTTCATTTCCAGGAATTTTGCTTAAATCAGCTTCCCCAAAATTTCTTTCACTTTTCTGGAAATATTCTTGATGCTTGTGAAATTTTCAATTTTCACAGAAAATTGTCTTCATTTTCCAGGAAATCTCTTTAATTTCCCGGAAATTACCATCAATTCAGGAAATTTTCAGGGAATATTACCAAATTTTCCAAAAACTTAACGCATTTCCTTCAATTTTATTCAGGAACAATTTTCATCTTCGGGAGGAAAATACCGGGAAATATTTCGGGGGGGTGGGGATGAAAATGCCTTTCAAAACAAGAAGCTAGAAATATTTAGGGAATATTACCAAATTTTCCAAGAACTTCACGCATTTCCTTCAATTTTATGTTAATAATTTCACAATTTTCGTCTTAACCGGGAGAGAAAAATGCAACAGGAAATATAAATCCCCTCGGGAGGGGGTGGGGATGAATATTTGTTTCTCATGCCCCCTCAAAAACAAGAAGATAGACACGCCCCTGCTCCCCAGCAGTGCTGGTACTCATTTTACAACTGAGTGACTAGCAAATCAAGTGTCTTGCCCAAGGACACAATGCAAGTGTTCCTTTAGTCTGCACTTACTTCACTCTCAATGAAATTCTATGTAGTGATTCCTTGTAAATCAAAAACTCTTGATTACAACTTTCTTTAGGTTTATTCATTTATACTTACCAGTCGATATGTGTTTTGCTGGAATTTGGCAAAGTTGGCGAGCCCTCTTGTTACATGCGTGAGCATGTCTGTGTTATGATTAAAATTTGACATCAACGTGCACATAGCATCTAAACACTCGGCTAAACTACTCTGTGAATGGAAAAAGGATATAAAATTTATTTAAATAAGGAAATCATAACATTGTCTTCTAGCAAGTTAAATTTGTTAGGTGTTTTTGATGTCTACTAGCAAGTTAAGTTTGTTAGGTGTTTTGGGATGATATGTCCGCCAATTTGTAAAATGTGGCAAAAACAAACAAAAATATCATCAAAATATTTACTTTTCACATCAATTCAAATATTTCACTTGTAATGTGTAAACTATTGCCAGAGTTGGAATTAATTATAAAAAATTCTAAATAAAATTGTCAAAAATCTTTCCAGAAAAAGTCATGACAGAAATAATATTAATGTAGTAAGTCATTTTTATATACTTCCCTCTTTCGCATTTTAATGTACAATCACCACCATCGCACAATTAGATGGGGGATGTTTTTTAGAGCATATATTTACTGTTGCTCACTCAAGAAATATCTTTTTCTTTTTATAAAATTTTTTTATCCCCATCCCCCCCCCCAACATCCCCCTTTCCCTCAAGTTCCTGTTTTTCCCACGGTTATAACCACAGGAACCATAGGTTTTTCCAGGTCTGACTGTTCCATGATTTATTCTTTAAACGTCTATTGTTCTCTGTAGTTAAATAGCTTATCATAGCATTTCAAATTCTGAAATCAATCACAGTTTTGAACAAAACAATCTCAATTTCCAACATATTAATATCATTATTATTATTATTATTTTTTATATTTTTTTATTTGTTTTCTTATCATTATTATTATCATTCTTATTTTATCATTATCATTATTATTTTTCATTTTTTAAATATTTTTTTATCATTATCATCATTTATTATCATTATCATCATCATTATCATCATCGTGATCATCATTATCATCATCATGATCATCATGATCATGATCATCATGATCATCATCATCATCATCATCATTATTATTATTAGATTTATGTCTGAGGATTTTCTAATATATGTGGAATTTGTAATGCATGATTGGGGACAACTCCAGATCTTGATGTATTTCTGCAAATTTCAATCCTAAATCCTAATTCCTGAAAATGATAAAAAGTCTATTCTGCTAGAATTAGGTTGACTGTATCTTAAAGATTAAAATCTTTGATCTGAATTGGTTGTACCTCTTCAAAGAATCATGAAAGAAAATCACAAAACAAAGGGTTTACATCAAATCAAGTCAACCCAGTGATAAATCACACATATGCACATAGATTCCTGTAAATTAAAAAAGCTGTGCACAATTAACAGATTTTGATGAATTTATTTTTTGCCTTTATTGCCACTTTTACAGTTTTTAAACAAGTTTAAATCAATTTAGCTAATTTTGTCTCAACACGTCCATATACCTGTAATGTATGTAAAGATATTTAAGCCAAAAGCATTGTTTGTTTGTTTGATGAGGGCTTAACAGCACCATGACAACGAGGGTCAAATTGTGCCTGAGAGGTTAGATCATTCCAAAGGTAGGTAGGAAAGGAAACAGGGGAAGAATGAGAGAAATGCATAAACAAAAGGTCAGAAAGCTGTGATCAAAGAGAAGGTGCATGGTTGAAACAAAAACAAAGTAGAGAGAGGGGATGGAGAGGAGGACTAAATATGGTTGTAGAGGGAAGCATGATGAAGGAAGGAGATAATTTTATCCGGAGGATTTTTCTGAAAAACTCAGCAATTGAGTTGTGGGGAGCGAGGGAGGCTCTGGGAAGGGTTGTATAGGGGGCAAGCAAGGAGAACGTGATGAATTGAGAGGGTGCAATGGCAATTGTTGCAGAGGGGTTTGGGGGAGCCAATAAGGAAGTGGGAGTGAGTGAGGTGGGTGTGACCTATTCTAAGACGGGTAATATGAACAATGTTGATACAAGAGAGGCTATTGATGGTGGGTTTGATCGGAATGGTGGACTGGATGACGTGGAGTTTGTTATCAATTTGGGAGTTCTGTGAGGTTTGCCAGTGGTCACAAACAAGGGAAGCAATAAGCGATTTGATGTCAGAGAGGGTTTTGAGAAAAGGGGTAGGGAGGAGGTTGAGGGCAAGCTTAGCGGCTGCATCAGCCCTGTCATTGCCAGGGATGCCAACATGGCTGGGTATCTAGAAGAAAAGAACACTTTTCCTGCAGAGGGTGGGCAAAAAAAGTTTCCGGAGGAGGAGGTGGGGTGTGAAGTTATCCCATTTAAGGTTGAGTAAAGAAGTAAGAACAGCCTTTGAGTTGGAGAAAATGGCAAAGTGGCTGAGCGGAGAGTACTCTAAAGTTGAGGGCGAGTTGAGAATGGCCTTAGAGGCTGAAAAGATGGATGAGCAGTTTTTTGGGATGATGTCTTGGATGATGGAGCAGACCTGTCTTGTTGCCTTTTAAAATCCCAAACTGAATTTCTGAACTACAAAAGTTGTATTTTTAATTAAAAACTGTAACCCGGTGATAAACAAAAGTACAAAACAAAATTGTTTACTGTGGCTGAAAAAAATTCCCATTATTAAAGCCATTTTAAATTTAATATTTTTGCCAAAATTACCACTTAATACAAATTACAAGTTTTTAATCAATTTTAAATCAATTTTGTCTATTACAATATACCATGTATGTGAAGTTATGGACCAAAAGCTTTGTTTGTTTGTTTATAGGCTTCACGTGCAACCATTCATCTCTCGGTCAAACGTTCTGATTGGATCATTCCAGAGGTAGAAAGGAAAGAAAACAGGGGTTGTTTACATCCCATGAACTAAAATCAGAAAGCTGGGATGCCCTAGAGAGGTAGGTGTATGGGTAAAAAAAAAAAAATATAAAAAGAATAAAATAAATAATAATAATAATAAAAATAAAAATAAATTTTATCTGGAGTGTTTTTTTGGATGAGCTCGGCTATTGAGTTGTGGGGAGTGAGGGAAGCTCTGGGAAGGTTGTACAGTGGGCAAGGCAGGAGAACGTGATGGACTGTGAAGGTGCAATGGCAATTGTTGCAAAGGGGTTGGGGGAACCAATAAGGAGGTGGGAGTGAGTGAAGTGGTGTGACCTATTTTGAGCTTTGTAACTAAAGAAATAAATCTTTTTGATCTGAATTCTCTGTTTTTACCAATCATGCTAGTGAATACTATGTGAGTATTATAAGGCTTCTGTGAAAGATCAGACTTTCTTTTTCTGCCAAATGATTTTCAAACAACAATCAGCTTTATCTTGGGAAAAGAACCTTTTTTGTTCATTTATAAAATTATTAAACTTAGAAATATTAGAAATCAATGACCTTTGTTGGAAACAATTACAAAAACTATTTCGCACATGTTCACAGCTTTTAAAAATATTCAACATTTGCTCTACAATATATATTAACCCATACTCTACCAGGGCTTTACAGAATGTGAGCAAAAATTTTGTAACTGTTTCTTCATATTCATTTTTGACAACCTTCCTTTCATTACAAGTTTGGTTGGAATGGAAGCTAAGATATTTATCTTTTGACTAATAAAAGCCAAATAGGAAATATTGGACAAAAATATGGATATTAAGCAATTTTTGGCTAAATTTGGTCAACAAATGGTCAATCTTTGAACAAGTATAACTTCTTGTCAATATTGAAAACAGAGATTTGTGTTACATAATCAGAATCTGTATTAAATTTCCTTTCCAATGATGCTAATCTATAATTTTTAAAAAGAAAGGAAAGATGAAAAAACACCAAAAATGATTTTAGTCAAATGACCCCTGAAAACTGCAGCAGAAAACACAGTAGTCAAGTTGAGACTCAAACCTGGTGCGCTCGTGTTCATATATGATCATTGAAAATGCTGTGGTGAAATTTAATCATTATAGAGAAGGGTCCAAATAGAGAAGGGTATGCCTGTATTTATACATCAAATGAATGGAAATTGCAAGCACTTTAGAATGGCATTTCAACAAAGCATGTGCAATGTAGGTTTTGGTACATGATTTTTGAGAAAAAAACGAGTTAAAAATGGCAGAAATTTTGAAAAATTTCTCCAGAACAAAGGATTGCAGGAAGGAATTGAAAAAATTAGATCAGAAATCAATAACATCTTGTCTTAGGATTTGCATATTTGATTTTGAAGCAAAAATGTGATCTTTAAGCTATTGTAAGATTTAAAAGAACAAAAAAAAGGCAATTTTCGAATTTTTTTTTTTTTCAAGCTACTTTTTCTCAAAATTCTGTTAAATGACCCCTATAAAAAAGTTACATTTTATAAAAGAAATATCAAGTACTTTAAAATGATACCAAGATTAATCCAATAGGACTTTGGTAAAGTCCCGATTCTATTATAGAAAAAGGTGGTTTAAAAACGGTGTATCGTCATGGTAGAGTATGGGTTAAATGATGGTTGAAAAGATTTAACAGTCAAGTTGTGCCAGAGAGATTAGGTCAGAGGTGAGAGGAAAAGGAGCTGAGTAAAGGTTTAGAGTGAAAGAAGGGGTCAATTTAAGAAAAACTTACCTGGTCCTGTTCTGAGGTGGCAAGATTGGCTACAAGGCAGGCAGCATTACACAAACCTGAAGATTCTTTGGTCTTCTCTGAAGGGATTTGACCAGGCATTTGCCGGCTGAGAAGTCCTCCTGGATAAAGAAGAGTATGTTCAGATATCTTTTCATTTGTTTACTACATTTATATATGCTCGTTTTTACAAAGAATAAATTACGATAGGACTATCATTGCAAACTTTCAGAACTGTCCCTCATGCCATCCCACCCTCTGTCCCTCATGCCATCCCACCCTCTGTCCTACATGCCATCCCACCCTCTGTCCCTCATGCCATCCCACCCTGTCCTACATGCCATTCCACCTTATGTACTTTATGTAATCACACCTAAAATATTTCTAAGATTGATGTAATATTTATACTAACCAGTCAATATATATTTTGCTGGAATTTGGCAAAGCACCTGCCATACCTCCATCTGTACCACATGCCATCCCACCCTCTGTGCCACATCCCATCCATCATTTGAACCATGTGCCATCCCTCCTGTCCCACATGCCATCCTACCCTTTGCCACTCATGTCATCCCACCCTGTCCCACATTCCATCTCAACCCACATCCCACCCATCATTTGAACCATGTGCCATCTCTCCTGTCCCACAAGCCATCCTACCCTTTGCCACTCATGTCATCCCACCCTGTCCCACATTCCATCTCAACCCTATGTACTACTGTATATGCAATCACACCTTAAATCCAGATTCCATCCCACCTTCTGTCCCACATGCCATCTCACCCTCTGTCCCACATACCATCCCACCCTGTCCCACATGCCATCCCACCCCTCTCCCACATGCAATGCCACCTTGTCTTATATGCCATCCCACCATCTATTCACATCTCATCCCAATTCCTGTATCTCCCAATCATCATGCCATCTTTTATTCAAGACTCTTTACTCTCCCATCCCCTCATCCTATCCCAACAAAATACTTTACCTACCAAATCAGTACTAATCCCATTACTCCTATACCTCATCTATACCCCTGCTCACCATTAGCCATGTTATTTCTTCACCTCTCCACCAAAAGCATCCCCAAAAACATACCCTGTGACCCCAACTACCTACCACCCCAATACACATACTATCCCCATTTTAAAGAAAATACCACCCCCCCATCTACCTACCAACCCAATACACATACTATCCCCCTTTTGAAAAAATACATATTAGAACAAGAAATTTGGCACTCTGTAGAGTGCATACAGTACCTCTGCCCACCTGGCAATTCCAACATGCCTAAAATTTTGTATAGATCCACACCCTTCTTCAATACAATACATCTCAAAATCCCACTAAGTTTTATCCCAAATAATCTCTAGGTCACTTTTATTCAGTAGTGCCCATTTGCATTCTAAATACTACAGGGTTATCTACCTTCTGACTGATTTCTTCCAAGGTCATATAATTAATGTTCAATTTATTTAGGCTAAGCATTCCTTGTTGGAGTTTTTTTCAAGCAAGATACACATTTAATCTTTTTTTCTTTTATGTCAAAAACCAATTGTTTTGATTTTCTTTGATACCCAACATGACCACTAGATTTGAGATTCCTTACAGCCCCAAAACTGGATTACTTGGATTTTCCTTTCAAGATATAAATTCATTGTTCAGCTTATTCCATTGGAAAGTTTCAACTATAAGTCTCGACAGATCTCATCCAAAAATATCTCCACCCCTTACATAATGGAACGCTTCCCCCTTTTCCAATATCTTCCAAATTCAAATCACTTTTTCCTAAAGCAGTAACAAAACCAAACACCAAATTTAATCGAATCCAACAATCAGTTTGTGAGATATGTTTATAACAGACAATTCACACTACAACATCCCCACCCCTCTAATTCTGTCCTTCCCTCATGTCCAACTATGTCCAAAATTTTCACCAGTAACAAAACCACACACCAATTTAACCCTTAAAGGCCCACACCAAACTGGCAGTTCGATTCGACTTACACAGTTTCCGGACATACCAAATTCTCACAAGGATGATTTAAGTATCATTCGAAAGAGTTCGCTTTGCTCTCTCCAAAAATGGCATTTTTTTAGTAGGTCTATAATTTAAAAAAAAATGTAAATTTTGTCTAAACATGGAGGATTTTATAAAATTGTTCAAAAATCTGCAAAATTTGAAAAAAATTGAAAATAATAAGAAAGATACTTAGAAATCACTTATCAACTTCAAAATTGTTTTATAGAATTTGAGAAAGATTAATTTTCTTATTCTGATAAATTTTGGGTAAACCCTGAAAAATTTAAAATTATGTTCAAAAAATGCAATTTTTTTGACACATTTTGACCCTTTCCCTTCAAAAATATAACTTTTTGTCAGAATGTAGCATTTAACCTTGTTAGTACAGTAAATGGAAGAGCAAAGGCTGCTATATCAAATGACATATAGTTTGTTGCCCAACCACAATTTGCACACAAATGGGCAGTTTGGTGACATTTCAGTTATATGGTAAATGTGGGCCCATATGTTCACTGTGTTAGGAAAGGCTTAGTGTTAATTAGTAAACCCAATGCTAAAGTTATCCGCGATGAGCAAAAATGACTTTTTTGTATATTTCTTGAGCTGTTGATTGTTATTGTTTTTGGAAGTTGAATAAATGTTAAAAAAAAAAAAAAAAAAAAAAATGACAGTAATTCATTCAAAAATCAATCATTCTAATTCTAAAATTTCATGTTTGGTATCATTTGAAAGCTTACTTTATAATCCAAAAATGCCTTCAGAAATAGAGTTTTTTAAGGTCTAGATCAAACAACAAGAGTGTCAAGTCTGTTATTTTGTAATAGCAGCATGCTACATAATGAACTTCATTTGCATAAATTTGCATAAAATATGCACATTTTTTTTTACATAAATGAACAGAACAAAGTCTTAGCTTTCAAAAAATCTATGATTGTAACAGTAACATTTCAAGAAAAATATGTTTAAAAGACATAATAAAAAAATATAAAAAACATGCAATCTTCAACATCAAGCTGGGCCTTCAAGGGTTAATAAAAATGCAATCATCAGTTCTTGATGACAAACAGACAAACAAATTGCAGGCAAAAACATTACATCCACCAACCTTGGTGATTTCCTGGAGATAATTTATTTAGTTTGAATTTGCATCAATTTCTCCAATTTGTTAACAAAACACAGAATAATCAATCCTCCTTCAGACATGTGAGTGATGATTTATAAAAGTAGCTGAAAATGATCAATTTTCTCATAAAAATAGCTAAGTATTGTCATTTATGTAGAAAATAGGTGATATTAGCTTGGAAAATAGCTGCAATCAGCTAAATAGCTGAAGTCTCACATGCTGAAATTGATCAATTTTCTCATCAGAATAAGTATTGTCAATTCTGCAGAAAATAGGTGAAATTAGCTTGAAAAATAGCTGCAATCAGCTAAATAGCTGAAGTCTCACATGCTGAAATTGATCAATTTTCTCATCAAAATAGCTACAGTAAGTATTGTCAATTCTGCAGAAAATGGGTGAAATTAGCTTGGAAAATAGCTGCAATCAGCTAAATAGCTGAAGTCTCACATGCTGAAATTGATCAATTTTCTCATCAAAATAGCAAAGTATCGTCAATTATGCAGAAAATGAGTGAAATTAGCTTGGAAAATAGCTGCAATCAGCTAAATAGCTTAATGCTCACATGCTGAAGTTGATCAATTCTTTCATCAAAATAGCTAAGTATTGTCAATTATGCAGAAAATAGGTGAAATCAGCTTGGAAAATAGCTGCATCAGCTAAATAGGTAAAGTCTCACATGCTAAAATTTATCAATTTCCCCATCAAAATAGTTAAGGATTGTCAATTATACAAAAAATAGGTGAAATTAGCTTGGAAATTAGCTGCAATCAGCTAAATAGCTGAAGTCTCACATACCTGCAGAGTCCTTGGTGATTTGCTCGTAAAAAAATAATTAGAGGCAATTTTATCTACAATATCTACCTGTACAATTCTGTGCCTGTGAAAGTCTGTTCCCATTGATAACCTTCCCAAAGTCTTCAGAGATAGTTCTTGCATCTAGATATGGGAAAGGATAAATACCAAAATTCTTGTCAAATTAATTTACGGACATCATATCAAAAATACGTAGTAGCACATCAACTTAATTTTGTTTTTAACTAGACCTTTCAGGGGTGTAACCAGCTTCTGTATTGGGAGGGGGAAGGAGGTAGAGCATAAAAAAGGTGGCAGAGCTTAAAAAAGAAATTGCTGATGACATGAATATTTTCCTAAATTGTCAAAATAGCTGTCTTTATATAGCAGTTCAGAGACTAAATTCTACCAAGCAGCAAAAATGCCATCGCCTTAAAATCTGGACCTGTTGGCTAATGTTCTGGACCTTTTTACATATTAGGTGACCATGGGAGGAGGGGGGGGGGGGTCCAATGACCCAGTCGACCCCAACTACTGTAAGTACACCCATGCTTTCAAAAAAAAAGATTCAGTAAGACTATCCACATCAACATCATGGCCTTGTCTGTTACAACCCCAAAACTCTCGAATAACTCACCTTCCCATTTTTGTCATATTTTAAAAACTTTTTATGTAAGACCCATTTATTTTGTAGAACTGTTCCAGTGCTTTGCTAAATTCAATTTGTTTATTACCATCAATCATTTCTTTATCTGTATTTCTTGCTGATATTCGGTGTAATTTGCTTTAACAAACCTTATTATTATTCTATTATTACTATTGCCAAGACCTCAAAAAATAGTAAACAATTTTGGTTTTTAAGCCTATGCAAGAAAAATCCAATCTACATTATCAAAGAAGATATTCCTATGTGAAATAAAACTTCATATAAAAATATATATTTAAAAATCTGGTTTATCGGAAGAACATACTTGCTCATCCTCTGATAGCGTCAGGGCCAACAGCCTTGGCAGAGCATTTCTATCATTCTGATGAGAGAAAACAGTTTTGCACTTACTTTACAGAAATAAAAGCATGTATTCAAGAAAATGATTTACCATATTCGACGTAATAAGCGCCCGGGTGCTTAGGAAAATAAAATTGCAACACATTTTTTAGGCCCCAAAGTTTCTTCCTAAAAAGTGCCCATGCCCCGGGCTGCATACAGTGTGCCATTCAAACTGCATTGTGTGAACTGGTTCTATACTAGCCCCACAATAACCATCACAAAAACATTGTGAGCATCAGATGCAAAATAAGCAAATAATGTAACAAAACTTATTTTAAGTCTTGAAATTAATCAAATAAATTATGTTATCAGTCAAAAAATGTTGGTTGGGTGCCTAATACGTCGGATACGGTAAAATTTTATTTCCACCCATCAATGTGACAACAGAGAGCACAAACCAGAAACATTATCACAAACATTTGCATTACACATCACAACAAAGGTTTGTACATGAGTGGCGGAAACTGGGGAAAAAGTCTGTAGAAGATTTTTCTAGCCTCAGTCTCATTTAAACGTAAACACAGAAAAAATAAAAAATAACTACAAGAAACAGTGAAAATTATTCATTATATGCCTCTTGACCCATCCAAGCGGTTTGTCCCGAACCAACCCGCTTTTGGAAACTTAATCATAATGTGTCACAGATGATACAGCAGAACAAAATAATAATAAGAAGAACAATAATAATAATAATAACAATAATAATAATGATAATGATAATAATAATAATAATAATAATAATAATAATAATAATAATAATAATAATAATACAAATAATAATTTCAATAATAATAATTAATAATTAATAATAATAACAATAATAATAATAATAATATTTTTTTAAATAAAAAAAACAATAACAAAATGATGATGATGATGATGATGATGATGGATGAAATAAATAAAAATTAATGATGATGATGAAAATGATGAAAAAATAATTAAAAAATATGATGATGATGATGATGATGATGATGATGATAATGCTGATGCTGATGCTGATGATGATGATAATAATAATAACAATAATAATAAACCACTGACAAAACATCCCAAAACTTGAATATTGGCATTCTGTGCATAACTCCGCCTGCTTTGAAATTCCATTATGCCTAATATTTTGTTGAGTTCAGAGAGGGGTACCCCACCCCACCTCCCAATCTACCTCAGGAATCTTAGACCCACTTGAGTCTAATCCCCACATAATCTCTTTTTCACTTTTAATCTGTATTGCCTATTTGCATTTTAAATACCTCAGGGTTATCTACCTTCTGAATGATTTCTTTCAAGGCCATATCATTGTTTTCAGTTTATTCAGGCTAAGCATTCATTGTTTGAGTTCCTTTCAGACAAGATTCACATTCCATTATTTTATTTTTATGCCAAAATGCAATTGTTTTGAATATTTTGATACCCAACCACGTGATTTAAGTTTCTTTTTGAGTCCAGATAATGGAATTGAATGGATTTTCATTCAGAGCATGGATTCATTGTTCAGCACATTCCATTGGAATTTTTTAACTAAATCTTGACAGATCTCATCCTGAAATATCCCCACCCCTCCATTTCTGCCATTCCCCTATTCCATTAAGTCCCAGATTTTAATCACTTATTCCTGAAACAGTAACAAAAGCACACACAAAATATTATCAAAATCCTATCCAATCAGTTATTGAGATATCTTGATGACAAATTATCAGACAAACAAACAGAGGCTAAAACATAACCTCCGTCCAACTTCTTTGACGGAGGTAATGACAAACAATTGGCAAGAAACATGGAATTCTTTGTCTTGTAAATGGTTTGAAATACAGAAATCTATCTCTTATCTGAACCAGTCGGGACTGAAAGTAGTTTGGACAAGTAAAAAGCTACAAATTAGTGAGGTTTGCTTGCACACATAGGATCAACCAATCTCTCATTTGATCTTCTGGGAACATTCTGGTGGAAACCCTAATCATGGTAGAAGGAAAATGTGTTATCTTGACATCATTGCCAAAGACATAGGACTCAATGCAAACAAGATCCATCAACTCATGCATGAATAACGCTACCTGCTACCACTTTGTCAAAGCTGCTTCTACTATTCTGCCTACAAATGCCAGATGATGGTGAAGCATACAAAAAATAGAGCTGTCTGAATGATAGCATGCACGCTTATTTAAAGCTGCAGGGGGGGTGTGCTACTTGAAGGAGGTAAGCAGTTACTCATCACATAACTTCCAGTGAGAGAAATTTTGATAATAAGCTAAGCGTTAGGGAAGTCCACTTACAGTATTTAATTCTTTGTTTTCATTTTTGGTTCCGATGCTATCAGCATCAGGAACCTATGCAGTGGTGTTGGTGTGTGTATGTGGGAATGGCCATGAGTGCAGGTGTGACGCTTTGCTTGTAAACACGATATCTCATTTATTCACTTTATTTATCAAATGATGACATACATCTAATAGGCACTGCACTTACTGTAGCAAAGTATGAAATGTCAATAGTTTGATGAATTTCACCTAAAAGTCATCTATCCCCTTCCAACACCATCCATTCGTTCCTCCCTGATAACATCCTTCCCTCCCTCCCCGTTGCCAAGCATCCATTCCTTCCTTCATGATGCCATCCCTCCCTCACCAATGCCATCCACCCCTTTCTCCTTCCCCAATGCATCCACCCATCCCTCACCGATGCCATCCATCCCGCTCTCCCTGATGCTATCCATCCCTACCCCCAATGCCATCCATCCCTACCTTCCAGATGCCATCCATCCTTCTTCCCCAATGCCATTTATCTGTCCCTCCTGATGTCATCATCCCTTCCAGATGCCATCCATCCCTCCCAGATGCCATCCATCCCTCCTAGATGCCACCCATCCCTCCCTTCCTGATGTCATCCCCATCCTCCCCCCCTCCCTGAGGCCATTAATCCCTCCTCCCTCCATCCCTGATGCCATCCATCCCTCACTGATGCCATCCACTCCCGCCCCTGATGCCATCCATCCCTCCCCCCAATGCTATCCATCCATGCTATCCATCCTCCTCCTGATGGCATCTAATGCCATCCATCCATCCCTCCTAATGCCATTCATCCTCCCTCCCCAATGCCATCTATCTCTCCCCTCCCCACTGCCATCCAACCACCCCTCCCTGATACCATCTATCCTTCCCCCGCTGTTGCCATCCATCACTCCCCCTCGCTATTGCCATCCATCCCTCCCTCCCAGATACCATCCTTTCCATCCCTAATGACCTCCATCCCTCCCCAATGCCTTCCATCCATCCCTTCCCGATGCCATCCATCCCTCCCTCCTCAATGCCATCCTTCCCAAAAGGAGAAAATAATGTACATATTCAAATGACAACAAGCTTTTTGTATACCTTGCTCCCTCAAAAACTTGACCCAATGCCTAGGTAGACGCGGACACTAATGCCGAGGCAGCCACAGACCCTGACGCCAAGGCGAGTAGAATAGCTACTACTATTCTTTGTTTGTTTGTTTGTTTGATGATGGCTTAACGGCACCACAACAACTAAGGTCAAATTGTGCCTGAGAGGTCAGATCATTCTAGAGGTAGGAAGTAAAGGAAACAGGGGGAGAATGAGAGAAATTCAAGGACAAAAGGTCAGAAAGCTGTGATTGTGAGAGGAGGTGCATGGTTGAAACAAAAACAAAGTAGAGAGGGGTGGAAGAGGAGAATCAAATATGGTTGTAGAGGGAAGCATGATGAAGGAAGGAGATAATTTTATCTGGAGGATTTTTCTGGAAGAACTCAGCAATTGAGCTGTAGGGAGCGAGGGAAGCTCTGGGAAGGTTGTACAGGGGGCAAGCAAGGAGAACGTGATGGATTGTAAGGGATAGTCGAGCTAAAAACATTGTTTGCATGTCCCTTCCGCTGCCCCTAAGCATTTATAAAGTTTTTGTTTTTAATTTTCGAAAATCTCTATGCTTTGTAAAAATGGCATGGCAACCACTTTTGCATTGCCATATTGCATATTAATACCCTACGTGTAGGAAACTGTTTTGGCAAACACGAACTACCTGATACAATTTTTTTGAATTAAGTGATCACTCTGTCCCCCGCGCTGTTCCATGTGCTTCAAACTTTCCAACGTGTGGCTGGCCTTTGATTGGATTTCAATCGAAGAGGAAAGATGTCGGTCATCAGTGTGACAACGGTCTTTACAGACCAGAAAAAGCGGCATTCTCGTGTCAAGCAGCTGCTATCAACTTCTTCATCTGCTTTTTAATGAAGACGATATCCTTACAAAGGTCCAAATTGGAAAGAAAAAAACAAGCAAAAAAACCATTTTTTCCATCCACCCCTCCTTTACAATTTTCACAAGAAAGGGCAAACAAGCAATTTTCTTTTCATAGGCCTGATGCTTGAATCGGGGGTACAGGTTGTGGTCAGAAGTCCTTGTAGTAATTGATGTGATGAAGGAAGGTGAACATTTTTAGGGGTGGTTGATTGGGGAAGAGATTAGTGATGGTGTTGAATGTGTTAAGGGATGCTCTAATAAGATGAATGTGCTTGAATGTGAGTTGTTCATGGCAGTTATTGCAGAGCAGTGGGGGAACCATTAATGAGGTGGGCTTTACATGGATGACATTCCTATTGTATTGTACCACAAGGACGACATTCCCAGTGTATTGTATCACAAGGACAACATTCCTAGTGTATTAGGCCTGCATGAATGACATTCCTAGTGTATGATATTACATAGGTGACATTACTAGTGTTTTATATTACATGGGTGACATTCCTAGTATATCATATTACATGGGTGACATTCCTAGTATATCATATTACATGGGTGACATTCCTAGTATATCATATTACATGGGTGACATTTCTAGTATATCATGTTACATGGGTGACATTTTATTATATCATATTACATGGGTGACATTCCTAGTATATCATATTACATGGGTGACATTCCTAGTATATCATATTAAATGGTGACATTCCTAGTATATCATATTACATGGATGACATTCCTAGAATATCATATTACATGGGTGACATTCCTAGAATATCATATTACATGGGTGGCATTCCTAGTTTATCATATTACATGGGTGGCATTCCTAGTATATCATATTACATAGGTGACATTCCTAGTGTATCATATTACATGGGTGACATTCCTAGAATATCATATTACATGGGTGACATTCCTAGTATATTATATTACATTGGTAACATTCCTAGTATATCATATTACATGGGTGACATTCCTGTAGTAGTACCTCTATAATTGCAGCATGGCTACCAACGTTCTCCGTGAGGAGGTTTAACGTCCTCAAAGCTACAAGAGCAATAGCTTCAGATACTTTCATACCACAAAGAGCGAGCACCGGGGGAAGAGCACCATCAGACACAACTGTAAGGAAAAACAATGAGGAAACTGCTCAGTAGGGAAGATGTTGATGCATCTTATATGAAAAGGAGAATAAAAGAAACAAAATGGTAAAGAACTTCTTCAAAAATATGTTAAAAGTAGATGCTGAAGTTGAGAATCTTTCTTGGCACCTCATCAGTGAATTTGACACACACTGGTGATGTCAATTCCATGCCACATATTGATTGGCTTGGCTTGGGTTGTGCAAATATCTAAACCAATCAGAAAGGTTCAAATGTTTTGCATATTCATCTCCAAATTAACAAAAGAACTGGCCATTAATAGATTTGTGTAGAAATTACTAACATTTGAGCAGTTATGACATCATATCCTACATTCCTCAAGATGTATTTTAAATTTTAATGGAAGGTATAGGTAGGTAGATTGGGCATATATTTTACATCCATTTCTCAACAGCTATTGGTTATATAGAGATGTCCATGGCTGTTTGATAAACCACTTGAGGAGCACTGGTGAATGAAACCCTAAGAATTGAACGTGGTACCTCTCGCTTGCAAAGTTGATGCTATGACCGCTAAACCACAAAAGTATTTCAATGATTTTTTTCTCTCAGAGTTTGGGACTTCTGATTGTTGGATATGTCAGGCAGACAAAATTATTATATGACAGGTAAAAGTGAGAAGGTTGAAGGGCACTGCACCATTTATTGCTGCAATAAGCAGTAGCAATTAATTTAATGTGTTCTCTCTCAAAATTTTGATATAAAAATTGAAAATTATTATGGTACAAAATTATCATGGTACAAAGTGACCTTGTTCTGGGCCCAAAATAGCCAAGTCGACTGGAGAAACAGTGCTGAGGGTTTTTCTTCTTCTTTTTTTTTTCAGTGCTAGGACAGGTTTTCACATACTCAGATAAGTGCCTACCACTTATTAAATGCTCTGACTGTATGTCCAACAAGAACTGTCAGAAGGACAGTATGCTCGACTATTCAAAGCTAGTATAGAGAATGGGCTTATTGAGGGATGTATATAGGGTAGTAAGGGCAGATGATATCGAATTACTTGAGCTTTGAAAGATGCACTTACATTTTCATTTGCTTTCTTAATTTTCACATTTTACTACAAGCTTCAAAATATCTTTGAGTTTTCCCAGATATTTTAAGACAACAACAAAAAAAGCTCAAGGTTACCTCACCCAAAAACTCAGAAAACATGTAAAAGCTAGCAGTCTTTATAACTATAACACCTCTTTTAGTTCTACCAAATGAACAGCAAAGAAAGGAGGGGCCCTAACTTGCCAATGTCAATGAATGTCATTAAACCTTTCCAACCTGTACCCTCCCCCAACCCCTACCAGAACTACTCTTGGATTGTAATACAGCTTCCAATTTAAGAAAATATGTGTGTCAACTGAAGTCAAGCAACATGAAAAATGTACAATAACATTTAAGCAAAATTATGCAAACAATATTGCTTAACATATGACAAACTAGACATTGGAAACATACAAACCCCCTCACTGCTAATAATGCATATTCCAGACTGTGCAACATTCCATCCCAACCTGTCCCAAATGTCATCCCATGCCTATACTCCATGCAATCACACCTGAAACCCAGAAATATACTGTATGTCATTCCACCACTCGCATGACCCACATGCCATCACAACTGAAAACCAGATGACACCACACCACATGCCATTCCACTGTTCCACATGTTGATCACCCAGTTCCACATGCCAACCCACCCTGTTCTACATGTCAACCCATTCTCCTGTCCAAAATGCCAATGAATCCCTGACCCACATCCCACCCCACCCTGCCCTACATATAACTCCGCCCTGTCCCACATGAAACCCACCCTCATCCTAATTTCTTCAGCTACTTTATCACCATGTTATCGTCTACCCACATTTCACTTATTGTTTATATTTCGTAAACTCCAATTTCAAAATTCTTTAGAAGTGAGGAAACTTTTATTTGCTTCTTTATTCATGGCAAGACAAAATTTTGAGTTCTATTCATATCATGTCAATATCATAACAAAACTAGAAATGTGAAATTAGTTAGTCTTTTTGGTCAAATATTTTTGATCTCAGGTCAAACATTTTGCAGCAAAATTTAATTTTGTATGCAAATAAACCTAATTAATATGCACACTATACCTCACCATTAAGTATAAACAATGCTCTTCACATATACTGTATGATCATTTGTTTAAGCAAAATCACTACACCCACTTTAATTCAAGAGATACAAATATTTTCATTGCTATGCAAATAAGCTAATTAGTATGTACACATAACCCACAGATCATGCTCAACTGAACAATACCAATGCCCTCTACCACTGTACCAAGTTATTATCTCAGGTTAATTATTTTGTACGAAGAACAATACCAATGCCCTTTACCACTGTACAAAGTTATTATCTCAGGTTAATTATTTTGTACGAAAGTCTGTTATGCAAATAACTTATTTAATATGCACATTAAACCTCAATATAGACAATGCTCTTCACATATATAATCATTTGTGTAAACAAAATCCCACTCCTGTTTTAATTTAAGACATATTAGAGATACAAATATTTGTATTGTTATTCAAATAAGCTAATTAGTATACACTCACATTACCCCCCAATTATGCTAGTTGAACAGTACCCATGTCCTCTACCCCTGTACCAAGTCACATGAATGCACACCATTCATAACTTAAGTTCTTCGTTCCATTTTATACGAAATTCTATTGTTATGCAAATAACATAATTAATATACACACTTCACCTCACCATTAAGTGTAAACAATGATTTTCACATATATGATCATTTGTGCAAACAAAATCCCCACATCCACTTTAATTTAAGAGACATCATAGATACAATTATTTTCATTGTTATGCAAATAAGCTAATTAGTATGCACACACAACTCTCTAATTATGCTCACTTGAACAGTAAAATAGCTCTACTATTCTTTAAATAGTCGATCTAAAAATGATATACTGTTAATGAATGGTAACAGATTCTTTAATTCAAAGAACAGGGGTAATGTATACTCAAAATGCTGAAATTTGGCCATGCAGAAAAGAAAAAAGAAGATGATAAATTCTCATGGAGCACTAATAGTAGAGCAAGTTAAATTATTTACCTGAGCCTGAAGGCCCCTAAGGCCTGAGCTTAGTTTTCTGAGCTACTGTAACAACACCTATCCTGGTGTAGGAAACCCCCAGTTAACTTTCCGGACAGGAAGAGACCCAAACCCATTGCTTGGAGCACAGACATTGATATGATGTTATCACACTTTGTGACATACCTTTCATTTTGTGCTTATGTTCCTTTGCAAATATCATCAGTGAACTGATGACATCACTCAGAAGTTGCTCGTCAGATTCAGAGGAAGAATTGATTAACCTACAAACAAAAGAAAAAGAAGTGAAAAAAATCATAGATTTTGTGAACACTTTCTAGGTCTGACAATTGCAATACACTTGACAAATTTGTCTACACTATTCTCTGGGATCCAAGCACCAGCCATCAATAAATTAACTAAAAGATTAATTCAATGCCTTTGAGGTGCTGTGGCTCAGTGGTTACGGAATCACGCTTGTAATCGAAAGCTACTGGGTTTTGATTCCCGTTGTGAGCGCTGCATCGTGTTCTTGAGCAAGACTCTACTTGCTTCAGTCCATTCAGCTGTAAAATAAGTACCAGCACTGTTGGGGAGTTAATCTGCGATGGACTGGTGTCCCATCCAGTGGGAGTCATGTACTGTACTCTCATCCGCTTGCGTCATGGAAACTGGGGATAAGCACCGGCTCTATGAACCTAATGGCTCAGATGGGTTCAGCAAACGAAAGAAATATAGCAGGAGCATTTACTGCATTGGCTTAATGATCTATGGACATATATCAATTCTACATTGTTTTAAAGATGATACAAATCTGAGCAGAATGAGTTTTGAATTTTACAGAAAACAAATTCCCCTCCAGGCTATGCCACTGCATCAGTGGGACTCCAAAGCGTTAAGGGGGCTATACACCAAACACGACGTGGCGAGCGATTTAAAAAAAATCATACAGGAATCAAATATCAGAAAATGCTTCTACTTTTAAAATTTATAATGGAGGCTTTTAGATGATACTCGAAAATTGGCTAAAAATGCTGTTTTGTTTAAACTGTAGAGAAATTCGCCTTAGTGGGGCATGATTTTCTGTTGCAACACAAATTTTGCTTTAATGGGCGTAGAAACGCTCCTTGAATTAATTTTCAGTCACCATCTGAAAAGCCATACAATAACAAAGAATCTACAAAACAAATGTTTCTTTCCTTTGTTTTATTCAATTTTGTTTAAAAAATCTATCACAGCATCACGTTCGTAACAGTGTGTAATGGATTTTAGACTTACCCACACAAAGCTTTCACAACTCCAGAGTCCAGTAGTAAGCTGTGTAGAGGCTCATGCATGGATAATAAATGTATCCCTTCTGCACAGGCTTTCTTTACTTCGGTGGATGTACGTGATGATAACATGATTAATGTCTGTACTCCTCCCAATTCGGCTACCTTACGTAAGCCGACTGTATTGTGAATTTGCTCCACAATTCCTTTTGCTGCTTCTAATTGGAAAGACTGACAAAACAGAGCAATGAAAATTGCATCCAAAATTTATGAAAATGACATTGATGCTTTTAGAATAATACACATGTACTTAAATTTCATGTTACATTTGTCAATTATTTACAGTAATTGAACATGAATTTCTTGATATAATATCAGTGAAAATAATCTTTGTCATCATCATTATTACTATTACAATAATTTTTAACGTCATTGTCATCCTCATCATCGTCATCATGTTCATCATCATCTCATCATCATCATCATGTTCATCATCATCATCATGTTCATCATCATCATCATCAGCATCATCATCATGTTCATCATCATCATCATCATCATCATCCATCATCATCATGAAAATAATCTTTTCATCATCATATTCATCAGCATCATCATCATCATCATCATGTTCATCATTATCTCATCAGCATCATCATCATCATCATCATCATCATCATTCATCATTCTTATCATCATCATCAACATCATCATCATGTTTATCATCACCATCATCATCATCATTATTCTCACCACCACCACCACCACCACCACCACACCACCGCCATCATCCACCACCACCACCACCACCACCACCACCACCCACCACCACCACCACCACCATCATCATCATCATTCATGCTACCAAACTTTAATATCCACACTCAACAATTTACTTACACTATTGTTTGATCGTGCTTTTGTGACAAACTCCACCACTGTGAGGCAGTCATCACAAACTCTCTCAGGTTCACTGGAGCCTAGCTGTGGAAGCGGGACATTGGCTTTACAGCATTTACTGCAGTACACCCTCCCACATTGTCTACAGTGGTGCTTTCTCTTAATCTGTCCAAATTTCTGTTGACATATGGGGCAATGGGAAACTTCATTGTCTGCTATCCATCTAGAAATAAAATTAAAAAACAATCATTTTTGTGAACTTCTTACCCTCATCTGATGCTAATAATAATTAAATGAATTTGTTCTTATAACGCGCAACTTATACTAAAGTCATGTTGCCCGCCAGTCAAGCTCGTAGGCAGCCGGATAAGTCAATACACAGGAACTTGGACTTGACTGAGCCAGGATGACAAGTGAAAGAACACCATGTTTTCACACTTCTCTTCTCGAATAGAGGTCAGAGAACCAAGCAGGAAAGACTGTTCTACCACTAGGACCGGCATTTATTGTCCTCATACGATGGACAGTGAGTACTGTCCAGCCTTTGTCCACTTCTGCCAAAGGCAGGATGAGGAGCAGCTAACACAGACAACATACTTCTGCCCTTTATGTTATGCATTTCTATCTCTGTCATTGTTCCAGGTTTGGTTTGGTTTGTTGATGTTTAATGAGTTGAATGTGCCAAGAGGGTGTTAACAAATTCTGGTGTAAGAGTCAGGGCAGAGAGGAGATGTTCCTACAGTAGTTGAATCTCTTGGACAAGAGAGAATCTCTTGGGACAAGAACCTGAAACATCCAGCATCTCAGCTGTGCCCTCTAACAACAGAGCCACCTACTCCTTGGTAATAATAATAGTATTAATTTATAAAGTGTAGAGTTTTAGGAAACAGTTCTGTGCAAGGAAAAACAATTTATCAACAATGAAATGCAAGTTTAAAGAAATCACATTACAGACAAATTTGAAAAGTTTGCAGAGGCCTTTTTTGAACATTACATGTACAACAGAGAGACTTCCACGTAAAGGGGGCTACAACAGAGAGACTTCCACGTAAAGGGGGCTACAACAGAGACTTCCATGTAAATGGGGCTACAACAGAGAGACATCCACGTAAAAGGGGCTACAACAGAGAGACTTCCACGTAAAGGGGGCTACAACAGAGAGACTTCCACATAAAGGGGGCTACAACAGAGAGACTTCCACGTAAAGGGGCTACAACAGAGAGACTTTTACATAAAGGGGGCTACAACAGAGAGACTTCCACATAAAAGGGGCTACAACAGAGAGACTTTTACATAAAGGGGGCTACAACAGAGAGACTTCCACGTAAAAGGGGGTACAACAGAGAGACTTCCACGTAAAAGGGGGCTACAACAGAGAGACTTTTACATAAAGGGGGCTACAACAGAGAGACTTCCACGTAAAGGGGGCTACAAAAGAGAGACTCCCACGTAAAGGGGGCTAAAACTTAGAGACTTCCACGTAAAGGGGCTACAACAGAGAGACTTTCACATAAAGGGGGCTACAACAGAGAGACTTGCACGTGAAGGGGGCTACAACAGAGAGACTTCCACGTAAAGGGGGCTAAAATAGAGAGACTTCCACTTAAAGGGGGCTACAACAGAGAGACTTCCACGTAAAGGGGGCTAAAACAGAGAGACTTGCACGTGAAGTGGGTTACAACAGAGAGACTTCCATGTCAAGGGGCTACAACATAGAGACTTCCACGTAAAGGGGCTACAACAGAGAGACTTCCACGTAAAGGGGGCTAAAACAGAGAGCCTTCCACGTAAAGGGGGTTACAACAGAGAGACTTCCACGTCAAGGGGGCTACAACATAGAGACTTCCACGTAAAGGGGCTACAACAGAGAGACTTCCACGTAAAAGGGGTTACAACAGAGAGACTTCCACGTCAAGGGGCTACCACATAGAGACTTCGACGTAAAAGGGGCGACAACAGAGAGACTTCGACGTAAAGGGGGCTACAACAGAGAGACTTCCACGTAAGGGGGCGGCTACAACAGAGACTTAAAGGGGCTAAAACAGAGAGACTTCCATGTAAAGGGGCTACAACAGAGAGACTTCCACGTAAAGGGGGCTACAACAGAGAGACTTCCACGTAAAGGGGCTACAACAGTAAAATCATGTGAACCACAGGAGGAGTTCACCTACGGTGTTAAAGACATTGCAGGATGAACAATAGAGACGATCCTATTATCTGAATATCACGGCATAGGAGTATCAATATTCAAATCAATTGATCAAAAGACCAATTTAAACTGGCTTTGACAAGAGCCTTTGAACTTTTAAAAGACAAGTTAAGGTGTCAAGCATGTTCACCTTATTCCAAACTAGACCTGTAGGAAGGACAGCATGCTCGACTATCCAAAGCTATCATAAAGATTGGGCTTATTAAGGGACATACAGTATGTATAAATGGGGCTAGTAAATGAGACAATTTCAAATTACTTGAGCTTTGTAAAGGATGCACTCACCTTTTCCTTTGCCTTAGATTTTAACATTTTACGACAAGCTTCAAATATCTTGGAGTTGCCCCATATATTTTAAGACAAAAAAAGCTCACCCAGTAACTCATAAAACATGTGAAAGCTACAGAAAAACCTCTTTTGTTCTATCAATTGAACCACAAAGAAAGGAGAGACCCTGACATACCATTGTCAATAAAACATTAAAATATTGCAAAACAAAACATTCTTGTGGCATGATGCAATTATTTTGTTCATCATTTACCTACCAAAGTACCCTCTATTCATCTTAGACCATTCTTGAAAGTGGACAAAATTGTGTGTTATTTTTCATTATATAATGCACCCCTACCCCGGCCCAGCCCACACACACACATGCTATGTACTACAATCAATCACACCTGAAACTGAAAACCAGATCTGTCATTCCACCACATGCATGACCCACATGCCATCACAACTGAAATCCAGATCACAACCTCACCACATGTCATTCCACCCTGTCCAATATGCCATTCCACCCTGTTGAACATGCTCACCCACTCTGTCGAACATGCTCACCCACCCTGTCCAACATGTCATCTCACTTTCTGTCCCACATGCCATCCCATCTTGCCCTACATACAATTCCACAATGTTCCACATAAAATCCCACCCTCACCTTAATTCCTACATCTACAATATCATCATGTCATCTTCTACCCAACGTTCCACTTAATGTTACAGTATATGTCTTTTCATACCCGAAACACTTAATTTCAAATTCTTTTGAGACAAGTTATATTTTGTATGATTTTTCTTTCATGCCAAATATTTAATTGCTGTTTATGTCAGGAATGTTATTATCATAAGAAACAAAATCCTCAAAAAACTTTAACCAACAGCTTAAACTAAACAAAGAAACTCCTCCAAAAACTTTAAACAAGACGCCGACACCAGGGATAGTAGAATACTGTAGCTCTATTCTCTGAATAGTCAAGCTAAAAAGGAGTACTTTATAAACTAAACTAAGATTAAATATTCTTGTAAAATGAAAGCAAAAGAGAGAAGTCAGATTAAAGAGGTTTTATCATCACATAAATTAATGTCAAAGGGCAACATCTTCACACTTTTCTGCCAAATGTGTCATGCATGACTTTTAACCAAGTAAGAAAACAAACTTGAGATCCTTTCTTCACTATTATTGTTTTTACTTTTGATAGTTTGGGGTAAAATTTGTCAACAAATATCCTCAAAATCTAAGCAAATTACTTATAAACGAAGGAAATTTCCAGGAAATTGGTCACTTTAGTAGATCAAATTTCCTCAAAATTGAAAAAAAAAGTTCCTAAAATATCGCACAAAATTACCTATAATAGAAGGATGATTTCCTGAAATTTGCCCAAAAATACAAAATTTCCCTTAAATTGTCTAACACTTTACATCATGTGAAGTAAAGTGGACCTAACTGCTAAGTAGTTTTACACTTTTACTGTTCTGCTGTAAGGGCTACACATAACACACATTGATTTAAATAGTTTGAAATTTGTTACACCTTCATTCAGTAGCATATGGTGGGTCGGAAGTTCGCACCAACAGTTTTAAATTTCTCTTTTTTATAATAATTGAATTGTTTTCGTTGTCAGAAATATATAAATAAATTCTTTGACTTCTCATTTTCATATCCATGATAAATTAATAGACACTTGATAATTTCCTATACTAAAAGCTAAATCCATCCGAGCCATTAGGCTCATTGAGCCGTTGCTTATCCCCGGTTTCCATGACACAAGCGGATGAGAATACATGACTAGCCCTGGACGGGCACCAGTCCATCATAGATTAACTCCCCAGCAGTGCTGGTACTCATTTTTTACAGCTGAGTAGACTGAAGCAAGTAGAGTAAACTGCTTGCTCAAGGACACAATGCAGCGCTCACGACGGGAACCGAACTCGGTACCTCTTGAATACAAGCATGACTCCTTAACCACTGAGCCACAGCACCACTTTTTCCTACACAGATATTCATAAAAGAAAAAGTAGTTCCACTTGTTTTCCTCCAGCAAATCTTTGAATACCCCTGAAGTTCGTGCACCAATGATAAACAGGGTAACACTAAAACAAACGAAAATATACAATACATGCAAACCAGGGCCGGATTTAGCAATGGGCAACATGGGCAGTTGTTCATGGGCCTCCACAACCAGGGGCCTCCACATATTTCATGAAAAAAAAAATCTAAGGGAAAAATGTGGTAGCAACCTGTTAATTTACATTGGTAGGAGTGGTACCTGTTCATTTGTAATGAAAATTGTGCAGGCAAACAGGCTTACAAAATGAAAATTTTTAGCATAAATTTACTTCAAAAATCACAAAATACTGCACCATTTTACATCTAAGCACCCTTAATTATTCCAAAAAATTCAAAGGGGTACACCACCTCCCCCAGGACGGTGGTCATTAAAGTAGTGTCGGTCTCCACTTCTGAATTTGCCCATGGGCCTCCACATGGCAAAATCCGGCCCTGATGCAAACAGTCCGAATGCAAAGCGAATAACAATTGAGGTACACTCCAGGAAGACTAATGACAACATAGGGTTAGATAAGATTAGGGTTACATGTACGTGGCAATATCTTCCATTTCTTCCAACTGGGGAACACAGATAATTTACGACAAGAACGGTAACTGACAAAGCGCACAATTTATATGACCACCTTTCACTTTTGACTTGCGTTTGGTCTTTGACACTGTCTTTTCGTTTCCGTTAGAAGGTTCATGAATGGAAAATCAATACCAATACGGAATAAATCTCAATTTGGATTGTTGAAAAAAAATTTCTTCAGAAAGTTCTACACGAATATTAAACACTGTTTTAACTTTCATAATTTAATTCCAAATTGAGATTTATTCCATAATTGTAATTTATTCTGTAATTTAAAGAATAAATTGCAAATATGGAATAAATCTCAATTTGAAATAGCAATTATGGAATAAATCTTGATTTGGAATGTTGGAGAAATATTTCTTTATAAAGTTCTACTTAAATATCAATTAAATAAACACTGCAGATTAACTTTTATAATTTGATTCCCAAATTGAAATTTATTCAGTAATTATTTTTATTCTGCAACTTAATCTCAATTATGGAATATCACAAAATGTAATAGCAATTACGGAATCAATCTTAATTTTGAATTAAATGATGAAATTCAGCTTTATTACCAAATCTTATTCTTAGAACAGTGATTTACGATTCAGGCCATGCCAGTATTATCTTCTTTTTCTCCCCTTTTGTGTTACGCTATGTATTAGAAAGGGGAGAGTGCACACTTTTCCTATCTAATACATAGCAAAGTGCAAAAGGGGAGAAAGCGCACTCTCTCCTATCTAATACATACAGTAGCATAATGCATAAGGGGAGAGAGAGTGTGCACTCTCCCCTCAAAATGTAAATAATTTAGCTCTATTGAGATATATAATTCCGCCTTCCCCAAATTCCCCTCTTTTTTTCAAAAGGCAGCGCAAGCCTTCTTTACCTTGTTACTTATCCAAAATAACCCTTTTTAATCCCTTTGAGACAGGTTTAAAAAATTAAAATTCTAAATAAATATATCAATTAATCATCCTGAAAATTATTCAGAATCTCTATATATTACCTTCCATTTCTCCCCTTTTTTGCTTTGTATTGTTACACTACATGTATGTATTAGAAAGGGGAGAGTGGGCACTCTCTCCTATCTAATACATAGCATAATGCAAAAGGGGAGAAATGAAAGAGTAATATATAGAGATTCTCAATAATTTTCAGGATGATTAATTTATATGTAGAATTTTAATTTTTGAAACCTGTCCCAAAGGGATCAAAAGGATTATTTTGGATTAGTAACAAGCTAAAGGCAACTTGCGCGGCCTTTGAAAAAAGGAGGGAATGCGGGGTAGGTGGAATTATATATCTGAATTATTTCATTTTTGAGGGGAGAGTGTGCACTCTTTCCTCACGTAATGCAAAAGGGGAGAAATGGAAGAGTAATATATATCCCCCCATGTTTCATGGGTGGATCCAGGCTAGCCACCCCTCTCTTCCGGTCTAAAAAAGAAAAAACTTAGGCAATAGTTTCATATGCTTCATCTCATATAATATCTCCTGAGCAATAAGAATTTTGTAATTATATCTTTTAGTGTGAAATGATCAAAATCATGTTAGGCGAAGTGGTAGAGTGAACACCAATGGTTCAAATTACGTTTATACATAGACTTAGAATAGATGTGTTATTACGTTAGTGCTTCTTCTTACCCAATTGCAAGTATGCGCACGTGTCATTAAGTACGTAAATACGGCTTGTTAATCACGGCAGATCACAGAGCTAGCCAAACGTAAACATAAGCCAAGTATAGACCGAACTTAGTTTGATATCAAATCATGGACGATCCTCCCAGAAAAAAGGTGTTCTAAACAACAAACTTTTGATATTTTGAGGGGGGAATCAGAAGGATGTAGCACGATGCGAAGAAGACCAGCTCCAAATAATGAGCACGTTCACAAGGGCATGTCACTCTCAGTTCAATGTCCAGACATGTACGATAAACCACAATCGACTGCATGTGGTAATACGAGTGTAGGCTAACATGATCTTCTGCAAACTGACGTGTCTCCCAATGATATTTACATGGTCATTCAGACATCTGAACAGCTGAAAGATGCCGAAAAAGTTGAAATTTTGAACAATTGCTTGAAGCCTGACACTTCATAGTCGAAAATTTAAAGGAAACAAATATTCAGTGGAGATGGCGTAGAGCAGCGTAGGTGGCTTGCATACAGCAATCATCCCGATTTCACAGGGGGGTGGTGTCTACCATATGTTCTATTCCTTAGCAAACAGGAAAAAGAAAAGTTGGGTGCTTTTGTAAACAGTCTGTTCACAAACTACAACAAATCGAAGGACCTTTTAGATAGTCATGAGAAAAAGGAAAATCATAAGTGAAGTTTTGAATGGTTATTGTGTGCTCGATCACAACTGAGCAACATTGAAAACTGAATTGATGTGCAAATAAGTCAAACATCCACACAACATGTACAGAAAAATATGTTGATTTTGCCGCACATACAGTAATAGATGCTGTTTTAATTTATACAAAACAACAAATTGCATTGCACTGACATAGGGACGATTCACTTGATTTTTCCAAACCAGAAACACACAATGAGGGAAATTTCATAGCAGTCCTTCGTCTAATGGCAAAATCAAACCCTGTTCTACAGGACTATCTTGTTTCAGGACCTAAGAATTGCCGGAACACTGGTCAGTAAAACTGTACAGAATGAGATACATGTAATACTTGTTGCAGCAACATTAATTTGTGACAAATTTCATCATTGCCTTCAAAAGTGTGCACACTTTCTCTTAATAGCAGATGAAACAAGCTCCCATGGCCGGGAAGTATTGTCTGTTTGCCTACGTTTCTTGGATTTTCTTTCAGACCCCTCTAGACCAATCAAATGTGAAGTGTTACTTGATATGTGCTAATTGGAGAGACCCACGGGATAATTGCCGATGCCATTCAAAATTGTTTGGAGCATCAGAAGGTAGATATCAGAAACTGTAAAGGTCCAGCATATGATGCAACCGCTTCAATGAGCTCAAACACAGAAGGCATTTAACACAAAATCATGACGCATGCGCCTGATGCCGACTACCAAGGTTGTTGCTTGCATTCTCTCAACCTTGTTATTTACCATGCATGCAATATTTCGCACATTACAAACATGATGGATTCTTCCTGAGAATTATTCAGTTTTTTTGACAATTCTCCCAAGCGACAAAAGTTTTTTGGAATCTGTTATTGCTGCTATGGCTCCAAATACCAAGAAGATCAAGCTCAAAAATATGTGCAAGACACGATGGATAGAAAGGCACACAGCATTTGAAACAATTTATGATTTATATGAGTATTTTGTGATCACATTAAATGTGATATGCGCCCCTTCAAATGACGAAGCACTCTATACAAATGCCGAGATGTGGAATTGGGATTCGTCAACTAATGCCAAAGCAAACCGCCTCCAGCACATCCTTGTGGATTTTGCACATGTAGTGTTAGTTTCATGTGTGCAAAAGAAATACTTGAACCAATGCATCCTATCGTTAGTGCCCTGACAGGCAAACTTATGGAAGTTTACCTCGGATTCCAACAAATCAAACTTGTTTCCACTTCATACAAGAATATTCGTCTTGAAATGGACACCTGGTTTGAACGCCTTTATAAGAAGATATTACACCTTTCCGAGTCAGTTGGAGCAACAGAAAAACGGCCGCGACTTTTATGGAAGAAACAAAACAGGGACAATCATCCATCAGAATCTACAGTATCTCCCAATACTGGAAGAGAACAGTTGCCATACCATTTCTGGACATAATAATTTGCAATGAGCTTGACTATCATTTCAGTGATGAAAAGAGAGCACATTAAGAGCTTTGTGCTATAATTCCTGAAGTAATCAGTGAAAAGGATGATGATGCTGTAGCTCTAGGAGAGGTTCTGTATCAAAATTCAAAAATGGAACCATTTAGTGCCTATCTCATCATCATTTGAGAGTGAAATTTTACGATGGAAGAACTATTGCAAATGGTAAATTAGTTTTACATCCCACGTGACAGCTCTTCTTTCTCAACATCTGGACAAAACATTTCCCCTAACATCAGAGAACTCCTTATGATCCATGCGGTCTTGCCTGTTGGCAGTACAGAGGCAGAGAGTTGTTTTCTTGCCTCAGAAGAATACACACATGGCTCCCGGACAACCACGACTATAGAGAGACTGGCTGATCTAGCTGTTATCGCCATGCATGGATTTAATCTTAACACAAAGCAGATTGTGACAATTTTGCAGCTGTACAACCTCGCCACATGCAGTCCAGGTTCCTCTTGGTTGACTAGATATTGCAGGTCAGTTATTTTTATATGTTTTTTAATGTCATAAATGATCATTTCAAGTACTTTCTGTGATGCTAGTCAATTTTCTTGAAATTTTGTTCAACTTTGTGGATTTACGAAATCAGTACAAAGTGATTTTACCATCTTACATACAATATTCAAAACAGGAAAGAGCTGGCTTGTCAGGAAATCAAAAATCTGTCAAAAGTGATATATCCTCACCTTTCACAATGGGACATACATCCATGGTTATAGATAGGAGCTTAGTCTTTCAATAATTATGAAAACCCCACACCTCGGCCACCATGGGCATAGAATCAAGGGGAAGGGGTTATACATCCCACACTTTTTGACAATTTAAGAGTTAAATGTTTAAACATTAAGCATGTTTTGAGTCATTTTGTGATCAATTTAAACCCTGAAATATCAAATATTCCAGGAGTTTCTGGGGGCTTTGCTTTGCCCCTAAACCCCACCAGGGCCCCTGAACCCCAAGCCCAACGTCTCGCACTTTGCACTCGGATTGCCGCTAATGCAGCAATATTTTCTTACAACTTTAAATCACCCCCTTCATGCTCTTCCTGGCCAACCCCATTTTACAAATCCTAGATCTGCCAAAGAGAGATTTTTAATAATTTTCATCCTTCCAATTAAAGTCCAAATTGAGATTTATTCCATAATAATGATATATATAGTATCCATCATAATTCCATCTACCTACTGTGATGTAGCGTTATCATACCTGTCTACAGACCCATGAGGCCCTGGGTTCAAGCCCAGGTTGGGTAGACACGCCAGTGTACCACAACTGGTTATCAAAGGCCGTGGACATTGACTTGGTTGTCGATGTTATGTCTGTCCGTACGTTGTACCTGTGTTCTCGTCCGGGTTGTATTGAGCGTTTCGTAAAAGCATTGTTCCTATCATAACCGAATACGCAGGCAATGACCCTGTCATTGTAATTGTGTGTTCACTCATCGTTGAGAGTTTCTAATAAATGATTTCAAGATTGAAGAAAACTAGATATAATACCATATATACATAATCTTCCTTTTCTCCCCACTTGCACGCACAACCATATTAGCAAGGGGAGAAAAGGAAGAGATTGTATCCAGATGTACTGTATATTTGTGTTCAATGAAGCACATCATATATTCTTTTCGCTTTCTCCCAACTTGCATACACAATGCTTTCTCCCCACTTGCATACACAAACATACTAGCGAGGGGAGAATAGGAAGAGAATGTACACCGTACATTGTTTGCGAGATTATGCAGTGAAAAGAGAGCATTATTTTGCTTTAAAATTGCTGTTTCTTGTAGAGATGGGTTTGAAATTGTTGTTTTGGTCTTTTTTACATGAAATTTAAACTGTACTTTGAGGGGAGAGGCGCACTCTCCCCAGTGGGGAGAAATGGAAGATATTGCCGGTTAGGTTTAAGTTGTCATTCGTCTTGGTAGGACCTCGCTGTAAGTCGGTTCATATTTTGGCATAGAAAAGGTATTGTTATTCGCACTGTAGTCTGTACAACTTTGTCATTCGGTTTTAGTAGGCCCAAACATACTGTATCAGTGCATGTAACTTTCAGCAACTGTACCAATAAACGCGTATAAAGGCTTGAACGAAATTACCGGAAGATCAAAATATTAATTTTCAAAGTGCTGTTCATTAGAAATAAAGTCAGTTGTAATCAAAATTTCCCAAAGTAACAGGTAAAATCACGAGTTTGATGGTTTCTTTTGTCCAACTACAGTTGGAGAAGTTGGTGTGCACGAATTTCTGGGGGTCCGCACGAACTTTGGGTCACTTGATTTAAAAAATTGGCTTAGGCCCCTACCTCGCTTTTGATAAAACAAAGCCATTGTCGCCATAAACGTCTAACTTTCCATCTGTCTGAGCAGGATATAGTAGCACACCTTCGAGTTTAATGCTTCCCATTGACATCTTTGGGAAAAATAATGGCAAGCAGATTAAGAAGTTGTACTTTTTTTAACAAGACTCAAGTAGGCGTAACTTTTCACTAATTTGTGTTGTTTTGTGTCCAAGGTGCTAGTCAACTAATTAGACGATCAAATGAATCTAGCGCCAAGCAACGAGAAAGCAGAGCACACAACTTGGAACCAGCTGACCACAGCTAGATGTTTGGGACGTGGGACACGACCAGTTCAGGCCGGGTCCCCAGTTAAAACGGGGAGGGGGAGTCATTCCCCCTTGCTAAAATAACTCCATGCAGTGGCGGATCTAGGATTTGTGAAAGGGGGTTGGTGAGGAAGAGCATGCCAGTGAAGGGCCCGATTTGAAGTTGCGAGAAGATATTGCCGCGTTAGCGGGAATCCGAGCGCCAAGCGCGAGACGTTATGCGTGGCTTTAAGGGGCCCGAAACTTCAAGAATATCTAATATTTCAGGGTTTAAATTGGCCACAAAATGACTCAAAACATGCTTTATGTTCAAACACATTAAGTTACTCTTAATTTGTCAAAAAATGTGGGATGTATACCCCCCCCCCCCTTCCTTGATCTACGCCCATGGTGGCCGAGGTGTGGGTTTTTTAATAATTATTGAAAGACTAAGCTCCTATCTGTAACCGTAGATGTAAGTCCCTGTGTGAAAAGTAAGATGTCCTACATCCTTCTGATACCCAAAAAAATTATCCAAAGTTTGTTGTTTAGTACATCTTTTTTTTTTTTCTGGGAGGATCGTCCATTATTTAATATCAAACTAAGTTCGGTCTATACTTAGCTAAAGTTTACATTTAGCAAGCTCTGCAATCTGCCGTGATTAAAGGCCGTTACACACCGAACGGGACGCGGCGAGCGATTTTTATACAAAATTGAATAAAACAATGGAAAAGAAACATTTTGACCTCTTGTTTTCATAGAAGCATCATTGCATGGCTATTCAGATGATAACTGAAAATCTATTGAAAGGGCCTGTCTACGCCCATTAAAGTAAAATTCGTGTCGCGACAGAAAATTGCGCCCCCGGCCCATCGCTAACGTTATTCGTTGAATAGGCCTATGCTGTTAGCCGACCTTCACCAATTAGGCTAGGGCCTAGGCGTAATGCATAGCGACTTCGATAAGGTTAGGCAGTAATTCCTTTGAAATGCTTTAACCCTTCAATCTGCCATGTTCAGACGTAAAACAATGAGTAATAAACACATTGGCATCGTACTGTACCATACCGGTATCGCGAAAAGTATCTGCACTAAGTTGTCAAAAAAAATTGGCACTTGATCCATGAATGACGTCAAAATCAAATTTGTTATATTAATGACTTATAAAATTATTGGTTTATTGAACTAAAAGTGCACAAAAAGTAACGATAAAATTCAATCTGAGGTAAAAAAAAAAATCAATCAACAATTTCTTTAGAATATTTAATATACAAATTTCTTTTGTATGTTCTATTTTTGGATTGCTTGACTCTCTACTGCCCTCTCTTGGAACCAGCATGGATGGGTGACTTCAAAAAGTATCAGGATTTTGTAACACTGTAGGTATAGGAGTTTCGATTCGGCCTTCGGCCTATATGAAATATAGTCCGAATGACGTCACGCTTTCTGACAGTATTCTAAGTCTATGTATAAACGTAATTTTAACCATTCAACTTTACCAGTTCGCTTAACATGATTTTGATCAATTCACACTATAAAATATAATTACAAAATTCTGATTGCTTAGGAAATATTATATGCGAGTAAACATATGAAACGATTGCCTAAGTGTTGGGTTTTGACCGGAAAAGGGGGTGGCTACGCCCCCCCCCCTACCCCCTTTCCCCTTCCTGGATCCGCCCATGCCATGTTACACAAAGAAGTTGAAGGAGAGGGGTTATAGCATTTACCGTCCGTCCGTCAAAGATTAGCAACCAATCTCAATACTATCTGAATCCATTCGAGCTCGCACGAAAAAAGTCGTTACAATTCACTAAATGATCGTTCATTGTTCCTTAAATGTTAACCTACTTTTAAATTTGTATACTGTTACTCATGTTATTTCCATCAGTTAACCCTTACTCTACCACGCGGCGATAATATCGCCGTTTTGGGTGCCCCGTCTTTGGCCCCGCCTCCCGAGCGCATTTTCAAAAAAGTGCTGGTAGAGTATGGGTTAACTCTCAGAACTGCACAATAACATATGCCACACGCATCATCACTAAAACTAATTCATTGTTTCCTATACTTGAAATATATAGGCCTAGGTCATTTTTTCGTAAATTGCAAACAAGATTATCCCCATTCCCTATCAAACATTTCATTTCAATGTGTAAAAAACTGCACCGCTATTTCGGAGCCGACATGATTTACTTCTAGACGAAAATCCATTCACCGTCTTAAAATTTCAAAACCTAATATTTACAAGATAGCAACTCAGTTAGTCTGAGAAAACAGTTACCTTATTCATTACAGATTACAAAGCCAAATTCCTGAGGAAATGAGCCTTTTTTCACACTTTCTTTGCTATTTGGTTGTTCACGGCTTCATAAATGGATAGTTAGGCATAAGTGCGTATTTCGAACATGCTCGAGCGAAATCCGTACGCTCTATTGCGTGATTGTATCACAAGCAAAGAAGGACACAATCACGAGTTGAACACACAATTACAATGAGCGTTCTATTCGGTTATGAGTACAAAGTCACAAACAAATGTCCAAAGAAGGACGCAGGCCATCACGTTGTACGCTTGCATTTTTATGCGTTATTTGGTTTAAAATATATTTGAATGACGCGCATCATTAATAGCTCGTTTTGGGGTTTTTTTGTAAAATTTTACGGAAGACTTGATTTTTTTCTTTTCGGAACACTAGTAGACAAGTTCGACTACAGCTTTATTGATTTTTAAATAAATAAATAAATACAGTTTTGATATCGAAAATAATTTTGCTGTAGGCCTTCGAGTTTTTTTCTTTATTATGTGTGACACGATTTTCAATGTGCATGCTTTCATACCTTAATCAGGAGGATTTAGGTGACTACGTGATGTGGGCATGAAGATTCGTGCTAACATTTCACTAAATAAGAACCACTTCACCCCAGGGCATATTCCGAATCTGGCCTATATAACGGACTTTCTACTGACAGTCATTTTTATATTAAATATACTGAAAGGAACAAGATAATAAAATATTTTCTTCTTATTTATATTTCTACTGTTAATTGACTCCAATAGAAATACATGTTTTCACTAAATGGGCTCTAGACAAGGCGCGCTATTTCGGTGTTATTTCAAACATTTAAGAGAAGAAAAGTCATTGCTCAAATGTTAGTGCTTTTTCAAAAATCCTTTCTCAAATGTAAACACGTTTTTAACAACCTTCTCAAATTTCATGTTTTTTTAAATATAGCATTTTTTTTTATCAATACGCTACAATTTCATACGATTTGCATTTAAAAATCAAATCGAAACCCTTAAAAAAAATTGTCGCTCTAATGTAACAAGTTATGTCAAATATGTTCTCAAAAGTGAACATAACTAGAAAAAGTATCGCTCAAATATTTTTGATGATGATGATGATGATGATAATGATGATGATGAAGATAATGATGATGACTATGTGATGATGATATTGATGATGACGATGATAATGATGATGATGATGATGAAGATGATGATGATGATGACGACGACGACGATGATGATGGATACGACGACGACAACGACGATGACGACGACGCTGATGATGACTATGACGTGACTATGATGATGACGACGATGATGATGGATACGACGACGCTGATGACGACAACGATGATGACGACAACGATGATGACGACGACGCTGATGATGACGTGACGATGATGATGATGATGATGACGCTGATGATGATGATGACGATGACTACGACGATATGACGATGATATGAAGACGATGACGACGACCATGATGACGACGATGATAACGACGACGATGACTATGGTGTCACTTTCATCGCTGCAAGTGAAGGTCACTGTATCAGAACTATTGTTAAGTACCAACTGCTACCTCTTCACGTGAGATGAAAACTTCGGATTAAGTGCAGTTTACTGTTGAAAAGAAGTGAAAACGTTTGCATACTGAACTTAAGCATATCTACAATTGTTAAGTTTATGAAAAAATCTGGCTGTCAAGGGAAAAATGTTTTTATTCAATGATTCTTACAATAATTCAATAATTTATTAAAGGGCATTAATCAATTTATCAAGGGATTCAAAGGGTGATGTTGAAATTATAGAGAAAATTAGCAGTAGATAATCTTTTGCAGCTGGTGTGTAGAATTGTTAAACATGTTTTAAAACATGTTGTGTGAACGAAAATAATCAAAATATGTGTATACATCAGACATGAAGATATTTCCGTTATCTTAATTAAACATTGTTGTTTTGTTTATTTAGTGAAACAATTTATGATACCATTTTATAGTGGTTATTAACAGATTAACCGAAGCCTATTTCTATTTGCCATGGACTTCAGTCTAATGTCCGATGCTCAGTGTAAAATCATTTTCAACAGCATTAGCGTTATATCTACATACACCATTCCCTTTTTAACTTCCTGTTCTGTTCTTTATACTTAAACATAGCATTCATGAAGCAAAAAATAAGCACTTGGTTTATTAACGCTGTTAGCATAAACAAGCTGCTGGTCACAAACAAAGGTTTTGATAATCACGCCAGGTTAAAAAATGCTCAATATGTCAAATTATAATAGAAAACAAAGGCGATGGAAGCTAAATACGCAAAGTAAGATTTTAATACTTTTGTGTTACTTTTATGTCTTTATGCAGCATTTTGTCGTTTTAAGATTATAGAAGCAAAATGTATTACAGGATTAGTTCAGGGGTCATACATGTCCATCTTATTTGAAAGAGGACTTCCAAAGAAACAACATGGTGAAGAAAGCATTCAAAAATCTTATTCCGTTAATGAGATATTCAAGTTTAAAGTTTGGTATCATATGTGTAGAAACGACTGAAATCATACTAATTGTGATGTCACAGACTCAGATTCTTCAAAGTCTTTATGTATTTTATAGAAAGTTTATTTAATATTTTCACTATTTAGATTATTTTTCCTCAAACTTTCTTCAGGTGCTTTATTATAAATACCTTCCTAGATTCAGTTTTACTACTTTTCTGACATATCCCATGGTTTTTAAGCCACAAAACCGCAAGACAAAATATGATAAGAATACATCAAAACTTTGAGGAATCTGAGGCTATGACATCACAACCAGTCTGATTTCAGTCGTTTCCACAGAAATGATACCAAATTTTAAACTTGAATATCTCCTTAAAGGAATACGATTTTTGAATGCTTTCTTCACCATTTTGTTTCTTTTAAAGTCCTCTTTCATATAAGATGGACTTACTTTACTCTGAACTAATCCTTTAAATGAACACCATTGAGATCATGCATTGAGTAAGTAAATGGTATTGAAGGGTATGGCATATCAGGGTACCATTCTCATTGTTATGATCGTAAACTGGGATGTACAATGGTTATACAACTTCCTAATGTTCAAGAAGGGACAGGCAGGATATTCTGCTGTCGGAACCGTCAATACATGCCTAAATGAGTTTAAACTTGTGGGTATAGAAATGAACCATGGCTTTTGCGAGAGATTGTGCGTGCTGCAAGAAGGCTGCACAGAAATGCTAAAGAGAAAAAAATTAACTCGCCGTCAGTTTGTAACAACGAACATCTTGAATGACTTAATTGAACACCTGACATTTGTAAGACTCAACAGAAAATAATTATGGGGTATAACAGTCTATCAACGAATCAGCAATTTATAAGATATAATTAATACAAAAATTGTAAAATTGTTGTGATTTTATTGTAATACAAGTAAACCAGAAATATCGATCCGCAGTAACCTAATAACTCACAACAAATCCGATGATTAATCATTATACTCCTATTTTCCCAATTAAATATTTATAAGGGCCGTCTGAAGCAACGGGCGGATTCAGAGGCCCATGGCATGTATGAGATTTTTCAGATGATATCTGTGTTACCATGAGATTGATACTTTTGTTACCATGAGATAATTCTTAGTCACTGTTTATGTAAATTTTCCGAAAATTTCCTTCAATGTTTAGGAAATGTCGTTCAATTTTGGGGAATTTACTTAAATTTTAGTGCAATTTTCTTCAATATTCGGAAAATTTACATCACTTTGGAGCAATTTTCCTACAATTTTTGGTACATTTTGTTGCAAGTTTTCGAAAAATTTCTTTCAATGTTTCTAAAATGTTTTTCAATTTTGTGCAATTTACTTAATTTTGTGCAACTTTCGGAAAATTGCCTTCATTTTGGGATAATATTTTTTCGATTTTCGGTAAATTTTCTTTAATTTTTAAGAAATTTCCTTCAATGTTTGGGAAAATTTCTTTCAATTTTTGGGCAAATTTTCTTAATTCTCGTGCATTGCCGGAAAATGTCTTTCATTTTGAAGCAAATTTTGGTTAATTTCTTGCAATTTTGGGAGATTTCTTTAAGTTTTGGGCAATTTCCTTTATTCTTTTGCATTTATTTTGAATTTTCGGAGAATTTCTTTTATTTTGGGAACAAATTTTGTTCGGTTTTTGGTCAATTTTCATCAATTATCGGGGAAAGTTGACAAATTTTACCAAAATTTCCAATCATTTTACTTAGTTTTGCTCAAGTATTGATAATAATTTACCTTTCAGTCTACTCCCCGCTTATAAGACTGCACTCTTGTCCCAATATGTTCCATTAAACATGACAGAGTTGCTCATAAAACACATCACATCTCTCCGTGGTTTGGTTTGCTCCTTAAATTTCCCTAAACAGCTAGTCAGGATGATAGGTAGCTGTTAGCCCTGGTCTTATCTTTACCTCTTTTGTGAATGGGAATCACGTTGGCTTCCACGGGTCAAAATATAAGTTACAGATTTTCAAGTATGCAAAGGATGGGGGGAGGAATTGATTCTAAAGCTATAATGCTGCCGTACATGTCAAAAAATACTTCATTTGCAAAGTGCCCCTCAAGTCCTGTTCCCCCTCCCCCTCCCCCACCCCCTCCGCAAGATTCAAACATTTTTAACAACCACGTGATATGTTGCATGTTGTGGAAGTTACGTACTAACATGTGTTTGCTTTTCAGAACATTTGACTCGTAGCAGAAAATCCTCTGGAGCCGACAGTGGCGGATCCTTTTAACTTGTAATTTGGATTTTTGTTGTTGTCTTGATTGCAATTTGGCTTTTTCTTCTAGCTTTTTTTCTCGAAACTGATTGGCTTTTTGCACTTGCTACTTTTTGCAACTCTGAGTGTGATCACAACCATGCACACTCAAATGGACTCTGTGGCAACGTCACAAAGCTCACGAAGCCGAACACATTACACAAAATTCAAATCCTAAATTCAATGATATATAAACTAAAAAATTATATATCTTCGTAATAACGTTGTGTTTAAACTCCCGCATGAAAATGGAGGACACGTTCCCTATCACATCCATCCCGGGAAATGCGTTCTAACAGCCTAATATAAAAAATATATATATATTTACTTTCAACGTTATCTTTAACCTATTGGCTGATTAGGTAAAGAAGTAACATTTATACTCACATAAACAATCGAAGTCATAAGAATCATTGTCATCTTGAAAATAATTGAAATTTTTCGCAATAGAATGGTCCAAGATAGTTTTGTTCTGGAAGTCCATATGGACATCCCAGATAGAAGGACTGCCATTGTAAGTAGCACGTGTCGCTTACACCGGTCGAGCTGGTCACCGTTGCTTCTGGGTGAAGCTTTGTCACATTCATAGTACACTGACCTGTGACCTGACTGACCCATTTACTTTACTTTATTATCTACGGACGGGGAAGGGGATATGCATATAACGTGGGAAACCCCTCAGAGGTCGTGACCCTACACCCCTGCATCCCCTGCTTCCATGAGAAGTATTTGGTGTCAGGCTGGGGTAAATTGCTTCATTTTGGAGGTATGAACTTGCTTGGGCTCATTATCGTCTCTAGTATATGAACTGCAATTGTTTTTATGTATTTAAGTGCATATTTGCATTCTTAATGGTGTCACAATTTTGACAACTATATTCTAAATGTATCTCTCTAAATTGTTTAAAAATATTCTCTAAAAAGTATTAGTCCGTTAACCATCGTGAAAAAAAGATGCCCCGTAGTGCCGCCACTGTTCACAACTCTCTGAATGGAAGAGGTCCGGGAAGAAAGGGGGAATCCGGGGAGGGGGAGAGATGTGACCATGACTAGGGCACTTGAGTAGTTCCATGATGATCCTCTTTAACTCCAACATTGGTTAAAACGAAAGTGTCCCAAGATGGTCCTTTCTAACTTCAACATTGGTTGAAACGAACATGTCCCAGGATGATTCCTCTTTAACTTTAACATTGGTTGAAACGAACGTGTCCCAGGATGATTTCTCTTTAACTTCAACATTGGTTGAAACGAACTTATTCCAGGATGATCCCTCTTTAACTTCAACATTGGTTGAAACGAACGTGTCTCAGGATGATCCCCTTTAACTTCAACATTGGTTGAAACGAACATGTCCCAGGATGATCCTCTTTAACTTCAACATTGGTTGAAACTAACGTATCCCAGTATGATCCTCTTTAACTTCAACATTGGTTGAAACGAAAGTGTCCCAGTATGATCCTCTTTAACTTCAACATTGGTTGAAACTAACGTATCCCAGGATGATACATCTTTAACTTCAACATTGGTTGAAACGAACTTGTCCCACAATGATACTCTTTAACTTCAACATTGGTTGAAACGAACATGTCTCAGGATGATCCTCTTTAACCTCAACATTTGTTGAAACGAACATGTCCCAGGATGATCCCTCTTTAACTTTAACATTGATTAAAACGAAGGTGTCCCAGGATGATTTCTCTTTAATTTCAACATCGGTTAAAACGAACTTATTCCAGGATGATCCCTCTTTAACTTCACCATTGGTTGAAACGAACGTGTCTCAGGATGATCCCTTTTTAACCTTAACATTGGTTGAAACGAATATGTCCCAGGATGATCCTCTTTAACTTCAACATTGGTTGAAACGAACTTATTCCAGGATGATCCCTCTTTAACTTCACCATTGGTTGAAACGAACGTCTCTCAGGATGATCCCTCTTTAACTTCAACATTGGTTGAAACTAACGTATCCCAGAATGATCACTCTTTAACTTCAACATTGGTTGAAACGAAAGTGTCCCAGAATGATCCTCTTTAACTTCAACATTGGTTGAAACGAAAGTGTCTTAGTATGATCCTCTTTAACTTCAACATTGGTTGAAACGAAAGTGTCCCAGGATAATCCTTTTTAACTTCAACAGTGGTTGCAACGAACTTGTTCCGGAATGATACTCTTTAACTCCAACATTGGTTGAAACAAACTTGTCCCACGATGATACTCTTTAACTTCAACATTGGTTGAAACAAACTTGTCCCACGATGATACTCTTTAACTCCAACATTGGTTGCAACGAACTTGTCCCACGATGATACTCTTTAACTTCAACATTGGTTGAAACGAACATGTCTCAGGATGATCCTCTTTAACTTCAACATTGGTTGCAACGAACTTGTCTCGGGATGATACTCTTTAACTTCAACATTGGTTGAAACAAACGTGTCCCAGGATGATCCCTCTTTAACTTCAACATTGGTTGAAACGAAAGTGTCCCAGTATGATCCTCTTTAACTTCAACATTGGTTGAAACTAACGTATCCCAGGATGATACATCTTTAACTTCAACATTGGTTGAAACGAAAGTGTCCCAGTATGATCCTCTTTAACTTCAACATTGGTTGAAACGAACATGCCTCAGGATGATCCTTTTTAACTTCAACATTGTCTGCAACGAACTTGTCCCGGGATGATACTCTTTAACTTCAACATTGGTTGAAACGAACTTGTCCCACGATGATACTCTTTAACTTCAACATTGGTTGAAACGAACATGTGTCAGGATGATCCTCTTTAACTTCAACATTGGTTGAAACAAACGTGTCCCAGGATGATCCCTCTTTAACTTCAACATTGGTGGAATCGAAAGTGTCCCAGTATGATCCTCTTTAACTTCAACATTGGTTGAAACTAACGTATCCCAGGATGATCCCTCTTTAACTTCAACATTAGTTGACGTGTCCCAGGATGATCCTCTTTAACTTCAGCATTGGTTGAAACGAACTTGTCCCAGGATGATCCCTCTTTAACCTCGATGACTAGCATGACTATAGTAGTATAGTGTTCAGTCTTCCCTTAGTGACGCAATTAGGAAACTACGCACAAAAAGGAAAATCAAAACAGCAGCCGTGTTTTAAAATAGAGGCTGCAACTCACATAAAGGACTTTGTCAATTTCCTCATCAGTACCAAGACAAAGGACCAATTAAGACTATACTTTTCACAAAAGATGATAGAGCATTCCAATTCACCAGTTACTGCAGTAACACGTTGAGGTGTCTTTTCAAATCAGAGAGCAACAGATTTCGTGGACCTTCAAAGGACCCAAGAAAAAGCAGATACCACTATTTTACTTGATGTTGCCGAGATAGCAAACTGCGTGGTTTAAATGTCCATATCTATTCCTTATATACGGATGTAATGGTTCTGGCGATATCTACCCAGTCGTATTTGAATTCAGAAGCAGCGTTAATACAGTTCGGTAGATTCCCCTCTTCAGGAGAAAAAGTATTTTCCCCCGAAGAGGGGAAAACCTATGTAACTTATGTAACTTCCGGAGTTCCATTTACAAGTTCTTTGACCTACGGTTTTTAATTAACTTATATGCGGTCACTGTATGTGCGAAGTGATCAGGCTGCCTTGTGTGCATACCTGTTTATGCAATGGACATTCTCTTTCTTGTTTGGTTCTGGATGGTGTCTGCGTTACTTCGATAATCCCCAGCAAAAACAGGCCAGAATTTGTAAGTTTGTCATTAAATATCTCTTAAACGGCGTGGTGAATGTCCATTTGGGAACTGGATAATTTGTAGATTAATGAGTATAGATTTTGAAAATGCAACAATGAAATTGACCTACTTGGTTATAAAATCTATAAAACCCATACAAGTTCTGAGCCATAGTGTTACGCTGTTTCGTTAGAGGCATCATGGGTAATCTTCAAAATGGCGTCTGAGATTTTCCCCTCTTCGGGGAAAAATAATTTTCTTCATAAGAGGAGAATCTACCGAACTGTAATAATGGGATGTTGTGAAAAACATCACCGTGTAAGACTACAGCCCATTTACGATGCCCTTGGGAAGAGCACAGCCACATCATTGAGAGGAATACTTACTATGAGTGGTTGCGACACCACCAGACCACCGATCACATTCATGGCAAAAGCATGGTGGAATGCATTTCTTACAGCTACTGCCAAAGTTATCAGTGTACTCTCTGCATTAGATATTGACAGTGAACCCAGTGGAATGGTATTTAAAAGGATGTGAGGAGCTTGTCTGTCAGTTGTATAATACAAACAAGTCCACACACACAGGCAAAGGAGGTACGGTGGTCTCACTTCCCGGCACTGAAGGTTAATCAGTGGACCGACAAACTTCCACCAACATAGAGTGCTATTCATGAGCAGACAATAAGATCCCATCTGCAATGTAGAATTTGGCAGCAGGTTCTTGTTGCTAGACCACGAAAACTAGTGCAGTGGCTTCACCACTGCACTAGGTTGGTCACGTGAACCAAATGATGAGCTGATGCCAGTTCTTTCGCGACATCCTCCAGTACCAGAATCATTAGTGCAGTTCGTTAAGTGTGTGTAGTTGTAATAAAGGTCAATATCAAGGACGCTGCACATGTCGATTGCACTGAATCTTGCGGTGTGAATACAACTCTTGTAAATTGTACACACATTACACAGGGTACACAAGACTTGGAAACGGAAAATGATCGACTTAAGAAAATGAAATTACCTCCAAGCAGCCTCTATTTTCAAAATGGATTTCTATTGTCAAAATGGACTGAAATAAAACCTTCACATTGCCATTATACTCCTTTTTGGTACTTAATACACTCTGTGCCAGAATAGCAAACAAAAATGTTGATAGCTATTCTGGTACAGAGTTTTTTAACTACCAAGAAAGGAGTATAATGACAATGTAAAGACTTTATTCAGTCCATTTTGACAATAGAAATCCATTTTGAAAATAGAAGCTGTTTCCATGTTATTACACAGCCATTAAGAAACTCATAATTCTTACACAGCCATTCCATTACCTAGGTAGGCCTGAACAGTATAACACAAATTGTGCTGCTCATCTGATATCACGCTGCTCTCACTGAGGCATGCATAATATGCTGAGCATACAAAATATGCTGAGCATGCATGATTGCACACCCTTGAATTATTTATATATATTTACTTCCCTCCTAGTAGAATCACCAATTTACATGAAAACCCATGTCTGGGTCAGGCTTGCTGTGGGAGAATTAGAGTTATGATTTGTAACTTGTTTTCTTCTTCTAAAGGAGCAGCAGGTATTAAAAGAGAATATACACTTAATGAATACTTGCTATGTTCTTATTTTAACTTTCCAGCCATATAAATGTGGCAGCCATCTTGAATTATATTTCTAAATCCATGTGATACAACAGAATTGGTATTGAATTGAAAAACATACATTATTACAAAGTAATATGGAACAGAAACGTGAATACTGAGTAAAATGTGATGTTCTGATGTCAAATTTCAAAATGGCCGTCACTTCATCAAGATGGCCACCAAAAAATGAAAACCATGTTTTATTTTTTTAAATATGGTTTGCAAGATTTTATGAATAACCCCTGACATCATAAAAAACGGGGTTATGAAATTCGCCCATCGGTACTATACAACGTCACTTAAGGTTTTGAAAATGGCAGGAACAATTCATCATTTTTTTTTTTTTTTTAACAGAAATAAGGGATAGAAGGTGGAGCGATTTAGATACTAACTCAAAAAGATACTTGAAAGGAACAAATTGAAACCGCAGTTTGATCTTTTCCAAAATCCAGAGCCACTTCAAGATATGTGGTCAGGTAGAAATAACATTAAGCATACCTCTCTCATTTATAATGTAAATGCAAGTTTTTTAACCATGAACCTCATGTTTGAAAGAGTTAAGTTGATTTTGAAAATTAATTTAGGATCTTAGCCAAACCTACAATCAACAACTACAAGTTATTAACAAATAAAAGAGAAAATATCTGCCAGCTGTACCCATATACATGATATAGTGTAGCATGGTAGTTGTCTATATTCCTTTCAAGTTAATTGAATATGTGAGTACAGTTTATGTTGCAATCAAAATATATGTATATGAAAATATATATATATATATTTATTGATATATATGTATATATATATATATATATATATATATATATATATATATATATATATATATATATATATATATATATATATATATATATATATATATATATATATATATATATATATATATATATATATATATATATATATATATATATATATATATATATATATATATATATATATATATATATATATATATATATATATATATATATATATATATATATATATATATATATACACACATATATATATATATATATATATATATATATATGTGTGTATTTATATATATATATATGTATATATATATATATATATATATATATATATATATATATATATATATATATATATATATATATATACATATATATATATATATATATATATATATATATATATATATATATATATATATATATATAAATATATATATATATATATATATATTTATATATATACATATATATATATATGAATATATATGTATATATATATATATATATGTATATATATATATATATATATATATATATATATATATATATATATATATATATATATATATATATATATATATATATATATATATATATATATATATATATATATATATATATATATATATATATATATATATATATATATATATATATATATATATATATATATATATATATATATATATATATATATATATATATATATATATATATATATATATATATATATATATATATATATATATATATATATATATATATATATATATATATATATATACTGCACTTTGTTCGATTTCTCCAACCTTTTGTTCCTCTAACATAATCTAATATTTCGGGTACAACTTGCACTTCATGAAAAAACACCTCTCAAAGTTAAGAATTTCATTTCTCAAATGTGAACCCTCACATAAACATGATCGCTGAAATATTTTGCTCCCGCTACTTTTTGAAAAAGAACTGAGACTGGTGTGCCCAAATAACCCCTATATGTACTAAAAGATGCCATACCCTTTCAGCAATACATTACATAAATACATTTAATGTGCTTTTTACAGTTTATTCATATTTTCAGAAAATTTTGAGGTAAACTTCCAACACCCGTACACCATCTCGCAATACAATAATGATTTTAAAAACCTTTGGATATTTTTCTAGCTATATTTTCAATATCAACGGCAGTGTGTCTACAAACTTATAAAATAAACACATGCATTGCTTCAATGCTACTGAAAACATGTATGATCTTATTCAACAGCTCAATCAGAACCAAAACAGAAATGAAGTATACACATGCAATAATGTCCATCATTGACGTATAGTTAATTAAAGATCGTAAATTGTAAAGACCTACGTATTCTTACTGGGTAATGTCCTATCAAAAGAAGCCATAGATTCTGAGTAAACAACCATTGAACTTTAAAAATACCAATTTTTCATGATTTTTCCATGCTTTCAAGATTTATAATGCACAAATAGGAATACAATTCATTTTTTTTTAACTTCACTCGCAAAGTTCATTGATCTACATGAGCGGAATCCATATCCAAGCTGTATGTTGTAGAGGATATGGTTAAGATTAAGAAATCTCTAGTCAAATACTATGTCCTTTTTCAAAACAAAAATATGGCAGATGATTATAAAAAAAAAAAAAATACAGAAGTACAGTAGGAAATAGAAAAGTCTGAATGGTCAAATCACAATATTGAATAGAAATTCAATACAAATATGAAGTAGCCAAACTAGTTTTTGATTGGTTACTTTAAGCAACTTTGTACAGGTTATAATGTTGTATAAGTGTGTGGATAATTATTTGTATACCTCTCTGTGTAAGTGCAATGTTTGACCGAATTTGGTACCAATCTCCAGTTTTATGACAACATCCTTATCACTTATGCCCCATCTGCCCTTTGGTATCCGAACAATTTTTAATAGTTGGAAAAGTTTAGGTTTTCGATTGCATACGAGTTCGGAACGTGACCATTGGTACTTGAACCGTAGCCATAAGGCATTGGATCGTGGCCATATGGCGCTGAATTGTGGCCATAAGGCATTGGATCGTGGCCATATGGCGCTGAATTGTCGCCATAAGGCATTGAACTGTGACCATTAGTTATTGGATCAAGGCCATTCGATATTGAATCGTGGTCATTGGGATTTGTCATTGAGATTTGATTTTCGATTGCATGTGAGTTCGAAACGTGATCATTAGTACTTGAATCGTGGCCATAAAGCATTGAACCGTCACCATTAGGCATTGAATCAAGGCCATTCGATATTGGATCGTGGTCA
>JAIGNY010001987.1:492500-507500 GCA_020152595.1 Chiridota heheva
GACCTCCTTGTCAATTAGGGAGCAACCCAAAAAAATGGGTACTTTGGAATACCCAACAAATTGGGTACTTTTATGTATTACGTCATCGCATGAGCCTACACATTTGACTAGTCCACGCTAAACATATGGAGTTTCTCATTATCCGCCCCAGATTGTCCAAAATTTAAATGGATATCTTGAAATTTTGGAGATAGATAGTAACTAGATATTCAAACTTTTTGCCGCTGCTCTTTCAAATTCACAGTCGCCTTTTTGAGAAAATGAATAAAACAGATTATGGGCAGTCTGTTTTATTCATTTTCTTAAAAACGCCACTAAAAATTTCAAAAAGCGGCGGCGAAAAGTTTTGAATATCTATTTACTATCCGACTCCAAAATTTCAGGATATCCACTGAAAGTTTGGACAACCCGGAGCGGAAAATCAGAAATCCCATATGTTTAGTGTAGGCTAGTCAAATGTGTAGGCTCATGCGATGACGTAATACATAAAAGTACCCAATTTTTTAGGTATTTCAATGTGCCCAGTTTTTCGGGCGGCTCACAAACTGCTTGTTGTTTTTATGATTGACATTTTTAACTGTCACAAAAAGTCAGGTTATAAGAAAGTATGAAATCGAAAAAAGATATTCTTAAGATTGAAATGTTTCTTTCGGTGTCTCTCATCATGGTGTTACTATTAGTACCATTATTTTTTCAAGTTAAAGATGTGCTTGAAAATTGAGTTCGCGTATAATTTCTACTAGTAAGCACAGGAAGTCACAGACAATGATTGCGCAATTCGGCATAATCATTGGCGGTTTAAAATGGCAGAAAACCAACTTTTAGTGATCATTGCAAATCGAAGTTAAAATACAATATCTAAGTAAAAATATTTAGGTATTTCAGTAATTCTGAAACAGTTTTCCTTACTTTTTAATAATTTTCCTTTGCAATGCATGTCGCTATTTACTCTTTGTATCAATCTCAGACATACTTTACGTAGTTAGCTCACCTTGCATTATAATGTGACAGACGTTTGTGTGAAAATGTGACCTGAATTTTGCACCACGTTGTGACCAATTTAGCATGACTCATAACCCTCTTTGGTTTGGCTTAATAATCCTGCACTGACCTCAAACTCCTCGACTATGCAAACCTTTACTACGAAAGGAACGATTCAAGTTAAAGGAATATTCCCATAAGTTTTTTTTTTTTTTTTTGTAACATTTTATTTGAACAAGCATACTTCTAAAGCCAACTTGGCAGCTTGGTATAAAAATCAAATTAATATCATATTTTGTTCAGGAGATATGGATTTTTAAAGATTGCCCAATTGCATTTTAAAGTCCTTGTACAGTATGATGAATTCGTGTTTGATGATATCATAGAGACAACTCCATTGCAAATGTTTATATATTTCTTTGAATGTCAATTGGTTGTTTCTGTATGATTATAAACAATTTTCCAAAAGTGATTGAAGTACGGTATATTTGGCAATGTATATAAATACCTAGATTTCATCAATTTCTTTTTCTAGCAGGTTTTACTAATAAAAAGAATGATAGATTTTAAGGAAATACATCAACTTCGTGGGAGAATGTGTTGATGTAATGTCATAACGACCTTTTCCCTATTCGTTTACTGGCAATTTCAGTGAACCTTAGAATTTTGATATCTCATGGTAGGAATAACATATCAAAATGATTTTTGTATTAATTTATTTCTAAAATTGTTTTCTTTTTTATGAAAGGTTACGAAAAAACATGGGAATATTCCTGTAACCACTCACCCCAAGCAATTCCGCACGCTATTGGAACAAACTTTTTCATTTTTCCGAAGGACTTCACAGGTTGGACAAGACGCAAGTACATGTTAATTGCTTCCATGGTCATCCAAAATACGGCGGCCAAACAGAAGTAGTGAATGAAGAATGTTATTGTAACGCACAAACCATCGAGATCTTCAGCCTTTGCTACAATTTCACCGAAAGGAAATAAGGCGTATACTCCTAAAAGTGCAAAACAAAGGTTCACGTGTATTGCCGTAGACTGCAACTTTCGGATATTCCTAAAAGGGAAATTAAATTAAATGATAAGAGAAAGACCGAAATGATAGAATTGGAGATTTGATTTCAGCGAAACAACATCAAAAGATAGATTTTGACCCTTGCTTATCTGCACCACTTACAGACCAGTAGCATGCCTATTAATGGGAAGATAAATTTTTCTATTAAAGGGAACATTTTGCTACATGGAAGACGCCATTTTGTGATATTTTCCATGATCCTTTGCTATCCTAACGTTAAAGCCTTATGCAATGTTACATTTTTCAAATTTGAAATACGTTTAAGAAAACTATCTTTGCTATGGGAAACTCAAAACCTATGAAAATACATTCATTATTGTCGTTTCTACAATTTTTCCACTCCCATTTGATAAGTTCACCACGCCGTTTTCGAAATATTAGATAAAATAGACAATAGAGTTAGGCTTTTAGGCGCGAAACGGCCATTTTCAAAATTCAAATATTTTTCAACACAATGATTTTTTGAAACATCTGACAGTCTGAACGATATGGCTAGTTGACTTTGATATTCTCGTGTGTTACAAATGTAAAACATGAAATGCATTTTTGTTCATTCTTCGGTTAGGAGTGTTTTCATCCGTTTTCATCGTCGTGTCGTAGCGATGACACGATTCGCTCCGGAATCCAAGACATTATGTCGGGTAGGCTTAATGTTTAATGCAAAAGATAAGTGAAAATATATGATAAACTTACCTCACTGTCAAAGATGAAATTATTGTCACCGTTAGTCCAAGGACAGATAAAGCACAGCCAAAGTAAGTTATGTAACTGAGGACAACACGTGGAGTGACATCAATTCCCTGTAGAAAGAAGTGCAGAGTTGGTAATTCTATCAAACAGCCATACCTCTGGGTAAGGGTAAAGTGGTCTTACAATGATATTTGGACTGTCTAACATTCCTTTAAAAACTATTACAATTTCTCATTAAAAACAATATTCAATTTTCCATAAAACTGTTAACATTTCTCACAAAAAATATTTCTTCAAATTTTCAATGTTTTACAGCGCTTTTAATTCTAAATTATTCAATTTTCAATTCAGATTTGCTAAAAAAAATTGATGCCGGGAAATCAAAAGGGTTGTAAAGATGGTCCATTTGAAACAATTTGGATGATTATTATTCTGCTACTTTCATGTTTTTTGACAGATTTAAAAGTAAGTAAGATTTTGTTGTTTCTTACTTTCTTATACAAAAAAAAAAACCTTGAACATACAGTCCGGGAGCAACCCAAATAGCTGGGTACTTTAAAATACCCAAATAATTGGGTACTTTTATGTATTACGTCATCGCATGGGCCTACACATTTGACTAGCCCACACTAAACGTATGAAGTTTCTCATTTTCCGCTCCGGATTGTCCAAAATTTCACTGTATATGCTGGAACATTGGAGACGGGTAGATGATAAATAGATATTCATCATTTTTTGCCGCTGCTCTTCGAAATTTTACGGTCGCCTTTTTCAGAAAATCAATCAAACTGATTATGAGCAATCTGTTTTGTTGATCTTCTCAAGAAGGCGACACTGAATTGAAAAAAGCAGCGGCAAAAAGCTTTGAATATCTATTTACTATCTACCCGTCTCCAATATTTCAGGATATCCAGTAAAATTTTGGACAATCTAGGGTGGAAAATGAGAAACCCCATACGTTTAGTGTGGGCTAGTCAAATGTGTAGGCTCATACGATGACGTAATATATAAAAGTACCCAATTTTTTGGGTTGTTCAAAGTATTCAGTTTTTCGGGTTGCTCCCGGACTGACATAACACAATCCTTACACTTTATGAGCAATAAGCTGAATTCAAAATAGGCTATTTTCAATATCAGTTATAACTTGAATTCAAAATATGCTAATGGCTATGCTCTACGTTTTATTTCATGTTCTTGGTACGAAAAACATAAAACCAAAATTATCATGAGAAAATAACCTTTTTTAGGAAGAATTGTCCATCAATCATTTATGGGTTTTGCACAGTCTTCCCAAGCATATATAATGTATATTTAGATGTAGGCTCCGCCAAAGACTAATCTGATTTGCTTCACTGAACAGCAGTTATGTGACTTGAGCCCCAGATAAATGACCTATTGTATACAGTGTAACAGTAGCTGGGTTGCTAACAAGTGAACTGTGAATAGACTATTAAGATGTCGTCAAGTTAAGAGGTATAGATTACCTGTGTGTTGTGTATGGTGTAACAATAGCTGGTTGCTAGTCAATGAATTGTGAAGTCTCTCAGGTTAAATGGATTACTCCTGATTTTGAGAAAATCGAAGATGTCGGGTTGGAGGGGTCTAAGGGCCAAAAATTCTAAATGTTGTTATCTATGTGTCCATAGACCGTAACAATTATTGTGATCATAACTAAGTATTTGCGTGACCCGTTTAATACAAATTTACAATTCTTAGATCAAGTACAAAACAATGATAGTATTGTGTGCCCAAGATTTACTATTGATCCAATATTTACCCATTGTGTGCCCAAAATTTACTATTAACCCATTATTTACCCATTGTGTGCCCAAAATCTACTATTAATCCATTTCTCTACTGCCTGAGAAATGGATTCAATATAGAACATGATTAACAGGCAATCACATTAACCTCGACGTGAAAGAAAAAGTATTTTACAATTAGATCAAGTACGAATTTGTGATATTATCTACCCATTGTGTGCCCAGGATTTACTATTAATCCATTATTTACCCATTGTGTGCCCAAAATGTCTCTACTGCCTGGGAAATGAATTTGATATAAAACATGATTAACACGCATTCACATCAACCTCAACGTGAAAGAAAAAGTATTATACAATTAGATCAAGTACGAATTTGTGATATTATCTACCCATTGTGTGCTTAGGATTTACTATCAACCATTATTTACCCATTGTGTGCCCAAAATGTCTCTACTGCCTGGGAAATGAATTTGATATAAAACATGATTAACACGCATTCACATCAACCTCAACGTGAAAGAAAAAGTATCATACAATTAAATCAAGTACGAATTTGTGATATTATCTACCCATTGTGTGCCTTGGATTTACTATTAACCCATTATTTACCCATTGTGTGCCCAAAATGTTTTTACTGCCTGGGAAATAAATTCGATATAGAACATGATTAACACGCAATCACATTAACCTCGACGTGAAAGAAAAAGTATCATGCATATGCTCCCAAGTTAGCAATTTCACTATTCTCTTAAGGAAATTCTCTCGTAATTTTTCATATTCATTTATATGACGGAGGACTTTTAAAGAAAATATTAGTGGACAGCCATATTGATATCTTATTCCTTTTAGAAGTTCTTACATTTCAAAGACTTCACCAGGGATTTGTTATATATCGTCCGTCTTTTCGCGATTTAAATGATTAATTCTGCATACTGACGAATGTTCGAAAAAAAATTGAAGCTTGATGAAATAAAAGTTAGTAAACGTATTATACAATTTTAACTCTCATTGGGAATTTTTTTTTTTTTAGTCTTTTAACAATATCACTTACATTGAAGATAGTTTAAGCAAAATCTTATTTCATGAAGCTTCAAAAAAATACGTCAGTATGTGGAAATAATAATTCAGAATTTCGCGCCAATTTTCGTTTCACCTAAATAAGACATTATTCGTCAGTATGCGGAAAGAGGGACGATATATACCGTATATAACCAAGTCCCTAATTTTCAATTTGTTGACAAGTGACCGATGCAGTATACCGTGTAATGTCATACTCGCAGATCCAATTGTTGCGTAAATATATAGATTAATGAAAATGAATATTCATGTCTCTTCTATTTAGCGTACAAATTACAGGCGCTGGTGGGAAAAGTAATTTTTTGAAGTCCATGTTATATCTCATCTCAATAATTTAAAAGCAGTAAATAATTTTTAAAACATACATAACAAAACTACCTCGGAAGTTCAATTATAGCATCACATGTTAAACTAGTCTTACTTGCACCAGGTGCACGTACTTTTTAACACACTGTGGGAATCTTAACAATGCTGTGACTCGAAAACAGAACAAAATATCAACGTGGAGTTTTTACCGATCTGTTTCTTTATTTGTCCGCTTTCATCAAGAAACAGAAATATGTCTTTCTCTTAAATCTGGAACACCTAGTATTCTATCTTCATTGATGCATTTCAATTCGAAATAAAAGACATGGAGCAGGTTAAAAAGTGTTTAAGAGCTTACGAATAGAACAGCAAAACTGGTTAGATGAGTACATTCACACACTGTAACGTTTTCAGCTTCGTTGATGGAAATTTCTCCACGAAGAGTACAGCCATCTGCCATCCATCTACCTCCGTTTTCCGAGTGATTCCAGAAAACACAAGTGCGGTTTATGATTTTTTCATTACTTTTCACTTGCTAAGAATGACAATGATAAATCACATCACATTGGGTGCATTATGAAAATCTGTGCTGGTCATTTAGAACGTTGAAAAATACAAAAGCTTTAATGGAAAGGCATCGTTAAATTAATATGTTCAGAAGTGAACAACGCCGTGCTGGAAACGTCACTTCCGGTTTTTAATTTTCCAGTTGATCGCGAAAAATCTGCGATTTTTTCTGTCACACATTCGCTGAACCGAATATAGGGGTCTACATGTGTTATCGATAACATCAACAAAATTCTTGCACTCAATAAGGAAAAATAGAAACCGGAAGTGACGTTAGCAGCACGGTGTTACAGCACGGTGGCGTTCACTTCTGAATTTTTTTAATGAGACGATACTTTTCCTTTAAAGATTAGAATAATATTTAATCTAACTGGAATCACCATCAGATGTTGTATTCTGCTTCTTTTCCAAAATCCACCTATGACTTTATTAGCTAAATCGAACCGAGCCATCAGACTCATAGGGCCGGTGCTTATCCCTGGTTTCCATGGCGTAAGCAGATGTGCGTACATGACTCCCGCTGGACAGGACGCCAGTCCAGTGCAGATTAATTCCCCAGCAGTGCTGGTACTCATTTTACAGCCGAGTGCACTGAAGCAAGTAAAGTGTCTTGCTCAATGATGTGCTCATGACGGGAATCAAACCTTTCGAATACGAGCATGACTTCTTAAAGGATTAGTTCAGTGGTCAAGCATGTCCATCTTGTATGAAAGATGACTTCAAAAGAAACAAAATGGTCAGTGAAGAAAGCATTGCAAAATCGTATTCCGTTAAGGAGATATTCAAGTTTAAAGTTTGGTATAATTTCTGTAGAAACGACTGAAATCAGACTAATTGTGATGTCACAGCCTCAAATTCCTTAAAGTCTTTATGTATTTAAAGAAAGTTTATTAAAAAATTTACTAATTAAATTATTTTCCCTCAACTTTCTTTAGGTGGTATATCATAAATACCCTTCCTAGATTCAGTTTTGGTACTTTTTTTGACATGTCCCATGACTTATAAGCCACAAAACTGCAGGAAAAAATATGATAAAATACATAACAAATTATGAGAAATCTGAGCCTATGACATCACAACTAGTCTGATTTCAGTCGTTTTTACACAAATTATACCAAACTTTAAACTTAAATATCTCCTTATCGGAATAAGATTTTGCAATGCTTTCTTCACCATTTTGTTTCTTTTGAAGTCCTCTTTCGTATAAGATGAACTTGCTTGACCACTGAGCCTCTGCACCTGTAAAAACATCATTTACTTGACGTGATCAGAAATGAAAATAAAGTATGATCTGAAGAGAGATCTACAGAGTGTTGTGTCACATTTTTTAAGGCCTATTCAACATGTAGCAATATCTATATTGTTTATAAGAGTATCATGTACAATCTGGCAATATCTATAATGTTTAAAAAGAGTACTATGTACAATCTGGCAATATCTATATTGTTTAAAAGAGTATCATGTACAATCTGGCAATATATATATTGTTTTAAAAGAGTACCATGTACAATCTGGCAATATCTATATTGTTTATAAGAGTATCATGTACAATCTGGCAATATCTATATTGTTTATAAGAGTATCATGTACAATCTGGCAATATATATATATACCGTTTAAAAGAGTATCATGTACAATCTGGCAATATCTATAATGTTTAAAAGAGTACTATGTACAATCTGGCAATATCTATATTGTTAAAAGAGTACCATGTACAATCTGGCAATATCTATATTGTTTATAAGAGTATCATGTACAATCTGGCAATATCTATATTGTTTATAAGAGTATCATGTACAATCTGGCAATATCTATATTGTTTATAAAGAGTATCATGTACAATCTGGCAATATATATATATATACCGTTTAAAGAGTATCATGTACAATCTGGCAATATCTATAATGTTTAAAAGAGTACTATGTACAATCTGGCAATATCTATAATGTTTAAAAAGTATCATGTACAATCTGGCAATATCTATATTGTTTAAAAGAGTATCATGTACAATCTGGCAATATCTATATTGTTTAAAAGAGTACCATGTACAATCTGGCAATATCTATATTGTTTAAAAGAGTACCATGTACAATCTGGCAATATCTATATTGTTTAAAAGAGTACCATGTACAATCTGGCAATATCTATATTGTTTAAAAGAGTATCATGTACAAGCTGGCAATATCTATATTGTTTATAAGAGTATCATGTACAATCTGGCAATATCTATATTGTTTAAAAGAGTATCATGTACAATCTGGCAATATATATATTGTTTATAAGAGTATCATGTACAATCTGGCAATATCTATATTGTTTAAAAGAGTACCATGTACAATCTGGCAATATTTATAATGTTTAAAAGTATCATGTACAATCTGGCAATATCTATATTGTTTAAAAGAGTATCATATACAATCTGGCAATATCTATATTGTTTAAAAGAGTACCATGTACAATCTGGCAATATCTATATTGTTTAAAAGAGTATCATGTACAATCTGGCAATATCTATAATGTTTAAAAGAGTATCATGTACAATCTGGCAATATCTATATTGTTTAAAAGAGTATCATGTACAATCTGGCAATATCTATATTGTTTAAAAGAGTACCATGTACAATCTGGCAATATCTATATTCTTTAAAAGAGTATCATGTGCAATCTGGCAATATCTATATTGTTTAAAAGAGTATCATGTACAATCTGGCAATATCTATATTGTTTAAAAAGTACCGTGTACAATCTGGCAATATCTATATTGTTAAAAGAGTACCATGTACAATCTGGCAATATCTATATTGTTTAAAAGAGTACCATGTACAATCTGGCAATATCTATATTGTTTAAAAAGTATCATGTACAATCTGGCAATATCTATATTGTTTAAAAGAGTATCATGTACAATCTGGCAATATCTATATTGTTTAAAAGAGTACCATGTACAATCTGGCAATATCTATATTGTTTAAAAGAGTACCATGTACAATCTGGCAATATCTATATTGTTTAAAAAGTATCATGTACAATCTGGCAATATCTATATTGTTTAAAAGAGTATCATGTACAATCTGGCAATATCTATATTGTTTAAAAGAGTACCATGTACAATCTGGCAATATCTATATTGTTTAAAAGAGTATCATGTACAATCTGGCAATATCTATATTGTTTAAAAGAGTACCATATACAATCTGGCAATATCTATAATGTTTAAAAAGTATCATGTACAATCTGGCAATATCTATAATGTTTAAAATAGTATCATGTACAATCTGGCAATATCTATATTGTTTAAAAGAGTGTCATGTACAATCTGAGCAGATCAGTTTTTGTCAACATAAAAACAAAAGTATTTTCAGTTGTTGAGCTATAGCTGATCTAAGTTTGATCAGTTTTTGTTTTTTTTTTTATGCAAAATTTGTGATGCATAACCGGCGGGTGGACAACTAAATTCTTTATGTGATTCTTTAAATTTTCCCCTACATCTTAGTCACTGAAAATGATGGGAAAGTCTATTCCTCCTAGAATTTTATTTGGGGCATGGCAAAGAGTCAACTTGAAAGAATTGTATGATATGCATAGGCGTATGAACCGGGGGACACCCCCACCCCCCTAATGTTGCAATGACCTAAACAGTGCCCCTTAAACTAAGTCATTTTTTTACCATTGAACTAGTGTTATAGCATATCTTTGTGCCCCCATTGAAGAACATGTTCCTACGCCAATGATGATATGAACTAAAAAATCAAACAATATATAAAAGAAAACACCACAGTCTCCCTATGATACGTCACAAAATTTGCATAACGCTGTAAAATGGTCATTATTCAATCAATTTGGGTGAATTTATTTGATACCATAATGAATTTATTATAGTTGTTAAAGCAATATAACGTTGTCTCTACACGTCCACATACCTTGAAGTCCGACAACAAACTTTAAAGAACAGCCCCCTCGTTTGTCAAAGATCCTAAATATACTATCTTACTATACTTATATTCTAGATATACGTTACAAAAAGGTTTTCAATTTTGTTTCATTCTGTCATTTGATTAATGATATGAGAGAGAATAAAGTTAACGTGGTGTCCTGTATTAGCCTCATTCAACATTAACAATTCTTTGTTTGGGAGGATAATGAATTAATTATTAAATGGTTTACACCTAACTGCCTAAACCAAAACTGAAGATGTAGTTGAAATTACTGCAGAATGAATGCTGCTACAATATCATTAGACCATATTCATTCGCATGCAATACAATGTGAGGCTTCTGTTGTTCAAAAGTTGGTGAGGATTTGGCCTCCAAACATCATATCTCTCGAAACAGTTTTAAATGTGTTTTTCTTCTAAATTAAATCATTTTATGTATAGTATCTGTTTTATGTGAATTTATATAAAGGTCGATATATGTACAATCAAAAATATCTCAATATCTTAAGTTCGTTTTAACTACAGTAACGAACTGTAGAAAGATGGGATAATGCACGTCCTCCTGAACGGACGGAAATACGCAAGACATATTGAGAAATATTAACTTTTGATGGAGACTTTTGATTAAAAATGACTCTTCTATGCAAAGGAATTTCTATATATATTTTGCTTGACGATAAACTCAGTTCTGCTCGAGCTTTCAGTAAAGCATAATCCAAATATGGGTTGTTTGTGAAATAATATGTAGATATGATTTGCTCATTTTTACACTCACATAAGACGGATAAAAGTACAAGACAACAGGATTTTCAGGCGGAAGATCTTCAATCTTTACTCCTTCGATTGTAGCACCAATCACCTGACTCCCAATAACTTCCTTATACTCTGCATTTGCATTGCCAGGGTTGGGAGAGAGTGGAAAGAGCCTGGCGTCACGATATATGAAGAAGCTTATCGGTATAGTAGTGAGATTTTCAACTGGGAAAATATACAAGAGGAACGATTCAATATATAGAAATATAAGCAACATGCATGTGACGTTTTGTGTAACAGAGGGTATTTTGCTCATTATATCAACATGTTATCACCATTTGCAAAGTAGTTGTGAACTGGTTTTCTATTGTTGCACACATGTTACAGTCCAGGAGCATGCCTATTAATAGGAACATTTATAACACACGAAAATATTGAAGTCAAGCAGCCATATTGTTCAGATGTTGCGATAAAATATCATAGTTTCTAATTTATGTACTTGAAATACTAAAAATCATTAAAAAATATTTGAATTTTCAAAATGGCCGTTAAGCGCCTAAAAGCCTAGCTCTATTGTCTATTTTTTCTAATATTTTGAGAACGGCGTGGTGATCATATCAAATGGGAGTGGAAAAGTTGTAGCCATGACAGTAATTAAGTAATTTTCATGAGTTTAAAGTTTCCTCTAGCAAAGATATTTTTCCCAGACGTATTTCAAATTTGAAATATGTTAGATTGCATAAGGCTTTAATGTTAGGATAGCAAAGGATCATGGGAAATACCACAATATGGCGACTTCCATGTAGCAAAAGGTTCCCATTTCTAGGAACATTTATGTTTTTATTAATAGGCATGCTACGAGACTGTGTTGTGACCAATTGTAATAATCGACCCGCATATTAGGCCTAATAATATAAAAAATCCGAACTGTAATAATTTTCACCCATAGTGTGACATCTGCCGGAAGGTAATCATTATAATACGAAAACCAACACCTAAAGGATTAGTTCAGTGGTCAAGCAAGTTCATCTCACAAGAAAAAGAGGAAATCATCAAAAAGTAAAATTAGTGAAGAAAGCATTAACAATTCTTATATATCTAAGTTTAAAGTTATATATCGTTTTTGTAGAAATGCCTAAAATCAGACTATTTGTGACAACTGCCTCAAAGTCTTTATGTATTCTGTCATATATTTCCCTAAGATTTTGTGGCTTAAAAACCATCAGGTTAGATATCAAGAAAGTAGTAAAACAGAATAGTAAGGGTAATTATAATTTTGCACTTGAAGAAAGTTGGAGAACAAATAATTCAAATAGTGACACAAATTTCATCAAATTTAATCAAAATACACTTCAAAAATCTTAAGTATGTGATGATGAGGCCGCTAATCTTTTACAGTACACAAAACCAATCATTTTTACACAAATAAGAAATAATTTAAACTTGAATATCTGATCAACGGAATAAGATATTAAAGAAATTTCAGTCACCATTTTGTTTCTATTTAAAGGAAGGGTATTGTCCTCTAAATAAATCTAAAAGTAAACGCCGTCGTGAGGGTAACGTCACTTCCGGTTTTCAATTTTCCTTATTGATTACGATAATTATGTGATGTTATCGTTAACACGTGTAGCCGATATGTTTGGTCTGGCGGATGTGTGATGGGTAACATCGCATATTTCCCGCAATCAATAGGGAAAATTTCCCGCGATCAATAGGGAAAATTGAAAACCGGAAGTGACGTCAACAGCATGGTGGCGTTTACTTCTCAATGTATTTATGGGACAATACCTTTTCTTTAAGTCTTCTTTCATATGAGATGACTTTGATTCAGTCCCGAACTAATCTTGTTACTTGAAATGTAATAACCGTGGACCTTTACTTTAATTCAACAAATATCTCAACAAGATGGTAATCCATGGACTTACCGAACCTATCGCCTCTGCCACATATTATTTGTAAAATGATCAACTATTTTCCAAGAAAAATGTCATAAAATGTATCATTTAAATAAATTACCTGATCTTTGTCATTTGACCGTTTAGCGTTTTTAGTGAAATGACATATTTTAAATATACGCAACTTAAAAGCAAATATCACTTATGGTTTTTCCATGAAGCGCAACGAAAAATGTACCATTATTTGACGTCTAACCTTTACGCGACATGTCATGTATTTTATGAGACATAACTTTACATCATCCTTCATCAGTCCACCAAATAACAACCCACTTGCATTTGGACAGTCTACCCATCTGCTCACATGGATGATCTTACTGATTAATGAGAATTTACGTATATATTTTAATATTTGTATAGAAAAACAAACAAAAGATTTTTCTATGACACGCCACTGACCAAAATTTACCTTTTATATCAATTATTTGACCTCTGACTTTAAATTGACATGTCCATTATGTGCGGTACATAAACATATATCACCTTCCACAAGCCCACCAAGTACCGACCCACCAAGTACCAAGTCACCAAATACCAACCCATCAAGTACAGTACCAACCCACCAAGTACCAACCAACCAAGTACTAAACCATCAAGTACCAACCCACCAAGTACCAATCCACCAAGAACCAATCCACCAAGTACCAATCCACCAAGTACCAACCCACCCACCAAGTACCAACCCACCAAGTACCAATCCACCAAGTACCAACCCACCAAGTACCAACCTACCCACCAAGTACCAACCCACCCACCAAGTACCAACCTACCCACCAAGTACCAACCCACCCACCAAGTACCAACCCACCAAGAACCAACCCACCAAGTACCAATCCACCTAGTACCAATCCACCAAGTACCAATCCACCAAGTACCAATCCACCAAGTACCAACCCACCAAGTACCAACCAACCAAGTACCAATCCACCAAGTAATAACCCACCAAGTACCAACCCACCAAGTACCAACCCATCAAGTACCAACCCACCAAGTACCAATCCACCAAGAACCATTCCACCAAGTACCAACCCACCAAGTACCAACCCATCAAGTACCAACCCACCAAGTACCAACCCACCCGCAGGTAACCCACCGTACCAACCCGCCAAGTACCAGCCCATTAAGTACCAACCCATCAAGTACCAACCCATCAAGTACCAATCCACCAAGTACCAACCCACCAAGTACCAATCCGCCAAGAACCAACACACCAAGTACCAATCCACCAACTACCAACCCACCAGATACCAACCCACCAAGTACCAATCCACCAAGTAATAACCCAACAAGTACCAACCCACCAAGTACCAACCCACCAATACCAACCCACCAAGTACCAATCCACCAAGAACCAATCCACCAAGTACCAATCCACCAAGTACCAACCCACCCACCAAGTACCTGGCAAGTACCAATCCACCAAGTAATGACCCACCAAGTAATAACCCGCAGTAACAACCCACCAAGTACCAACCCCACAGGTACCAGCCACCAAGTGCCAGCCCACCAAGCCAATCCACCAAGTAATAACCCACCAAGTAATAACCCAGTACCAATCCCAAGTAATAACCCACCAAGTACCAACCCACCAAGTACCAACTCACCAAGTACCAACCCACCAAGTACCAATCCACCAAGTACCAATCCACCAAGTACCAACCTACCCACCAAGTACCAACCCACCCACCAAGTACCAACTCACCAAGTACCAACCTACCCACCAAGTACCAACCCACCCACCAAGTACCAACCCACCAAGTACCAACCTACCCACCAAGTACCAACCCACCCACCAAGTACCAACCCACCAAGTACCAACCCACCAAGTACCAACCCACCAAGTCCCAATCCATCAAGTACCAACCCATCAAGTACCAATCCACCAA
>JAIGNY010001987.1:510000-512500 GCA_020152595.1 Chiridota heheva
TCACGGATCCGATACCGACAAAATCGACACTCGCCCGACACGCGTCCCCACCAATATCTATAACGGATTTGCGCCCTTGATTACACGTAAAACAAACAGACTCGATCTAAAACATGCGCTCGCACGCGCTGGTGATGAAACCACGCGCTGGGCATGTAAAACACGAAGTGGGCATATAAACACGCGCTGGTTAAAACGAACTGGCAGATGAATTGATCTTTGAAAATAAAATGTTATTTTAAAGAAACAAATTACCATCCCTTCAAGTAATCTTAATCAGTAGATTCTAAAAACGTTTATTTGTTAGTGCAACCAAAGGCACAGCACGATTTCGGCTTACTACTTACAAAAATAATCTTATATAACAACTTGCAAACGTATGTAAGTGTACAGCAGACGGCAGTATGCCCTACAAAATGACGATGTAAACAAAGTCATACGATCCCATGTGACGCCAGCTGAAACATCCTTATTAGTCAATTTATTGATCTAATCTCATCCTTTTTCATGTCTTCTTTTGCCAGTTTGACTAGAAACTTTTAAAACTACAGATTGATCAATTGTCTCTTACCATTAGGAATGTATTCAATAGTAACATTAGGCAGTGAAATGGATGATGCCACCGTCTCGACAGGTACACTTTCCAGTCCTGGAAGCACTTTTGTATTATCTGCATTTAATTTGCTTGCGTTTGTCTACTTTCGCTGTCGTCAAAGAGGTTAACAAAACTCAGCGCCCGTTCTAGAGCCGTTTTGTCAACTTTTACAGCGCTAACGCCAACATTCTCCTGAACTTCAGTGTAGTTGCCCTCTCCCCCTTGCACGTTTGAAATCTGAGTTTCAAGCGACCCGACAATCTGATCTGCAACTTCTGCGTCTAGATTATCTTCAGTCGTTGTTGCAATTACGTTATTGACAGTGCCCACCACTGAATCGGTCACCTTTGGAGAAAGAATTGAGTGCGCAGTACGTCAAGCTAAACTTTGACAGTCCGGGAGCATCTCGAAAAACTGGGTACTTTAAAATACCCCCAAAATTGGGTACCTTTATGTATTACGTCATCGCATGAGCCCACACAATTGACTAGCCCACACTAAACGTATGGGGTTTCATTTTCCGTTCGGGATTGTCCAAAATTTCACTAAATATCGTAAAATTTTGGGGACGGATAGCAAGAAGATGTTCAAAACTTATCGCTGCTGCTTTTTGAAATTTATGGTGGCCTTTTTGAGAAATCAATAAAACAGATTGCTCATAATCTTTAAAATTTCAGGATATCCAGTAAAATACCCCATACGTTTAGTGTGGGCCAGTCAAATGCGTAGGCTCATGCGATGACGTAATACATAAACTACCCAATATTCTGGGTATTTCAAAGTACCCAGTTTTCAGGTTGCTCCCGGACTGTTTGAAAATTGGGATGATTTGGAGGAAGGAGCGGACCGACCAAAATCATTCTACTAATCCAGGTGCCGGACCGGCCTCCAATTTTGAAGTCAAGAACGGCCCTCATTATAATTAGTTACACCATGGTTAACAAAAATGTTTTAGCGGCCTAAGGCCGGCCTCGGCACCTTCGGAGACCAGCGGCGGCCCACCAATCCAGGATCTGTTGATCGGCGGACAAGCATGTTTGGAAAGAATAACAAATTTGATAAAATTTAGGGGACTCCAGGGCTTCACAGTTCAAAATGTGTCTTGCAAAGACCAGGAAAGTAAAAAATCAGACTTAAATGCACTCCAAAGTGAATTTCAAAAGACGGGAAGTAAATTGACAGCTTAATGCCGAAGAACGGCGAGTGCCTTTAAATCGAAGTGATTCCGGTTTCATGTTCGACGTATCTCATTCTGTTTGTCGGTCTGTGTAAAAATCGAGCTATCCTAGTCTTGAACCCGGGACCTTCCAACATCTCAGTCGTGCGCTCTGCCAACTGAGCTACCTATTCTTCTATTGAACCTTTTTATATTCATAATGGGTCAGTACATCTTACCACTTCATACGCTGTTTATTGCAATTTTCCTAATTCAGTACCCGCAAAAATGGATCAACTTTTGCTCATCTTTGACTATTATTCATCTGGTACATTGTAAATTAAAATGACCGGTGACAGCCTACCATTTTATAATTTTTCATCTTCTGTTATGTTTCCCTGTGACGTTTTTAAAATTGACCAGTTTATGGACTGCCTATTGCAAATTTTTTCGGCAATAATTGTGACTTTTATTCATATGATGCATTGTAAATTAAAATGACTGGTTGTCAGGGCCTTGTTTAAAGGATTTTGACTGGTATCTACACGTCCAAACTGGTGGTCCAGCAAAAAACTGACCTTGTAAAATCAGACCTTAGCCGAACTGAGCTGACGAACAGGGACGCATTAGTTGGGTTAATTGCAGCTATAGCTGTAAAGTGAGCATTAGCTGGGCTGTGACATCAATCTGTGAAATTTCCTCAATCTAAAAATCTTAAACATCAATTGGAGAACAGTCATCGGAGTTGA
>JAIGNY010001987.1:517500-550000 GCA_020152595.1 Chiridota heheva
GTGACGGCAAAATGGGGAACAAAAATTGCGCTTACGGGCCCGCTGCGGGCTTCGTAAATCTGATTGCTGTTACCCAGAACAATTAGCAAACTGAATTTTGTTTATCCCTTTTGCTAAAAACTCTAAAGGTCAGGAGGAGTGCCATACATGAATCAAAGCTTGCGGCAGGTCTCGCGAACCTCTAAATGTCAACTCATTGGTAATCCACGATTGCGAATTTTAGGTTTGTTTGCCCCACCTAGTAACCGCGTTACTATAATGGGTGTGGCTTATTTCGTAACTCAGAGACGTTAATTAAGAACTCAATCAAAACGTTTTCTGGACGTTTTGTGATTTCTGGAATATAAATTTTTAACAATATCTAACGTTTCTCTTCCCTACCTGCCTACCGTCTTTCAAACCAGACCTACTGTCGTATATGAAACAAAACAAGAAAAATTAAAAGTGATATTCTTTAAATTATAGAAATAAAAGAAAAAAGGATGATTCTATATATACGGATCAGAAGGACGATTACCACTGATGGTTCCATTTCCGTGTTCTTTAAAAAGAACTCCTTCACACAAATACTAAATAAATATACCCTTAGACATCCCAGCAAACAATTGAATGTTTTAATAACGCTTTTTAAACTTACCGCAAAACTAGCCCGACCTTTCAAGCTCCTCAGTGGGACCATTAGCGGACCCTTATAGTAAACATTTACGCTCACACTTCTCACACGTTGCTTTTCTCTCTTATACCCTTAACACCACCAATTACCTCATAGCACTGCCACAAGACTAACACATATCTTTGCATTAAACCTGAGCACCAGACGATTAAACATTCTTAATGAAACTATTTTTTGCACCATATGACTTTAGCTGTACCGTTAAAAAGAAACAAACAAAACCAAAAAAAAAAACCTAAACCCCAAAATGGGTGTAACTTCCTAAACCCCAAAATGGGTGTAACTTTCCTAGCCGTGGATAACGTGGACGTTGTGACAACGCAATGGACATAAGTTAAAGTTAAGCTAAATCCATCAAAGCCATCAGGCTCATAGAGCCGGTGCTTATCCCAGGTTTCAATGACGCAAGCGGATAAGAGTACATGACTCCCCTAAACGGGACGTCAGTCCATCGCAGATTAACTTCCCATCAGTGCTGGTACTCATTTTACAGCTGAGTGGACTGAAGCAAGTAGTGTAAAGTGTCTTACTCAAGAACACAATGCATCGCTGACGACGGGAATCGAACCCGGTACCTTTACGAGCATGACTCCTTAACCACTAAGCCACTGCACCTCTTAAGCTATATAGTATATTATATCAAATGAAACAAATTTAGACACAAATTGTTCCTTGTTATTATGGTAAAGAAAGAAATTCAGATTATTTCGTGAAAGAATATTGAAATACATAGAAAACAAATCAAATTACTATATTATTATTGTTGTTATATATTATATGATATAGAAATAATCAACGATATAAGACAATTTCTTCAAGAAATGTTATACACAATATGAGATATAGTACATCCAATGTATTACTAGTCAGATAAACATCTGACCGTAGTATACGCTATTGCCATTACATGACTGCAAATACTCGTATTGCATGTAGTGCGTAGAATGGAGGGCACACAGAGGGAGATGTAATCTCACTAATGTATTACAAGCTATCATACGAAATAAAGAAAGAAATGTGAAGGAATATCGAAATATATACAATCGAAAAAAACAGCTGGTAAGTCACGTAAGTGGGAAATAGTTTCAATAGTGGTCAATGTGTAAATTGTTGGTGGTTATTAATAGATAGATAAAAATGTTCCCAAGAAACCTTATATGCAATTGAATAAATCTTGGAAAGCCTTACTATCTGTAGTTGCCATCCTTGTTGATGTGGACACTGGAACTTCCGGTGGACAACCCTGTTCGTCCGAGTTATCTCTGCAATCATCGTAGTTATCACACGCCCACGAAGACGGAATGCATTTCCCTTTCCCACAATTGAACTCATCGCCACCACAAGTCAAAGCTTCACAATCGTCCTCATCGCTGTTATCTCCGCAATCATCTTTTCCATCACATATCCACCTACGTGGAAAACAGAGGTTGTTGCATGATAATTCGAATATGGAGCAATTGCGTGGGCACGTAGGAGCGTCTTCGTCGGAGTTATCGGCACAGTCGTTGTCCCCGTCGCACACATATGTCGATGAAATACATCTGTTGTTGTTGCATTGGAATTGCTCGGGTGAACAGGTCGGTAATTGGTTGGCTGAAATAGAACAGAAATGTACTGGTTTGAGAGGAAAGCTTCACCGTGCGTGATTTTGGGGGTTCTTAACGTTTACCGTGTACACGCTGAACAAGGATAGCATTAACTTAATCAAGAAAATAAATACAATAGGTACACATGTAGAAAATATATTTGTAATTATAACCTTAATAGGTTTTCGAATCAGGGATAAAAAGTCACCCCCTCCTTCCTGAGTAAGATGGCTCTGTAAGGCCATGGGAATGTGGGAAATTGCCCCCATTAGATCTCTTTGTTCCCCACTTGCCCCTAGAAAATTTGTAAAGTGACATATTTTGTCCGTTTATAGGCTTTTGCTCCGCTATGAGAAAAACAAATTCCCTTCTCTCTCCCCCTCTCGTGACAAAATCCTGGCGTCGCCACTGGTCGTGCACAAGTATGTAACTCACGGAGACAATAATGGAAGAACAGAAACATCATCAGTAAATTAAACGCGGCTGAAGTTGTTATAAACTTTATTGCTGGTGTATGTGTGTAATTGCATGCGAAAGTAAAATCGCTTTTTTTTTTTCTTTTTTTTTTAAATTCCCGATGATTTACGGGCTAAAACCTAGACAATTTGAAGAGAAACGTTTAGTCTAAGAATATAGTCGTCAAAGTTGTGACACCATTAAGGATGCAAATTTGCACTTGAATACATGAACAAATAATTGCAGCACATATATACTGGAGTCGATATTGAATCCAAGCAAATTCGTACCCTTAAATGAAGCGATTTAGCCCAGCCTGATACCAAATGTTTCTCATGGAACCAGCCTGGTATGTGAAGCTTTCGAGTGGGGCATGATTTCTAAGGGGGCTTCTCAAGTTATTTGCATATCCCCTCCCTCCTCCCCCCCCCCTCGTATGTAGATAGCAAAGTAAAGTAAAATGGGCACTTCATTTTTAGAATGGGGCACTTTTCCAACGGGGATACATTCCCCAGTACATGAGACTACTATACTATTGGGTCAGTAATTAAGGGACACTTTATTTTGAAATACTTTTGTAATTTTTTTTTTAAGTGTGCGCATATTCTACCAGTTCTTGCACCTTTGACAGTAATAATTGAGGGGCACTTTTCATGTTCAAAAGGGGCACTTTTGTCATTTTACGGAAAAGTGGGAACACGTCCCCCCCCCCTTGGCTCTCCGGTTCCTACACCTATGCATGGAAGTTCGTTGGAAGGAGGGCATACCCCCACCCCCCTCCCCTCCCCCTTTTCATCACAATCTCTAATGACGTCATGATACGATTTATCATAGTTTTAAAAGTTTTTAAATCTTCTAAATCGTATTAGACACCGATGATATCAATCATGGTCCGGGAGCAACCCAAAAAACTGGGTACTTTGAAATACCCAAAAATTGTGTACTTTTATGTATTACGCCGTCGCATGAACCTACACATCTGACTAGCCCACACTAAACGTCTGGGGTTTCTCATTTTCCGCTCCGGATTGTACGAAATTTCACTGGATATCCTGAAATTTTGGAAACGGATAGTAAATAGATATTCAAAACTTTTCGCCGCTGCTTTTTGAATTTCATCGTCGCCTTTTTGAGGAAATAAATAAAACAGATTGCTCATAAACTGTTTTATTGATTTTCTTAAAAAGCGACGATGAATTTCAAAAAGCACCGAAAAGTTTGAATATCTATTTACTATCCGTCTCCATAATTTTCTGGATATCCGGTGAAATTTTGGACAATCCGGAGCGGAAATGAGAAAACCCTACACGTTTAGTGTGGGCTAGTCAAATGTGTAGGCTCATGCGATGATGACATAATCATAAAAGTACCCAATTTTTGGGGGTATTTCAAAGTACCCAGTATTCGGGCTGCTCCTGGACTGTTATATTAAGGAATGAAAAGTATAAAACGTGTCAATCTATTATGGGAAAATGTAAGCCTATTGCTATAGAAAGAATAACGGATTACTCACACGGTGTCCCTATCGTCTGCGCTACAATCGTTACCAAGCTAACAAAAACAGAACAAAAATAAAAGAAGATTTCCATAAGCCATGAAAGCCATAAGAATCATGAACGCTACTCCGCTACCAATGGCAGTTTCAGGAATTCATTTCCTCTACTATATCATAGTGTATACGATACAAGATTGTCAACTATATGTAAACAGTAAAGATACGCCATATCAGTTGATCTTTGCCCAACTTCACTCACTATAGGTAATCAAAACACGATTATAAAATCATAATTAAAGTGATAATGTTTTAAGGCCATTTTATTTACCTCGAACGTTGGAGACGACAACGGACCACCTGGCTGGGACAAGTGATTGAATGCTTTGTTCATCATAATTTAGTGGTAATAGTCAATTAAACTTGCACCGATATTTAAATTTCGAGTGAAAAATCGTAGGTGTGTAAATTGAGACTGTACCCCCACATAGGTGAAGTTATCAATGGTAGGCTAGGCTACGCGACGCATATCTTTAACACTTCACACACTTACTATGCTAGGGGCATTAAAGTAGGCCTATATTCTGATATTAGCTTTTAAATAAGCCACGTTAAAAATGTCTTCTGAATTTATCTCCCACAAATTTGCAGGACAAAGGAATTACAAAAGAAACTTACCAACACTCTTATTAGAGAAAAAAAAAAAAAGGGCGAAGGGGAAGGGGGTTCTAGCTTGTCACGTATTTGGAACCTTATCAGGTTCTTCAAGGATTATTTTTAACAGCTAGAACAAACAGGTTTCAACTTGTCACGTATTTGGAATCTTCTAGTCTCTAAAACCCTTTTTTTCTAAGAGTGAAGGTCGCCCTGTAACACATCATAAAATTATTATTTTTTTAATACGCAAATTGATGCCTGAAATTTAAAATGGTCAATGTTTAACAAATTTTTATGAACGTTTTTTGTTATATGATGGTCTTTAATAGATCTTAAAGCAGCTTAGCTAATGTTTCCTTTACGCGTTCATATAGACCTTTTCAAATCTGAATCGGCAATTTCCGGCTAAATAATTCAAATAATGCCACGATATTTACTTGTCCATAATGGATCAATCGTATACTGGAGGAATCTTATTGACCAATAAAATACTGGAGGAATCTTTGCCGTCTGCACAATTCACGCACGGTATGAGACCAAGGGCACGTATCATACGTGCGTTACACCTGAAGGAAATACGCGCGCGTTTTGCTGCTTACATTTTTTCCCTCAAACCTGCACCTGATTGGTTAGGAAGCATAGGAAAAGTTTCCCCAGCATTTGATTGGTCGAAGTACTGAAAAAATCACGTTCGGCTAAACTCGGTTTGAAAATTTTCAACGTGTGAAGAGAAAAAAACGATATGGCTACTTTGATTGGATTTTATCCGATACTTGGCAAATACTTATTCCGAAATCGACATTACGTACCATACATGTTTCTGTGATCAGGCTGGCATAACTCACTGTTTATTGAGGAATTGATCAGTATCAAAGTTTAAGTTCCAAAACAGGTTATATATTGGTTGCGGCCGAAAGTACGAAATGCTCCCAAGATTCAAGTCAAATTGTTGAAAAAATAGTTTTTCTTCATTCTCTGACTTATTTTCGATAAAAAACAGACAATTCTAATGATTTTTCAAGATTTTGTGATGTCATAAAATCGAAAAAATAGATCTGATGTTTGAATCCGAATTTCAAATCTGAATCGAATTCAGATTGAAATGAGATTATTGTTTTCGTTATTCGCACATTCTGACAAATAAAAAAAACTCAAAATAAAACTCGGAAAACGATTGGCCGATGGCACTCCTTTAACATGAATAAATCAGCAAATGATCATTACCAAATGGGGACAAAGTTCCTAGCAGCGGCGTAGGAAGATAATTTCGATATACATAAACTTGATTTTTGTCCGAAGAAACAAAAACAAGACACTTTGATCCAAAAGCATTTTGTACAATTGTAAAGGTGTGGGGAATATCATAACATTATTGGAAAATGAGGATAATTTGGCAACATTTTCAGAAAATTTTCCGAAAATGGAAGAAAACGCAAAAAAAAAAAAAAATCTCGAAAATAGAATCAAATTATACGAAAGGGAAGAAAATTGCCTGAATAAGTTTGGACAGAAAATAATTTCCCTGAAACTATTCCGATCGATAAACATATAAACGAAAAATTCAGGCACAGAGTAAATTTGCCCAAATCTTTTTTGTTTGTTTTTTGAGCAGCCAGACGACTGTAGCTCTAATGTCACGGCATATTCAAGTATAGACAGCTAATTTGTGAAACACTTGGAAAGATCATCATTTTAGAAAAGTCAGGAAATGTGTTTTACTTCATTTTCTCACACTGCATGCATGACAAAAGTCCTCGCCGTAATCCCAGCCACTTTATGTTCATCTGAGCGAGCATTCAGCTCATTGCGTCGTTTAACATATCTAAGAAGTACCATGGGACAGACCCGCGTATCCAGTCTGTCAATCTATCATTTCGAAAGAGAGGCAATTAATGTAATTCTTTCAGTTAAACATGGAGAAAATTATCGACGCAGCGGATACCGTAGAAGAGTTTCTTTTGATCTGCCAGCAAAATAACCAATTAACCAATGTAATCCATTTGAAAAGACCGGAGGCGAGGCCAGAATTCATTTTTGGAGTGGAGGGAGGAGGGAGAAGTGGGGGGAGGGGGGATCACCGTAACCAATCAATTTTGAATTTCTAATTAGTGGAAGTATCCTAAGAGTACCCATCCCTATTTCACAGTTTGTTCAAACAAAAATCATGAAAATAAGGCCATTATGTATTTTGGTTTATAGAAATTAAAGTACCATTTGACACGTATCATTTTCCAGGCTACATGTGTCCGACACCATCTTTCTTAACTTTTTGTTTTTGTTTTTGAAGAGGATCTTGCCACCCTCTTGACGTCTTTCCCCTCAGTTTCAACCATGAAAAGGACATAAGAATGACAAAACGTGACGCAATCACTTTTCCTTGTAATTTCTGAGATAGAAAAAAAATCTCATCAGTTTTTACTTAAAGATTTGACAAACTTCTGTGATTTGGCCTTCCTAAATTATTATTACAAGAACGGATGATGGGGAACATGGATCGTGGATTTTATTAATATAGTCATGTCAGGTTGAATTCGGGCAAGATATTAATCTTGCCCGAATATGCTCTGCCCTCCAAAAAAAAAAAAAGAAAGAAAGAATATATATATATATATATATATATATATATATATATATATATATATATATATATATATATATATATATATATATATATATATATATATATATATATATATATATATATATATATATATATATATATATATATATATATATATATATATATATATATATATATATATATATATATATATATATATATATATATATATATTTATATATATATATATATATATATTAAAAAAACAATAACAACAACAACAATAACAACAACAACAATAATAATAGAAATAATAATTAAAAAAAATTGCCCAGATCGCCTATCAGCCTATGCAATCAACCTCAAGCTGGAGAAGGCATTTTGAACATTTCAAGGTGTGAAATTAAGGGAACAAATATCAATAAAAACAAACGCGTTTTGTGTGTGTTTTCCTGTACACATCAAATTGGGGGCGGCAAATAGGTGATTTGGGAAAATCGTGATTTACTCCAAATAGCATGTTATTAAAGCAATGTGTTTGTGTTCCTTTATATTCAAAGGATTATTTCAGTGATCAAACAAGTTGATCTCAAATAAAAGATGAACTCAAAAGAATCAAAATGATCAAGAAACTATTTCAATATATTTTTCTTTCAAAAATACTTAAGTTTAAAGTTCTACCACACCTGTGTAGAAATGATTGGTGTAGTAAGTTTACTGTAGGTTGCGTCCTCATCCTCATATTCTTAACAATTGGTGTTGTATTTTGAAAGAAATTAACTTTTTTATTATTTTATGTGGTTTTCTTCAAACTTTCTTCAGGTGGAAAATTATTATTTACCCTTATTAGATTAAGTGTAACTATTTTCTTGACATATCCAATGGTTTTAGGCCACAAATTTGCAGAATTATGATAGAATACATAAAAGGTTTTTAAAATCTTGAGGTTGGGATGTCATAACTAGTCTGATTTCAGTAGTTTTTTACACAAATGATACAGAACTGTCAACTTAAGCATCTCCTTAACGGAATAAGATCACCATTTTTCTTCTTTTGAGTCCCTCTTTCATATGGATTAACTTGCTCAACTTAATCACTGAACTTTAAAGCAAAACAAGAATACAAAATATTGGTATTTTTATATTGCTTTACTTTTCAAAAAAATTTGCAAAAAATATGGTATACCATGATTATGGAAGATTAGAAAATGGGAGATCATACTTCAAAAAAATAAAATAATGTTTGAGACTTAAAGGAGCACTAGACCAAAAAGTGAGGGCATTTGTCTTTGCGAATTTCACAGATATATCATCCACAAAAGATCGATAAACTTCATGACTCCATAGCCCACAGATGACGTGAGGGCAGCGGTTACTTGAATATACATGTTAATCAGAAATTTGCTATGCCGTTGCATGCTAGATGAGCATTTGAATTTTGGGGGACCCCCCAAAACACCCTCACTTTTCAGTCTAGTGCTCCTTTAAGTGCTGCTATGATGTTTATTCATTTACAAAAAAATATCAATTACGTTACGGTGGTAACTTGATTAATTTTTTGCATCCCATAAAGTGGACATAGGCTAAGCCAAGTTTAACAGCAAACCTGAGCTCGCACCCAAGGTCACATAATCCTGTGTGCTATGAATAATTTACCACGGGCCTCTCCTCCTACAAAACACGTAACTTAATCTCCACTCTCCAACTTCTGTGTGATAAACTTTACGGTGAGTTTACAAGAACTTACATATATCTCAAAATACATTTTGATGGTTTTAGATTTTAAGTATAGGAAATTTAAGTTAGTTGTGTGTTTGTTCACGGAATCTTAATTTTCCAAAAAAAAAGCAATTTTCTTTTCCTAAGTGTGTATTAGGGTGTTTCAGCTGACGTCACGAGGTCACGTGACTTTGTGTTTACATCGCCATTTTGTCGGTCAAAACCACCATCGTCTGCTGTACACTTAATTAAACTTACATACGTTTGCATGTTGTTATATAAGATTATTAATGTAAGATAATTATGCTGGAATCTTGTTATGCTGTTGGTTGCACTAATAGATGTGTGCAAGGGAATAAAAAGACATTTTCTCATTTTCCATTTGATCCTTATCGACGTTCGAAGTGGGTTTCTGCTGTACGACGCAACGGCTTTCAACCTACCGTAGGCCTTACTCACAAGGATGTGCAGCGAGCACTGTATATCAGGTATGTAGGCTTTGTCTGAATATAACAAACAATCAGATGGCGTTAATGTTAAAGTTACTCTTCGATACCCTGTGAAAATATAACTTACTTAAGGAAAATATGAAGAAAAATCAGAAGCGAGCAAAAAACTGCAAAAAGTAAAATTCGCTGAACTGGTACTGGTAAGTTAGCAAGTACTATGTTTGTTGTACGTGTGATTTGATTGAGCTATGTGACGACGTGTGAAACGCAACGACGCCGCTGCCCTGCAAGATGGAGTCCAGTTGAGTTTGAGTCACGTAATGAAATCCCTCTATATAGGGAATGTCCATCTAATGAAGTGGGATGTCAATAAAATACAGCAAAATAAGTGCATATAACTTTAATATTACACTTAAAGACTGGCTGATCGGCGTGACTACGAAGAGTAAATTTGAACCACCACTGTAAACCCCTAATAAAAGGCAAAACCGGCAGAGAAGGAAAGACGCAATGCACATGAAATACTGTGAGGTAACATAAAATATATTCTGGTTGAATATCAAAATGCAAGTGACTGGCAATATAAAATGAACAAATTGTAAATCACGGTTACTTCTATTGATAAAGCAGGTATATGGACAGGTAGCAACAACTGGAGCTTAATAGCAAGAAAATACACTATAAACCATGGAGATAACAAAAATGCGTACTTAAAATCGGCTTAATTTACCACTTAACAGCATTTTTGAATTTTTAGGCCTTATCCTAATCAATTATGCAAATTTAATTGAACTTTTGTGACACCACATCAAGAAAACCTACTACTTAACTTGTTTTTTAATCCTCCACCAACATAAGTTAAACAAGAGCAGTTGAAAAGGGCAAACAGGGTTTGAGTCTCTATCCTTTACTAAAAGTTAGCAGGAGAAAAACGTTTTGATGATTTTCAGTCACAAAAATTTAGGACACAAATTTCGAGAATTACTACACTAAAGATGTTGAGCTGTCTTCTCTTCCATACATCACAACTTGTCCATACTTAAAATAAAAAAAAATCTGCAAACTCTGATTAGCCGTAAATCTAAAACTATGGGTGCTTTTGACGTAATTCTTTTCAGAATTTTAAGCTCATTCTGGTGAATATAAAATCTCTACTTCTTCGTATACCTTTAATTCATATGCTAGTATACCCACTGGTTGTTATTCACATAATCTCAATAAACAATATATTACAGCAAAACATATGATGAAATTTTGAGGAATGCAGGGGCGGCCGAGCCAGGGGCTGGGGAGCATCAGCCCCCCAATAATTTGAGGTAAGCATGTATTATCAGGTTACCTGACCTAATTAGCCCCCCCCTCTTATATTATTATCACATGTCACCTAACCTCATTAGTCCCACCCGACCCCTACTAATATTCTGAATGCTCCACTGCCTCTAGAATGTGATATCTCTCTCCTAGTCTGAAAACAGTCACTTCTAATACCTAAAGAAAACTGAAAAAGTTCCCCAACCAGGAATGATTTTTGAATACTTTCTTGATCTTCGCCCTGTTGTTTCTTGTAATGCACTTGTTAATTGTGTGACTCACCCCGACACCCCCAGACAAGGTGAGTCATTGCACAAAGGTGGGTGATCAAAACATGTACATTGACACACCCCTCAGTCACGTAGGTGACTGACAATTCATCTGAAATGACTTTCCCCACATCACTCACCTCTGTAGCCTACAAACTGAATAGGTCTGAAGTAAATTGACTCACCCCAGAGACACTCTGCTGACTAACAATTTGGTACAATGCCGCACATGTGAGTCACTGTTTCAAAGGTCAATGATTCACTGTTTCATATGTCAATGATTCACATTTGACTGACATTGCCAGGAGTAGTCAGGGTGAGTCATACAACTGACAAGTGCATGATGCCCTGAGGTAGACAAAAACTCATTTACAGGCAGGGCATAATTCTCCTTCAAAAAGTGGGAAGGAGGGAGGGAGGGGGGGGGGGGGCATGGGACCATATTTTTCCTCCACAAAATGGGGAATATGTTTTCAAAAACTCTTTGTTTTGTTAATTCTGCTTGAAAGTGGGGCCACAAGACCCTGTCCCCTAGGAATTATGGCTCTGCTTTCTGGGACTATAAAATTCTTCAAAAAATTATTTGAGTAAACTGCCACATTCTTTCTTTTTCACAACTTTTCTCCTCTTTCCTTCCCCCTTGTTTACAGAACCAATTAATCTCTGAACATCAAATACAGCTGGTGTTTGAAATGGGTTTTCATAGCAAGGAGGACAGTAAGGATATCTGCATGATTTTAAGCATATGTACACCATACGTAAAGTTTCAATTCTTAGTGTAAACAGTGCCAAATATATCCCCTGATATTACCGAAATCTAATTCAAGGGCTCTAGCCTATTCCGTATGTTTGTTTTTAGATAAGGCCTGACACATACTTAAAGCACATTTTATTATACACATTGATTATACATAATTTTAACATTGATAACAATTTGAACAACATAGCACATCATTTTTTTATATTAACCATTCAACATAATATGAAACATTGAAATATATTTATATTAACAGCTTCTATTTTCAAAATGGATTTCTATTGTCAAAATGGACTGGAATAAAGCCTTCACATTACCATTTGACTCCTCTTTTGTCACTTTATAAACTATGTACCAGAATAGCGAACAAGAATTTTGTAAGTACCAAAAAAGGAGTATAATGGTAATTTGAAGGCTTTATTCCAGTCCATTTTGACAATAGAGATCCATATTGAAAATAGAAGCTGTTTAATCAATAGAAAACAACATATTGAGAAATTACAATATTAAAGTTGAGTTGAAGAATGTTTTCCAGAGTTGTAAAATAACCAATGAGTTAAAGAAAATATTTACAGTAGAAGATAATCTACAAATGTTTATTATTTTAAGTTCAGCATTTATTTTTCAGAGCTGCAGAAAATTATCAGAAAATCAAATGGGCGAGGGAGGGGGGATAATCCCCCTAGCCTTACTTAATACTCGCATGTGGTGGTGGTGATGGGTCGGTAACAGATAACGGGATCTCGATAACTTTAAAAATTTGAAAGAAGAGCCCCCTAGCTCATAATTTACCTCTACACCACTGTCGAATATGTATACTACACTTGTATATACCATCACTTACATTTCACTTATGGAACTTCCCCAGGAGGAGGGGGGGGGGATTTTCCCCCTGACCTCCTACTGAATACACTGGGGAGAGAATATATCCCTTCTACATGTTTTGCCCTCCCACTCTAGATTTCGTTCAAATGGCTATGCCTCCCAACTCCCATACAAAATATTTTTTACGATTATGTGAATGTCATTTTTTTCTGGCAAGAACTTTTTAAGCTAAATATGAACCCTAACTGTTTTAATACTATTCTGAAGAAATAAACACATACTGCTGATGATAATAAATCCATTGTTTTCCTGAGAATATAGTACAGTAACACAAAATATGAAAAAACATGCTGTATGGATGAAAAGTATTTACACATGATTAACAAACATAAATCTATATATGTACATGGAAAATATTGAACGCACAAAATAGCATGATTGAAAACAGATGCGTCAATACGCTCAACACACATTAATAATTTGAATGAAGTCTAAAATATATAGAAAATTAAAATATCTCCAAAAATGTGATACAAATATGTAAAAAACGAGTAAAATATTGGTAACTGTTTACATTGTAAAAAAAGTATAGAAAACATGGAAAATTATAATTTCGCCCACTCTCCTTCTGTGTTCTACACTCTCCCTCCCTTTCCTGCACTCAATCTCTAAAAAGTGTTTTGACTTTTCTTTTTATTCATGACAAGTATATTTTTCAGATATGTCCTCTAAATTGAGAAGATATTACTTTTCAAAGAAAAAATTAATATGATAATGCAGTGCTTCAAAATGACACTAACTTTTAAAGCTTGAAGCTGCCTAAGCCTTAACCGGTATTGTTGCCCTGTCCAGATTCCATATGCTGGACACCAAGTTTAAGGACAGTCCGCCAGTGCACCACAACTGGTTATCAAAGGCCGTGGACATTGACTTAGTTGTCGATGTTATGTCTGTCCGTACGTCGTACCTGTGTTCTCGTCCGGGTCGTATGAAGCATTTCGTGATAGCATTGTAACTATCATAACCGAATACGCAGGCGACGACCCCGTCATTGTAATTGTGTGTTCCCTCGTGAACCCGGTACCTTTCACATACCAGCATGACTCATTAACCGCTGAGCCACTGCAAGTACTCAACGTTAACAGTGTAACATTACTGTACAGTATATACAGTATGAGATACTACTGTAAATATATTTAACATGATGAAATAACCATCCTTACGAGGAATGGTCCATCAATCATTCATGCGTTTTGCACAGAGTTCCCCCAAGCATATAATGTATATTTTCATTTAGGCTCTGCCAAGGACTAATCTGATTGTAATCACTGAACAGCAGTTATGTGTCTTGAGCCCAAGATGAATGACCTATTGTGTACAGTGTAACAGTAGCTGGTTAGAACAAGTAAACTGTGAATAGACTATGAAGATGTTGTCAGTTAAGAAGGTATACATTACCCCTGTGTTGTGTATAGTGTAACAATAGCTGGATGCTAGTCAATGAATTGTGAAGAGTCTCTCGGGTTAAATAGTGTGGATTACCCATGATTTTGAGTAAATTGAGGGTGTCTGATTGAAGGGGTCTAAGGGCTAAAAATTCTTATTGAATAAATGGCTTCATTATCCTCTATTCCCTTTATAACAAAACAAAAATAGTGACCTAAAAACTGACAAAGAAGCACAAGTAATGAAGTGCTCTATTTCCAATGCAAAAATTTCTTTTATATTTTTGAGGGTATACAAGAAGTATTATCGATATTTTTTCCTCAATAGGTTATAAAACAATGCTGATAAAATTCATTCAAGGGTAGGGTAGTCCAGGTATTTTACATCTCTTTTTTTTGACAGCTGAGGTTATATATGATGTCCATGGCCGTTTGATAAACCAATTGTGGAGCACTGGTGAATGAAGACCATCAGGGATTGAGCCCGAGACCTCCAGCTTGCCAAGCTGTTGCCATGACTGCAAGACCACAGTTCATTCTAGACATAAATTTGTACGACTATAGAAAATATACATATATATATGTAAGAATGAAATTGACAAAGTCAAATAATTATTTCAAAACTATACACCCATAACAAAAATAGCTACATGGTCTAAATTATTTTTTACATGTTCAAAATTTAAACAGTGTTCCACAAAGCTCGAAATTTGTATTCATGAATCACCCATACTGAATAAATACCCTTGTTTATTCACAATCTGCTTGCTTCAAGCAAATTCTTTGTGAATTCGCAGGTTACAATTCAAACTACTAGTGAATCTTGCCCAACAGGCTAAACAGCTTTAAAATCACCTGGTCAACAAACTAAAACAGTTAATTTTAAGCTACATAACATATACGAAATTTGAGCCTTCGTCAACCCACATTTCAAAATATTTCTTAGAACAAACATTCCAATTCCCTAATATTCTTTGATGATTCGTATTCTTCTTTTAAAGCCCAAAAAGATTATTTTTTTGAGTAGTCATGAGTACATCGTAGATAGCTGTTTCACCAGATAGGTTTTATCATACTAAAATGTACATGTAAGAAAGATTTTGTGGTTGGCTTGATTATGAGGATTTTATATTCTCCCTACTACCCTCCACCCTTTTCACAAGGATGCCTGTGCCAAGTGGGCAACTGGGGTAATCCCCCTCCTCCCCCCCTTCCCATCCCCCTCCCTTTTCTTTACTACTCACCTTACAGAGAACAGAAGATGCACTTTAAAGTGTTAAACACTCTCCTGGCTAAAAACAACCTTAACTACACCAATAATATTTCGTCACAAAAAATGTTGTTACTATTCAAGTTTCACACTAATCATTTTACATGTGAAGGTGTATCCGACTGTTTCCCACCATGCTATGACTTACAGTAAGTGACATTATGCAAAAAGCCCTCTTCTTGAGTTTCACTACCCCCCTTCCTCCTTGCTATTTTGCATTCAGAGGTCTATACCTTGATGTATGTAAAACACAAGGTTCAAATCTTCTGTATCCCATCCCCACCACTATTGAACCTTCACTCCACCATGCATGTACTGTACTTCACCAATACTAAATAATGTGTATTACCTCATAATACAATCAAGGTTTGTTTTCTTTGGGCTAGATCATTTATGATATTAAGTACAGATTCATTTCACAATTTCCATAAAAAAGTTTTTGCTTAAAGGATCAGCTCAGCCTCATGCAAGTTCTTATACGAAAAGGGCCTTAAAAAGAAACGCACTGGTAAATAAAGAACTTCATTATGTTATTCCGTTAAAAGGATATTCACGTTTAAAATTTGTGTCAAAATGGCTGATGTGCAAATCTACTGTAAAAAATTGCTGCCCTCATCCTCACTTTTTCTTTAATTAATCATGTCTTTTACAGAACACTATTTTTTTTTTTTTTACTTCTTCAATGTTTTTTCATCAAGCTTTTTTTCATAACTAAGTAAATTACCTTACTAGATTCTGTTTGACTACTTTCCTAACATATCCAATGGTTTTGGGCCACAAAATATGGGGGAAAATAAACTAGAGAACATACAGATGTTTTGGAATGTGAGGATGTGAAGTACTTTGACCTCCGACGTTTCTACACAAATGACACAGAACTTCAAACTTGATATTTCCTTAATAGAATGAAATTTTTGCATGCTTTCTTCACTTTTTTGCTTCTTTTGAAATCCTTTTTCACATTCATGACTTGCTTGGCACTGAACTAATCATTTAAAAATATAGAATATATAGTAATACTGAGTCTGGGATATTAAGGTTCGTAAACCAACGATATAACTTAAATAAATGCAAAGAAACAAAATATATAACCTTTTTTTCTGCAGCACCTACCTTACACAATTTTAATCAGCATGATCAATAACAAAACCCTTTACCCTGTTTTGAAGAAGAATACCATTTACCAATATCACGTTTCGGTTTTATCTTGAAAACTCTCAAAAACCATACTGCTTTAATTCAATACTGAAACAAGTATAGCATGTATTTATAGCTTCTTTATGCAGCACCTACTTGCTAATAGTAAGTTCAATTGGCATGGACAACCTATAACCTTATTTTGAAGCTGAATACGTTTTGCCAATATCCTGTTTAGGTTTCGTCTAAAAAAATCTCTCAGAAAAGAAACCATCCTGTTTTAATTTAATACTGAAACATGTATAGCCTGGTGTAGGTTAAAAACAGAAACACAAGATGTTTCATTGCACATAGTTTGTCGCTTAATTATTTACAATTTAAAATCTACTCAAGACTCAGTGAAAAACTGGGTCTGCAAGATCGGATAACCTCTCCCCAAACAGCATGTCTTCGAATTTCATCAACTGCTTCAGAAACCCACGGTTGGGACTTACAATTTCCCTCCTCCTCTTCACAAAGCTGTACGCATCTCGCAAACTGAGACCCAAGTGTTTCATCATGAAGGCTATGATGAGGGCGCTGCTCCTCGAAACGCCAGCCACGCAATGCACAAACACCACTCCATTTTGATGGATGCCTTTCGCGATGAAATCTGCTGCCTCGTGAAATATCGGGAAAATCTGCACTTGTTGTTCGTCCTCGTATTTTAGATGTAAGTATCGGCACTCTTGTTCGAACGTGCAAGGAACATCCACTGTAATGTTGACAATGTGTGTTATGCCAAGGTGGGACACCACTTCTCGACTCTTTGCGTGCAAGCATGTCCCAAGGTAAAGGACACCCTCTAAAATCATAGACGGGTATGAAGCAATCATATCTCTTCTCTCGGGTACCTCTTGCGGCAGTTTCTCTGTGCACAAGAATGGTGCAATATCATAAAATCTTTCAAAACCACCGAGAAGGATTCTCGCTTTCAAACCATCTTTATCGATTCTCGAAAGCAACTCTTCCGCTCGGCTCTTGTGCTTTTTTGAACCATACAAAATAATGTGCGCAAACTGCAACCTGCTATTTCTACAAACCAAGCTTATCAAATTTTCACTGACCATGGAGCAGTGTTTTGAGGATAAAATGTGTCGTTTCTGATATGAGCTTAAATCCCTGCAGTCGATGATGAGGCTGTACTTTGGACTAACAAGAAAAGGATGAGGGCAGCCTAAGGTTATCAAATTATACAAGTCAATAACAGGAATGTAATCTTCTGGAGTATCGGATACCGGTAATTTCTCAGGAATGATGAAACCTTTCTCATTCTTTGTAATCTTGTGCAATAATAGTTTTTTTGTTGCTGATTTCCACCAGAACCATTTTTTGGTTTGTTTTCAAGAGAGGCATCTTTACTACCGACAGAGAATGAAATATACCCACCCATGATGACAGACAAGAAATATTACTGCTGAGTTTCTCTCTTCGTAGGAATAGAATGTTTTCCTGAAAATAAATTAAAAGGAAGAAAACATATTGGAATCGTTTCAAAGATATTTGCTTTGAATTATCCTAGTACATGAAATACATGAAAGATTTATAACAAATACAACAGGATAGATTCTGACAAGCTTGAGTATCATGTGCATAGACAGGACTAAGGGGTAGCAAGGAGGAAAGTTGCCCACACTTTTTTTCTGGATTTGTATTCTAGTGTAATTCCCCCCCCCCCCAACTTTGATAGGCAAATTTGATTTTGTGATATGCCCCCCCCCTCCCTTTTGGCCCTCTCTTCCCCCTTCTGGTAAGAAACCCCGCCCATGTCATCATGTAAGATCAGTAACCACAGTAAACATTGTCAGTTTGACAATGTGTCTCTAGCTACTAGATTACTATAATATAGTACCACAATGACACAATGTTGTTTCTGAATCATGTCTGACCAAAACTTCAAATAAAGCTTTTTGATAAACAAATGTAAAACATATGTGTCCAAGATCTTAATGTAATTTAATTAATTTTGCCCTGTAGCCATTGATGATGACTTTTAGAAAGTTTGTCCTACATGCAAGTGTTGATTTGGGGTAAAACAAAGTTGAAATTATTTTGGGAAATAATTACACAGCAATGAATTAACATAAGACCATGAAGAGAATGAAGTTCATGACATACTAAATTTCCATATTCTCTTGAATTAGGAAGGGTTTCTTCATTTTGGAGAAGGTTCAGCAAAGAACTACTGTACATGTATTAGACTTATTCCCGAAGTACGGAGACTCTCTTATGAATCTAGGTTGCGAATTCTTGGTTTGACCACTCTTGAATTCATATGACTCGGGTTTTAAATTCCTAGATCTGGTAGTGATGCTTTGACTTTCTGTCATTTCTTTCATGTTTCAGCTACATGTAATCCTCATGTGACACATCGTAACAGTTTGAAGTTAACTAAAGAGTTGTCACAGATTGATATTCAGCGTTTAATTTTTTGCAAAAAGTTGTTAATAAGTGGAATGGTTTGCCTGAGTGGGTGGTTAGCTCCAATTCAGTTCACAATTTCATAGTCAACATTCATAAGATTTTTACTAACTCTGGGAGTCTTTGATTTTGTAATTTGTGGTGGGATGTTAGTTTGGGCTTTTCATGGGGTAACTCATCCTTATTAGCATGTCATCTTGTTATGTTATAATATGCTATAATCATAGCTCAAATTTCTAATCAATTATGAGACAATATGTTCCTTTGTTTAAAATTATGTAGACAAGATAGAAAATGTTGGTGTTCTTGTCCTGTTTTTGTTTGCTTGTTATGATTTTGCCTTGCAAAGACTCGGTAGGCGACTCCCTAAGTATTAACACCAATCTACTTTATGGCAGGCATAGGCATGTGCCCCCCCCCCCCTCCCTTCCCTCACACTTTTCTTAAAAGTTTAAAAAGTGCCCTTTTTCACAAAGGAAAAGTGCCCTTTCTCACAAAGGAAAAGTGTCCTTTTTCTGAGGAAAAAATGTCCTTTATCAGAAGGAAAATTGCCCTTTTAAGAGAAGGAACCTGTCCTTTCAAACACTGAAAAACATTTTCTTCAAAGACTATTTCAGAGAGTAACACAAATATCGCCCTAAAAAGACTAAAAGTGTGAAATTTTACGTGCTTTGCGCACATACTCTTGTCTATTCTAAATTCCCCCTAAAGACAAAGTTGGGGCCCAAGAGCCCTACTACATATTGGACTTGTTCATACTAAGGCCTTTACCTCTGCCCACCTTTGCTTTCCCATCTTATAATTTGTCAAATCTCTTTGAAATAGGGCACCTACCTTTTGTTTCCATATAATAATTTGTAAAAACTCCTTAAAAGAAGGCTTTTCTCAAGTACGCTAGCCACCCCAAATTCCATTAGTCTGTTAGTGGGCAAATTTGAAATGGGCTATGCAGGGCAAAACTTACTATTTGGACCCGAGCTACATGTATTGTCATGACATAAACTGACATGCCTTCTCCCATCTTCTTTGTCTGTTTGTAAAGATTAAAAAGTGCCCCTTCACAGAGATAAACAAGTGTTATTCAAAATATCAAAATATATTTAAGTCCCCTTTCTTCTTATTGACAGATTGAAGAAAGTAACACAAACATCAAGCAAAATTGCATAATTTCACTCGTGGAGTGTCTTTAATTTGGGTTCTGCCACTGACTCATTGAAGACTGGGTGTGAATTTGGGCCATCTGGTCTAACTTATAGGCCTACTGATGAACCGAGTGACATTTACTCTCATCAATAAAAAAATAAAATAATGCCCTCCTGAGAAATAAACTAGGACTCCTTATTCTGTTATTTGCGAATAGTTAACACGTTATTTTGGACATTAAATATATTCTGATGCATAACCAATACAATTGGCTAATCATGATCTATAAGTCTAAATCCTTCCGATTTCAAGACTTATAATCTATACATTTTTCAATTTTTGGAGATCTTAATATAGCCTAAATTTATTTTACTTTATCAAATTTTGAACGTTTTTTTTTTTTTAACCTATAAATAAAAAAGAAAAGAAAGGAAAATGGGTCACCAGTCATTTTCGGACCGATAAAAGTTTAGAAATTTCAAAGGAGGGGGTTGACTCTATATAGCTATACTGCTATTCTACATGCTTTGAAAATATGACAGTTGGAAAGTGCCCCTCAGATTTTGTGGCCCCCCCCAGTTTCAAACATCTTCCGCCACCACTGGTGGCAGGTGCTGACTACACTCATATGCCAAATGAAAAATGTTTTGTATCTATGATTTGATGTGCAACCCAGAAAACTAGACGACACTTTTGATCTTGGAGCTGGATTCAAACCTAGCACCTCATGATTAGATCACACAGATTAAACCACTGAACCAAACTGCTCCTTTACAATCAAGGAAAGAATACCCCCCTCCCCTAATGTTAAAACAATCCTTTATAGATTTCCTTAATTTAGATAAGTAAAAATCCTTTATAAGGTGGATCTCTTTATTTCAGAACAGCTAGAATTTACTCCTGCTCTGATGCTAATTAATCCTCCCTCACATCACATCAATTATCTACTGTATACTAAAACAGTACTTACCCCTTCCCCTAATGCAACACAAATCCTTAACAGATCCTATGATCCACAACAATCCTTAATGGATCCACTTAATGCCAGAACAATCCTTTACAGTAAAACAGTTCCCCTTTGTTCCTGAATTAATCTTTTTTAAATGCAACCTCTCAAGGTAACCACTTGATAACGCTATGCATCCACAGTTCAGTAAAATCAAGGTTGCAATGAATTATGTTACATGTACTGTATGCCACTCTCGGAACAATCTGATATCTAAGAACGACAGGAAATTATTGATCATCTCAAGCAGGAAGTATTTTTAGTTCATCTTGTTTGTTACATGAGGAAAAGCGATATTGTTAAACGGAAAACAAGAAGGTGATTAGTCTCTGACTAAAGGGCCATTAGAAGTTCTAGGTCACAGGAGTGGAACAAACAGCCCACATATTATACGGCCATTACGCAGTCTGTGAATTACGTGACGGACTGTGGAATGGCCCAACAAGCAGACCCCTGGGGTCTCCCAGGGATCTGCTAGCAGGGCCATTCCGCAGTGTGAATTACGTGACGGACTGCGGAATGACCCTACTAGCAGACCCCTGTGGTCTTCCAGGGATCTGCTAGGGCCATTCCGCAGTCCGTGAATTATGTAACGGACTGCGGAATGGCCGTAGTGGAACCCTGGGGTCTCCCAGAGATCGCTAGCAGGGCCATTACATAGTCTGTGAATTATGTGATGAACTGCAGAACTTGCCAAGTCCTCGTGGGTAGTTGGAGGTATTTTGGCAAAAGTCCGAGTGGGGTATGTCGATAGAAGAAATTTGGTTCAACAGCTAATTAATTATCTAAGTTTTAAAATACTGTAATATGTTCAATTTTGACTTTTTTTTTAAGTGACTATTTGTATGGTTTTTAGTATATTTTAAACCATTTAACCCTTACTCTACCACGCAGCCATATTATCGCCATTTTGGGTGCCCCATCTTTGACCCCGCCTTCCAAGCGCGTTTTCAAAAAAGGGCTGGTAGAGTAAGGGTTAATCAGCCCGCAACAAGTGTGCCAACTCAAAAATATATGCAGCATGGTCCCGACAAGCAGCCCACTGTGTCACTGAAGCAGAACAAGCCCGACTCTGCTGCTCCGAAGATAGGGGACCCTTAATCAGCCTGTGCTTAACCCTTACTCTACCACGTGGCAATATTATCGCCGTTTTGGGTGCCCCATCTTTGATCCCGCCTCCCAAGCGTGTTTTCAAAAAAGGGCTGGTAGAGTGAGGGTTAAGCTCATGCTGTTGATAGCTGTCCATATACCTTTAATTACTGTTTAATATGCAAATAAATGATGTTATATTGTATGTGCAATGTTTATATACAGTAGGCCTATCAAACCATTGTTAAGAGTGACTTTTTTTCTGAACTTGCATCACTTAAAACAATAAATAGTACATACAGTATGAGAAGAGCTAGCAAACCATTGACTACATACACAATAAAACCACAGGCTTTGACAGGTTTGATCATTTCCTTAATTCCTTCCTTACAAAAACATGGATTGGGTTTAGTGATCATTGGGTTTAGTGGACAATGGATTTAGTGGTCACTGGGTTTAGTGGAATGACATGCATGGCCATCTTGAATGAAAGACAACAATAAGGCACAAAATTACTGTATGTAGACAATGCACTACAAATATCTTGCTACATGTTTAGGATATTTTTATTAAATTTTAAAGATTCTTACTAATTTGTTTAAAATATATTGTTAGTTCAGGTAGTTCAAGTATGTTGAAGAAGGTAGGTACAATAGGTCAGGTACATCGCTTTCTTAACAGTTAAGGCCGTGACACACCGAACGCGACGCGGCGAGCGTTTTTTTTAAACAAAATTGAATAAAACGAAGGAAAAGAAACATTTTGACCTCCTCTTTTCAGAGAAGCATCGTCATTGCATGGCTATTCAGATGATAACTGAAAATTGTTTAAAAGGGCCTTTCTACGCCCATTAAAGCAAAATTACCGTCGCGACAGAAAATCGCGCCCCACTAAAGCAAATTCCTCCACAGTTTGAACAAAAAAGCATTTTTAACAAATTTTCCAGTATCATCAGAAAGCCTCAATTGTAAACTTCATCGTGTGTAAGCAAAAAGTCAAAGCATCTTATAATATTTGTTTCCTGTATAATTATCTAAATTCGGTGCGATACAGCCTTTAAGGTTATATAGATATGTCTAGCCATTTGATAAACCAGTTGTAAAACACTGGCAAAAAAAAAACCACTCAAAGTGGTGTTGGAAATTAAATGAGTGATGTCACATACTGTACAGTACATTATTGTTCTTTACAATCGTTAAAGTATTTTGTATTGAAAAATGAAATTAATCTTTTCAAGCTTATTGAAAGCATTATTTAGTTTTCAAAATTTCTTTAGATCACAGGTGATTCTCTTTTAAAGGTAATCAAACTGACCGTCTTTGACAAAATTTAATACTTTGTTTTTATAGCATAGCATAGCAAGGTTTAACGCCCCGAAAGCATCCAGTGCTGGACATTACATCAAGACGGCCACGGCCTTTGATAACCAGTTGTGAACTCACTCGTTGCAGACCCACCGGGATACGAACCCGGGACGTGCGGGTGTTAGGACAAAGCACTAACCACGGTGGTCTGTTATCATGCACCAGGGCCAAAATAATGTTGCTGACCAGTCAGATCAAATTGTCGCCCGTAAAAACAATGATATATTTCCATTTTTTATATTTCAATTAGAAATTCAGGCCAAAATCAAATCTAATGTCAATTCTATGATATATAGAACTCAACTACAACTCGCGTAATCTTTCACGTTGTCTTAATAGTCCAATCCTGCCGTAAATCATTGAATGAATTGATCAATAATCTAATTTATTAATCAACTATTTGATAAATTATTTAATGAAATTAATTAATTTTTCGTAATGTCACAACAAGGAAAGAACTTCTTTTTTTCCAGAACACTTTTTTCTCTGCAGACCTACTAACTCAAGATTTTGAGAAAACAGAATCAAAAACTAATATCAATTATTTTGGTTGGTGCTGCGCTTTTTCGTATCCCTTTAAATGTTCAGAAATCACCTTGAAATTAACCTATTTCTCTCCCTCTATATGCCTCACGGCCCTCACCTTCCTTGCACTTGTTTTCCAGTCTATTTATTTACTGCTAATCTTTCCATTCTTGGTGCATCTGGCATTTTCTTGACAAGCACAGTTCATGTATTTCCTGTGTAAATAAAAAACAAATGAAACATATGTTTCCAATCAATGAAACAAAACTGATTGGAATAAAAAATAACTTATGCCAGAAAAATTAGACATAGTGTATGACACAGTAATACAAACTTTCAGAAACTTGGTAGCAAAAAATTAATAAATAAAGATCAATGAGCAGGTACAGTATATTAACAACAAAGGTAAATCCCATTAAGCCTCAAGCCCCCCCCTCCCCTTTCCGGATAGGATACCACCTCCCCTAAGGATAGGACACCAGTCCAACACAGCTTAACTCCCTAGCCTAAGCTGTAACTCATTTCACAGCTGAGTGAGCTGGAGCAAATGTGATATTAGTGCCTTGATCAAAGACACATTGCAACGCCCTGGCTTAGATTCGATCCCAGTACCTTCTGAGTACAAGACCGACCCCCTAACCACTGGTCTACTGGACTCCCTTGAGTAGCAACAACCTGAGCTTAATTGGAGGTATTCAATTAATGCAATAAACCAAGAAAACAGCAATAAATTCATAAAAACTGGTTAGAAATTTGATTTTGATAACTTGTTGTAATAAATTTCACAAATTCTGTGATATTACAAACAGAAAACCTATGAAAACCAGACGAAAGAAAAGACAGCTCAATATGTTCAATGTACACTGTAATTTTTTTAAATTCTGTCCTAAATTTCACTCACTGAAAATATCCAGACTGAATTCTCCTGCTAAATTTTGATTGAGGGTGTTATGGAGATTCAAATCCTATTGGTCATAGCTGGTCATATCCTACAGCTCCTATCAAAATAATTGTTGGTGGTTGGTTTGGTTTGTTTACCAAATTTAAAACCTCCCAACAGACCTTATATTACCGTAGATATATATAACGTCGTACTTTTCATTATCGCTCAAGATGAAGAAGATCAAACATCATGGCCAACGGACGTCTACCCATGTTTATCGGGAGGGAAATCAACACGGCTACGGTCTCGGCGGAATGCTTTCAGGATTGTTTAGGATGAAATGAAAGGAGCCTTGAGTTTAGATAAAGAAGTTGGAAAACAGGCTTTGACCACAGGAGCTGGTATTCTGGAAGACGTGATGGCTGGAGAAAGCATCAAATGATCAGCCGCTCGCAGAGCGAGAGAAACAGATCAACGTATGAAACAAAAAGCCATGACTCGTGCCAAAGCAGCATTGCCCCAGCAGATAGGAGGAAGACAAAGCGGATGTGGGAAAAGGGTTATAAACTGCATGGCACAAACACGAACTGTCATTACCGCAAATGATACAAAGAAAGCATCGCGTCGAAATGTCTAAAGATATCTTTCATCAGAAGAAGCCCCATTGACAGTTAGCAGCAGTAGTAACCGCAGCAGCAACAAAAGTGGTCGTCGGAGCAATCCTTCTTATTTAAGTGATTTATGTCTGAACTCCCTCATGCATCGACAACTCGCTTCGCAATTCTCTCCTATTTTGGCGTACACTCCTTTATCGCATTACTCAGCATGAAGCGACAAATTGTACATACCTTTTCCATGTCAAGGATGGTGATCAACAATAAAAAGAAGAAGAGACTTCGTAAACCACCTTCACGTCGTTCGTTAACACCAAGATGATCATCGCCTTTTCTCCCAACTCCTGGTTATCTTACACCTCTGTGCACACCATCGTCATTCAGTTCATCCCCATATCAGCCTTTTGATACTCCGGGAAGTAGCGGAACTTCACTGCCAAAAAAGAAACAATCACAACCTCGACGCGGACCGGCAAAACGAAAGGCCAATCATGGCATGACGGCCAAAAAGAAACTGTTAAACAGAAAAGCGAGCTATGTTTTAGGAACATTGGCCCAATATGCCCAAGAATATCCACCAACACGACCAACTTAGCTCAGTCCAAGTATCCGTGCCAAAAAGTCAGCCTTAAAAAAGAAATTGAATCACCGCTGTCCCTATTGTTATAAGAAGAATGACAGTCCGATTCTAGACTCATTAGCAGCTCGGCTATAGCACCGTCAACATGGCTCTCGTTCACAATCACTTCATGCCTTGCTCCAGATCAGAAATGGAGCTGTTTAATGTTCCTCCGACACAAATGGTGATCAATGACAGTGGATATGTTGAATACCTTTAGGCTTTCGGAGGGTCGAAATTTCAAGTATCTGGATATCAACAACACCTAACTTTTCGTCAAAGTGAAAATCACCAAAGCAGATGGAAGCAATTGCGACGCCTCCACAGACGATGAAAAGGTGGCTCCTGTCAATTTGTTGTTGCAGTCGATGTTTTCGGAACTAGACGTGGCCCTCAACGACAAATTCATCAGATGATCGAGACTTTGCTCAACTACGACAGAGAAGCCAAAGACACACATCTGCAGTCTCAGTTTTACTCCAAATACATTGCAGGACATATGGACTTCAATGATTTGACTGCCGGTACTATCAGCAACTCGGGACTTGCAACACGCTTCGCTAAAACAAAAAACGGCAATGTGTTCGAGATGATGGGACCCCTTCACTCTGACATATTTGCTCAAAACAACGTGCTTTTATCGGGTGTGGAAGTATGACTCAAACTGCATCAAAAAGCATCAAAGTCTTTTTTTGTTTGACATCGAAAGCTGCATCTGCCGACTTTCGTGTGATTATCTTGGGCGCCATTCTTCAACTGCACAAATTGACGTGCAGCGACACCCACGTGCTCAATGATCTCGTCACCCTCAACAGAGAACCGGCCAAGTACAAGATCCGATGCACCATCATCCGAAATATCACCATACCGGCCGGAACCCAAGATTTATAAAGAGACAATGTATTTCTGGGCTAGCTACCAAAGAGGATCGAGGTTTGTCTGGTGGACACGGCCTCTTTCAACGGCCTTATCAAGAAGAACCCGTTTCGTTTCCAATCTTTTAAACTGAATTATCTCATGCTTCACGTCGATGAGAAACAGTATCCTTCCACACTGCTCACCCCCAACTTCCAATGACATCAAGCTCTCCGCAATTACCTTTAACTGTTTTCAACCAAGGGTCGTTTGTACGGCGATGGGGGCATGGACATCACTTCGATGGATTTTCTGGACGTTTACATGCTGTTCGCTTTTGACCTGACGCCCGATGGATACCAGGGAGAACACTACGCAGTCAAGAAAGGAGAAAAACTTTGTGTGGATTTCAAATTTGCGGAGGCATTGACTTCCACCACCAACCTTCTCATCAACACCAAATTAGACACCATCGAAATAGATCAAAACCGCAACATCATCTACGACTTTACTAATTGAAAGAATGGAGACGTCTGATATTGTTTGAGTGTTGAGCAAAGACGCTTACACACGATGGCTCATGTGCAGCGGCATTCATGCCGCAGATCAGTTACATTCACCTTTAGAACCTCTAAGTGTCATGGCAGTCAACACGCATCCGAGTTGGAAACCGAGCCGGCATTGGGTCGTCATTTACGTGCCCAATGTCGGTCCTTGGGAATATTTTGACCATACGGAAAACCCCCCGATGTTTCTTTTATTCACCGTTTCTTGAAAAGTAAACCGTTTGTTTACAACCACAAACCGCTTCAGAGTCCTACCTCTGACGTATATGGTCAATATTGCATTTATTATCTGGTTCACAGGGCATGAGGCTCGGACATGAACGACATCATGGTAAGTTTTGGTAAAGACAAGAAGCGCAACAACGAGGATGTGTTCTCATTTGTACTTCAACATTACGGTTAAAACGATGATATAAGAAGTTTGTTTAATGGTGATTGATTCAAATGGGTATAAGATGTTCTTTTAATGGTGATTATAACTTGTAATGTTTTTAAGATCTTCTTCGTAATGATGATCTATTTGTTTAGTGCCCTCTACGAAAAACATTGATGAGTAATCCAAAATGACCGAAGCCAGAATGGATGTATTACCCCATCTCCTCGTCGAAGCGACAGACTTTGACCAAAGTAGTGAATCATTGTTTTACCAGGGACTACGCCTATGGTGACCAAGAAAGGTATTGCCCTCACACTCGAGCAATGGACCTTGATAAGTCGCCGAGCTCATTTGGTAACAGATACGCTCAAGAAATTAAAGGAAAGTACCCATCGCATCCAATCGGGATAAAAGCTAAAGCTGGTGCTTGGGCAGCACACCTACGTCACAATCTCATCATTTAAAGAAAATCTCTATATACATATCAGGAAGTATAGCAACGTTCCTTCTGTCAGCAAAGTACCTACCAAGAACGGTATCACTCTCACACCCGAGCAATGGATGACTTTGACACGTCCCAAGAGTTTTCGTCAAGTGTGTATTTTGAAAGGTGAAGAAGACGCAATCAAGCAAAGACACCTCGACATTCAAGCAAGAAAGACCAACACGCCTGTTGACTTGCCTTCATACGAAGCGACATGTAGCAAATGCAACCTTGTGTTCACACCCGTGGGTATGCCGACGTGTAACACCCTTGCCTTACAGTCAGAAAACATATCTTCCGATTGGAATAAAGCAGGATGTCATCAGCTGATAATTGACTAGCACCCTCTACTGAAAAAGTTCTAAAAGTACCCGAATCCAAGAAACACCCATCATTCTTTCGTAGCTCTTATAGAAAGACACATCATGGCTCAAGTCAGTTGAAATAAAGTAAACGAGAGGAACCGTAACGTGTACTACCATAACAAGTATACAGTAGAAATGTGATTCTCACCACCTCCTTCAAGTCCTGCAACATACAGTGCTTTTGAGGAGAGCTTTGAAAATGCAGAATTACGACAAAGTAAGAGACATTCGCAGGTAGGTGACCCGAGCTTATCCCATAGGAGAGGACGTGTACATGTCTACATCGCAGTTTAAAGGCATCAAATACGTTCATCTCAGCAAGTATGCCAAAACCAACCCCGGCACAATACCTCAAATCACGGCTGAAGGCATCACCATGGAAGAAGGCGATTGGGATGAATTCTGTAAGAACAAAAATACGATATCTGAACTGGTCTTGCATTACCATACATCTAGCTTCAACAGAGCCCGTCGCATGAGCAGTCCATCACACCTTGAAAAGTTAGGTTTGCTTCTAGTAAAACAGATTTACATTAGTCTGACCGCAGAAGATGAAAACATTCTTGTGGACATACACCATTTCGACCACGCAATGTAAACAATCAGCAACCCAAACAGACGCACCAGCCGTCAATGGACCTTCATACCCGGAGAAAAAGGGATTTCTCTCAACCTGGACCAATAGTGCAAAGTGATGAGCTTGGAAGTTCTATATGCAGTAGAACATTTAAAGACACTGGTCAAAATACTTATCGTTTCACCCACAAAGAAAAGACCCCGTTTGCCGTTGTCGTCGCCACCTCCCACCCTGTCAAAACGACGCAAGGGTAATTTAAAACTGGACATACCACCCATTATCATCGAGAAACCTGAAAAAGAACTCTTAAAAGAGCCCTCTACATCTGTTTGAACATTAAAAAGCAAATGTTTATTGTTGTATTTTTTTTATGCCATATAAGCTGCGTCTTATTTTCTGGCATTGTTTTGAAAGAGAAAAAAATAAAGTTTGAAGAAAAAAAATGAGGGCAGAAGAAGTACAAAACCGTGGCATGACTCCTACGGCACCCTGCAATGGTTGGGGCAGGTGCTTTTACCATCGTGGGACTTTTTTTTAAGAGTCCCTTATAATCATTCAAGAAAGAGAAAATTGCATTAAGACATTCAATACAAAGAGTTGCAGTTCGAGGCTACCATGGAGTTACAAGGCTACCATCTAGAGCAACATCCCAAAAGAAGGTCAATGACACGATGTCTGGATACTCGGTCAATGACACATGTGAAGCCACACCAGACAGGCGTGATCCTTAGACGAGCCAATCAGGGGCGCGTACACAGCCATGAACCAGACAAGTGTCTGTCTGCGTTATTGGAAACCAATCAGGACGTGTTTTTACAAACCTGTAATCATGAACAACATCAAGAACCAATCACAGCAAGGTGAGTATTACTTGTGTGAAAAATTAACTAGGGGTGTAGACAGAATAAAAGTACAAACTTTGGTAATTTTTAATCATTCCATCAGATATTTGATCAGACAAACATGGCTACATTGTACAACTTTTTCAACATACTAGAGAGATTCGAAGACTGTGAGGGTTGGCTTGAGAACAAGGAGGCCTGGGACGTTTGACTCGGCAACAGAGAGCGACTGGGACTGAAAATTGATTCTACAAGTTTTCTCTTTCTTATGAAAGGTTACGAAAAAACATGGGAATATTCCTTTAATAATTGTTGAAATCTAATTCATGAAAAATCAACAAATTAGAGGTTTTTCCTTTGTAGCCAAACAATGACCCCTATGGTTTTAATATGGTGATTGTGGCAGGCTATAAACAACCTCCATTATTCTTCATCAGACACTGTCCAAGTACATTTCATTTACCGTCATACAGCGCTTGTTGACAATTTCTGTGAAAAATGAATTAACAAATGTTAACTGATTTTTATATAGAGAAAGTTCTATTAAATACACACATTGGTGAAAAACCCATGTTACATGTTTGTCTGTATCTTATGCCATTTAGGAGTTATTACATCTCAAATACTTCCCCAGTGTCATCAAAAACGAGTTCATAATACTGTACAAAAACTTTAAAATGCAATTGGAAAAGTTTTACAAATCTGTATCTCTTGAATGGAATATGATATCAACCTGATTTTTGCACCAAATTGGCGCAAATGTATGCTCTTTCAAAAGAAATTTTACAAAAAAAAACCATGGGAATATTCCTTTAAAAATCCAATCTCCTGAACGGAATATGATATCAACCTGATTTTTGTACCAAATTGGCTCTTAAAGTATACTCTTTTAAATAAAATTTTACAAAAACCATGGGGATATTACAAAAAACCATGGGAATATTCCTTTAACACACTGCACTTATGCCTATTCAACACATCTTTAAAATGCAATAACTCATAAGCAGAAAAAGAAATCAACAAATTTTTTTCCACCAATTCATTTCTTTAATAGCCCTCTAACAGGGTTGGAAAAATACACAAAAAGTCTCTCGCCAAACTTGGCTATAGGCTTAATTAAATGTGGTGAGTATACCACAGTATATTATAATATTTCTACTCACCACAATTATTTTTTCCTCGCCTATGGCGAGCAGGCAAGTGGTTTTACCAACCCTGCCCTCTAAGCCTGTATAGAAAATGAAAATTCACAGGAATATTCCTTTACAAAGCATGCAAGGCCTACAGGGCAGGAACATTACTTGTCAGGTTGTTGATCTGCTGTACAACATAAGTCAAATCTCTACAGTATCTGTAGTCCTAGTACGAGTCCACATACCCAAATAGAGCAGATCTCAAAATCTACCGATTTAGGTATGTGCCCATGTCCATTGTAAAATTTGTACCACATACTAATGTCAATGGGATTTAATACATCTCTAAGAAAAAAGGTCCCAGATCTTTCTGGGAGCCTTTTATTTCAATATCAAACTCCCATCTCACTGAAAAATTATACACAAATAAAATGTATTACACCTCTGAATTAGCATGGGCAATATTTTGAATATCTTACACTACCAATGAGATGGGTACGTACGCATATGGTGTTACACACGTTGGAATTGCAATACTCAAACAGTGTAATCCAATTCCTGCGCTTTATAATGCCCGTAAAAATTTTTCGCTCATGTTGCTCTTTCTCGAACTTGTGTATACTGGCGTATGCGTAACAATGCTTAGAGTAGAAAATTCAGTTCTATGCAGGAATAATGCCCAAAGTAGAAAATTCAGTTCTATGCAGGAATAATGCCCAAAGTAGAAAATTCAGTTCTATGCAGGAATTTCACTATAAAAGACCACGGAGCCAAAACTTCAAGAAAATAACGATTTTTCATACTTTTTTAACATTACTAAGGTTTTACTTAGTGATATCATCATTCAATTCAAGATCATTTCCTTAATATGAAGGACTAAGTTTGTCGTGTGTACAAGGTAAGGAAAGAAGTTGGTAGCCAACGGAAGTAAAAGTTAGTTGTTTCGGTAATTTTGCATAATACGGCAACAACATTGTAATGAGATGGTAGCTCA
>JAIGNY010001987.1:555000-584569 GCA_020152595.1 Chiridota heheva
ATTTTGAAAGCATGCACGACATCATGATAGCTTTAGGGGAAATGATGTCACTCCATCCACTCCCCCCTCCCCTCCCTCCTCCCTTCCTTTCCTCCACCCCGGAGCCCGGAGGAGAGCCAGGATAAAATGTCAGGAGCCAGGTAAACTAAACCACTGGGATCATGTGATAACGTGTTCTATGAGCAAGTTTTTCATAATTAATGAAACATATTGGGACAATCTGACAACGGTGCAGACATACAAGAGGGAAGCAGAGAGAAAGGTACTCGCTGTATAAAAAAACACCTTCTCTATTGCATGTTTTCTTTCTTTTGGAAAAATTTAGTAAAAACATTGGAAATTTTGGTAAAATTTAGCAACATTCGATGAAAATTGATAAAAAACTTTGAAGATAAAATGAAAAAAAAAGAAAGAAATTGCTCAAAATTGAAAGAAATTTCCCAAACATTTGCTGATACGCGATAGAGATAACAAGAACACCTCTAAACTAAAAGAATTAAGGGGCCAAACCTCAATATTACTTCTACTGTCCTAGCTCTAACTTTTTCGCTTTAAAGGCAGTTACGTCGCCAGAGATTTTGGTTTAAGGCATACTAAACAGTAAAGAGAAGAAAAATGATGAACACTGAAACTTTGCTGCCTAGCGTGCGCAAACAGCAGTATGAGAGGCTAAGACACTGCATTTTCGAGAAATTGTCTTCGTTTTCAGGATATCTTTGTCAATTTTCGGGAAATTTCATTCATTTTTTCGGAAAATTTCATGCATTTTGTAGAATTTTTTTAATTTCCGGGAAATCTCTGTCAATTTCGGGAAATGTCAAAATTTACTGCACTTTTCATCATTTTCTGGAAATTTTCGATTAATCATATGCCATAAAGGCTTTAATTCTAGCCTATATACATCTTTCCCACAGCTACACAGTGGCGGGCTAAATTCTTCCAAAGTGTCAGGTGGGATGGGGTGGCAGAGGCGTATAGGAGGCGTATAGGAGAGGCCTAAGAGGATTTCACCTTACCAGTTTTATACTTCCTGCCCGGTTGAGATGCAAAATTGGGAAATTTTTGAAACAAAATTAGAAAAAAAAATGTTTAAATTTGAAAGGAATTTGGTAAAATTATTGAAAATTTGCTAAAATTTGGGAACATTTCCCCATATTTCTCAAAATTGAGAAAACACAGGCTGCCCGCAAATTTCGAAAAATTTCCTGAAAATGGAAGAAAATTGTCTGGAGATGTAGGATCCAAGAAGCAAAAAAATCTGTCCGCAAGACTGCAAGCCATTATCTGTAGAAGAAAGGCAACAAGTCTACATGACTTACTTACCTCAACCTTGGTAAGAAATTGAAAGAAATCTCTTTCTCTGGGATTAATTTTATTTGGGGCTAACAGAGACCATTATACCTTATTTAGTTCGGTGCTACCTAGAGTGATGTCGCGAAGGTAACCAAAATACTGTGACAGTATGTTACCGTCGTACAAGTTGTCTAAGATTTTGACCAAAATTGGCAAAAAAAAGTAAGATAAGCAGGATTAGCCTACTTTGATTTACCAGTCCTGACTTCCTCAAGAGCACACAGGTAAGAGAAAATTGTGTAGTTTGCGGATGTGTGTGATTTGTTGATGAGATAACGTATGACTGTGTACTGTAGCCATATGCATCAGCTATATTGCAAGTAGGCATAGCATGTACTGTAGGGCAATACTGGGTGAGATGTTTATCTCACTTAATTTGTTACTGCTAAGCCTAACGTTAGGCCTAATTTGTACAGACTGAAGTTATGCCTAGCCTAAGTAACGTCACTTGTCTATAGTATAACTTAGGCTCTAGTAGGCCTATGGTTTATACTTTGGAGTTTGAGGAGGCCACACTTGAAATGGCAACCTTAGGAATAGGAGTCATTAGTGTAACTTGTAAGGCTACATAAGAAAATCATCAACTTATTTTTATTTAAAAACTTTCCCATTCCTGGTCATGAAACCCTTAATAATTGCAAGATAAATTCCTTAGGCACCTATCAATTGAATGCCCCACCCCCTATACCCCTGGCAAGGTGAGTGAAAGGTGGTTAATTACAAAATAAAATGTGACTAAGATGTGCATCATTTTGCTTAAGATTTCAGTCATATGTGACTGTGGGGTGAGCCATTTTACCACACAGATGTCAGTATTTCATTGACACGGGTGGGTCAGTATGTGTCACTTGCTAAATCTGTTGCATGTGATTAAATATACATTTTGTAAAGGTTAATGATAATACCCTTAAAGATTCTATTGCTTTTCGTGGAACTATTGATCATTTCATGAGGTTGGATAACCAAATGGAACTCAAGAGTTTCAAAGTATTTTATTATTTCTTTTTGGTGTGTGCGTCAACGTTAATGTGATGTCCATCACTTTTGTGACTGGTGAGCGTCAATTACACTGAAATGTGCGTCACTTTTGTGATACAGGTACAGTCATTTTTAAACAAGATGTTTGTTATTTGTGTGACTGAGGGGTGCATCAAAATACACCACTTGCATGACGCAGGTAGTGCAATGACGGACCTTATAGGGGGTGAGACGTTTAATTTATAGGTGCATTAACAATCCATTCCCTGCAAAAAATATTCAAAAACTTCCCTCTGGTGCATATTGGAGAAAATTTGAGACACTTTGTGAGGTCTTAAAAATGAAATTCCAGTCATTTTATTTAACAAAATTCAAGTTAAATCACATTATTTACATCTGATCATAAACAAATCTGAAATTTGAGGTGAAAATACCATTCCAACAATATGTTGACCATTATTTAGTTATTTATTATTCAATTATTTCAGTGAATTTGTTAAAAGCTACAAACAAATGACTGTTTTAAGTCTAACAAGGCTTTCAAAATACAGTAGCTTCAAATTTGTCCTGATTATGCACCTAAGGAGGAAGGTTTTTGAACATTACTTTTGCAGGGAATGGATTATTATACATAACATAACAAGATTTCGGGCTAAGAAAGGTTAGTCACCCCATAAAAAGTCCATACTAAAACCACCACCGCCACAAAAAAATGAAATAAATAAAAGACACCTAGAGTTAGTAAAAAAGTTATCAATGTTGACTTTGAAATTGTGAACAGAATTGGAGCTAACTACCCACTCAGGCAAACCATTACAATTATAACAACTCTTTGCAACAAGCTAAAATGCCGAATATCTATCCGTAAGAACTCTTTGGTCAACTTTAAACTGTTACCATGTGTCACATGAGAATTAGCTGAAACATAAAAGAAATAACAGGAAGTCGAAGCATCACTAACAGATAGGAACTTAAAAGCCTTAATCATATTGCCACCTACTCTTCTCAACTCAAGCGTTGTCAAACCAAGAATTCGCAACCTAGATTTAACATTGGGAATAAGTCTAGTGGCTCTTTGCTGAAGCTGCTCCAAAATTAACTTATCCTTTTTATGAAAGGGACTCCAAGCCTGAATAGCATACTCAAGGTGAGGCCTGACTAACTGCTTATACAAATTAAGAACAACCTCTCTACCAAAAAAGCACAAATTTCTTCTAATCAAACCAAGCATCCTATTTTCCCTTGCAGCTGCTAAAGCACACTGTTTAGAAGGCTTCAGATTGCTAGTAATGACAACACTTAGATCCCTTTCTTGATCAAGACAACCAAGATTTAAACCATTCATGCAGTAATCAAAAGCCAAATTGCTCAAATAAATAACTTTGCATTTATTAACATTGAATGACATCTGCCATGTTCCATGTTTGGGACCAAGAAAGTAACTTATCCAGATCAGTTTGCAAAAGTGAAGAATCCCTAGCATCATCAACAATCCTGTACAGCTTAGTGCCATCAGCAAATTTACAAATCCTGGAGCCAAGGGAAACATTGATATCATTAATGAAGATTAAGAAAAGAAACAGACCCAATACAGAACCCTGAAGAACACCACTTGTAACCTTCTTCCATGGAGATACTTCACCATTAACAATAACTCTTTGTGACTTGTCAACTAACCAAGAATATATCCAACTGGCACACTTTCTCTTCACACCATTGTTAAGGAATTTATCTCGCCATTTCTAAGAATTTGAATGACCAGGGATGCAAGAGTTTGTTGAATAAGAATAAAAATGCAACAAAATTTGAGGCTTTTCTTATGCAGCCTAACACTAATGACCCAGGGCTATGAATTGCCATTTCAAGTGTGGCCTATAGAGTCAAAAGGGAGATAAACAAATGTTTGCCCTTTTTATAAATTAAAAAGAAAATTGTCACATGGAAAAAAAATCTTTTATCGACTTTATGAAACAGGAATTTTTGACCAAAAATCAGGCAAAATTGTGGTCATATTGAAAGATATCTGCAACAAGTACAAGTTTAAACCAGTTCAAATTACTTTCGCCAATTTGATGTCAATGTAACGTTTGAACACAAATATTAATACATATCGTGCAATGTTGTCATCAATTTCTCATCGACTTTGAATTATGATAAATGTCCTAGTATGAAATTTCAAAAATAAGCTATAAGTCACAACTAGTAAATGGCAGGCTGATTTTCACAGGAATCATGTATTCTATTGAGCATCACTTTTAACATACTTTACTTGAACTGTGGCAAATATTTTTATCGGACCAATAGAAAGAACAATTTACAAACATAAAAGCTATGCTCTCTCCTTGACTCTTAATGATTGAGGATTGTGTGTGCATACTAATTATCTTATTTGCATAGCAATTAAAATATATGTATTTATGATATCTCTTAAATTAAAGTGGGAGTGGGGATTTTATTTACACAAATGATCATATATGTGAAGATCATTGTCTACACTCAATGGTGAGGTGTAGTGTGCATATTAAGAAGTTTCTTTGCATAACAATAGACTTGGAACAAAATATTCAATTTGAGATAATAAATTGCCATTTGGTCCAGTGGTAGAGGGCATTGGTACTGTTCAGTTGAACATAATTGGGGGATTGTGTACATACTAATTAGCTAATTTGCATAGCAATGAAGATGTTTGTGAGTATGATGATTTTGCCTAAACAAATGATCATACAGTATATGTGAAGAGCATTTTTCACAATGGTGAGGTATAGTGTGCATATCAATTAGGTTATTTGCATAACAATAGACTTTGCTGCAAAATGTTTTCCCTGAGATCAAAAGTATATGGCTTATGACTTACTAATTTCTAGTTTTGTCATGATATTGACATTCGTGACATGAATAGCTATCAAAATGTTTGTCTTGCCATGAATAGAGAAGCAAATGACAGTTTCCTCGCTTTTATAGAATGTTAAATTAGGGGTTTGGGAAATATAAACAATAAACAGAATGTGGGGTAGAAGATGACATGATGAAAAAATACATGTACTTGAAGGAATTTAGATGAGAGTAGAATTTCATGTGGGACAGGGTGGAATTGTATGTAGGGCAGGTTGGGGTGGGATGTTGGGCAGGTTGGGGTGGGATGTTGGTCAGGATGTGTTGGCATGTTAGACAGCATGGATTTGCATGTAGAACAGGATGTGTTGGCATGTGGAAGAGGATGGGTTGGCATGTGGAACACGGTTGGTTGGCATGTGGAACAGGATGGGTCAACATGTGGGACAGGGCGGAATGGCATGTGGCGGGATGTCTGGATTTCAGTTGTGATGGCATGTGGGTCATGTAAGTGGTGGAATGACATACAGTATCTGGTTTTCAGGTGTGATTGTATGAAGTTTAGGTGTGGGATGACATTTGGGACAGGTTTGGATGGAATGTGGGATAGTCTGGAATATGCATTATTAGTGGTGTGAGGATTTGTATCGTTTCCAATCTCTAGTTTGTCATACGTTAAGCAATATTGTTTTGCATAATTTTGCTTTAATGTTATTGTACATTTTTCATGCTGCTTGACTTTGCTTGACACACATATTTTCTTAAATTGGAAGTTGTATTACAACCCAGGATGCAATTCTGGTAATGTGTACGGGTTGTGGGAGGGTACAGCTTGGAAAGGGGATTCAATGGCATTCTTTCATGGACATTGGCAAGTCAGGGCCTCTATTTTCTTAGTTATTTAATTGATAGAACTAAAAGAGTTGTTGTAGCCATAAAAACTGCTAGGTTTTACACGTTTCTGGGCCACTGGGTGAGGTAACTATGAGCTTTTTTTGTCTTAAAATATCTGGGAAAACTCAAAGATATTTTAAAGCTTGTAGTGCAAATGAAAATGTAAGTGCATCTTTCAAAGGTTTCTACACCTTGCTAAAGACTCACCTATTTAATTGTGCATTCAAGTCCTCTTCATAATTTTTTTGTTCTTTGTTTTCTTTATATTTCATGCTTATTTTATTAACACATTTGTATTTATTTTCTTTATATGCATATTTTGTAAGGTGCATTAGAATAAGTTATTTAGATAATGCGCCATATAAGTATAATAAACTAAAACTTAAACTTAAGCTAAAGCAATTTGAAATCATCTGCCCCTGCTACCTTATTTCTGTATATACTTCCCTCTATAAGCCCATTCTCTATACTACTGTATCTTTGAATAGTCGAGCATACTGTCCTTCCGACAGTTCTAGTTTAAAATTAAAAAACGATTTTCTTCTATTTTGTTCGTTTTTAGGTAAAATCAACATTTATTGGGCTATGAAGAATGGGATGTAAAAACGGAAGGCACCTGGACACCAACCACAACAAGATAACATCTACACCAAAAGAATTTGAGGGATCTATCGTCACATCACATCAAAACAAGATGGCTGATGCTGGAACTGGCGGGAGTGGAGATAAGTGTCCTCCTTCTCCTCAACAGGACAAGTCTTCATATCGTCTTCGGAACTTGAAAAAGACAGATGGAGGATTTTTGGTTCCCAGACCACCACCCACATGTGACCTGCCGGAACATATCATGCCCATGACAGAGTTGTACAACTTGATGAATTCAGGTTACCGGCAGCCGAGCATTCATGATCCATTTAACTTGCTGATTGTGGACTGTCGAGACCACTCTCTGTATCTTGATCAACATATCATTACTGCCAATCACATATCGGATTTCGATGATGAGTGGGAGAATGTGGTGAACACAGGAAGCATTCATAGGTTTAACGTATTTGTAGTGTACGGCGACAGCAGCGAAGATCCTAAAGTTAAGGAAGCTTACGGTAAAATAACAATGAAGGACCTGTACGTTCAGATATTAGAAGGGGGGTTTGAAAAATTCCTCTCCTTTGCCCCATTTCTGTGTACAAACTTGATCGTGAGTACCGAGTTAGAACGTATGAGAACCATATTTACGAACCCTTCTGTGGTCCTTGAGGGTGCGCTGTACCAAGGAAATGCCTTGCAAGCAGCGAGAAAGGATTGTATCGAAAATCTGAGTATCACTCATATTGTGAATATTACAACAGAAGTAGACTGTCATTTTGAAGAGGAATGCAAGTATCTTCATCTCAGATATGCAGATGAAAGCGGAGAACATATCCTGCCAATTTTTCACAAAGCTGCTGATTTTATTGCAGAAGCTATTCAGGGAGGTGGTAAAGTATTTGTTCATTGTGTTATGGGGGTCTCACGGAGCAGTTCTGTCACCATCTCCTTTTTGATGAAGTACCTGGGCATGAATTTTAAGGATGCGCACGATTTTCTCAAGGATAAAAGGTCAGTGATTGCCCCAAACATGGGATTCACCAGGCAGCTGTGCAAGTTTGAAAAGATGCTGTTTGGAGAGCAGTTTACAAATGAGGAAACAATTTTATTTGGAGGGAGAAGGTGAAGGTAAATTTAGGAAAAAAACATAGTTTAGCAGGGAAACAACTACTGCAATGGGAAAAACATCTCACAATTTGTTGCCCCTAAACATACAGTAGGCTTATTGATGATGGAATAAATCTATCATAGTAAATGGAAACTCTCAATTCTGAGCTATAAAGTGATTTACAGCTATACTGAGATTTTACAAATTTAAGACGTCAAAAGCATGAATATTCATAAGGTAGGCCTATGTTGTCAAGAAGCAACAGAATAAAATGTTAGTCCTTTTCCTCTAAAATTATTTTGATGTTATATGGCCTTATCATCTAAACACATATACAGTTACCGACTTAAAAACTGCCGACTTTATTTGATAAATAAAGACGTCATAAAAGCAAGAAGAAAGAACACCTGCTTCCATATGTTATGTACAATCATTAACATCATAGCCATTGATAATAATAACCTAATCCCAAATGTAATAATCATGATATCTGAATTTCCACATTCCCTATGCTAAAAGGAATGTAAGTACTCCTTCTTTCCCTAACTGCTTAAACACTAAAAGATTAAAATGCTTTACCGCCAGACCACCAGACATTGATTTACATTCATCAAGTCTAAATTGTTTTAAAGCTAAACTTTGCCTAGTAAACTTGTTAACTGTTTTTTCCTCATACTTGTTTAACTCGGTTTTCGTTCATGTCCAGAAGGTTTTTTGCCGACTTAACCTGTAAGTTTGCAAAGCACCATTGAATGTTCATGCAGTAATCTGCGCAATACTATAAGTTTCTTTTACCTTTACCTTAACCTATTCAGATTCAAATGGCAAGATTACTTCAGCAGATGGAAAGTGGCGTATGTACCCACGCTAACAATTTCTTAACTTAGTTGTTGAAATTTCCGGTTAGACTACATGTAGCTTCGTTTATTTCAAATTTCAAATAAAATCATTCTCCTTTACTATCTCTTTGTGACTCTTCAAAAGTATTTTGGTGTAATAAATATTTTCTATTATGTTTCTGAAACAGTAAAAATATCTAAACGATACCATTTTTCTTTCACGTTTGGAGGTGGCTATTAAAATATTAGAATGGCACCTGAACTTTTCGTCTGCATTCCTCAACGTTGCCAATTTACATGATTTTTGCGAATAAAAAGAACGCCATAAATTTTTGAATTAGCATTGTTAAAATTTATTGTAACGTCGTAACCATTAAAGTACAATCTTCAATAAATAGCACTTAATTTGAAGTCCATATTCTCTTCATAAAATGAAATTCAAAAAAATAATTTTCAATTAAAAGATGGCGGATTTTGAGCATGGAGTTTACAATACTAGACCTGTCGCGTCCTGAGGGCCCACGACAAAAAAATTACTACCTCAAAGTTTTACAATATTTATTTACTGTTTTATCCAAAATTGACTTTGTATTCACTTGGTCGGAAATGTGACCTGAGGTCATCAGACCGCATAGCAACCGCGCGCATTCACCCCATATCGGAGTGAAAATAAAGCGATCAGCTGTGGTTGTTTACATGCCATACGTACCGCACACAGTAAACGCATACAGACTTGCTCACGTGTATCGCGCAAAGGTTTGTTTATACTCCAGCAAATGTCTTCCCCGGATGTGACGTGGTACCGACCAAGTGAATAGATAGATCCTGAGGCAAATGTTATAAACAGTCTGACAGGGTTGTCCATAGACAAATTAAAATGCAGCTTTATAGAACCTTAACACACAGCGTACAACATACTTAGTGAATATATGTTTATTATTCACTTTCTTCAGCAATACTGCTTTTTCTACAGTTTAAGATTGGGTTTTCCTTGGTTATTTTTTTGTTTTTTTACTCCTAAATAATTTAGTATATCTGATTAGAATATGAATTAATGTACTCCAGAATATGCATGATATTACTGTATGCAAGTTAATTACTTGTTTCAGATATGACAAGGTGATGATGGCCTTCGATATGCAACTTTATTGTGCCAAAAAAATGCTCTTCTTGGGTCTCATGTGTTGTAAATTACAGCAATTGTATTTATGTGAAAAGATTTACGCAAAATTCATGAACATCTCAGGTTTCTCTCTGGTAGGGATTCTTCAGACAAGCGGAGTTGGAATTAATTATACAAATTTCTTACGGTTCTGAATAAGGGTGTCGAAAAAGTTTCCCACGAAAAATTGCAAGAGAAATAATATTAATGTAGTAATTACATCTTGATATACTTCCCTCTTTTGCAATTAATGTACTTTCCATCGCACAATAACATTGGGGACATTTTTAGAGTACATATTTAGCACATATACTGTTGTTTACTCAAGAAATCTCAAAATGTAAAAAAAAAAATATTTTCTTGTTATTATTATTTTTTTCTTTCCACGATTTTCCCACATTAGAATCGCCAGAACTATATAATTTTTTTGAGCTTGTTCCCTCAATAATCCAAGGTCTTTTATGGTCCTGTGGTGACATACAAAGTAGGGCTGACAGTGTTTTTCACAACATATAATTTTAATTCTGCCAAAAAGTGGTGGGGGGGACATGTCCTCCCAGGAATTGCGAGGTACTGTACATAGAGAAAATGTCAAACAAAACTGAAATTTTGTGGAACTCATCAGATGTGTGTCAATGTAACTGGTACTGTATATATTTTGATTTGATGTAGAGAAAGTGTATATCTAGTTAGAAAGACTCACAGATGTTCTGCTATTCTCATAAGGGCTGTAGCAGTGTATGGGGAAGGAGGGGCCTACTCCCCCCTCCCCCAATGATTTTGCATTTGCAAGTGGTATAGTATACTCATAGAGCTAAGTAATGCCATTTGAAGGCTAAAGTTCAGCCCTCTAAGGTCTCCTACGGTCGTGTCTTAGGATATTATTCAGTGTTGAGTTTATATCTGTGATATCCAATATATTCATATTATTTAAATATGTTGTATATCTTCGCTGTTAAATTTACTAGTTCAAAGCTAGCCAAACCCCTGTTTTTAGAGTTCATGTTTTGAACTAAAATCCAAGTTTAATATTGATAATAGATCTATGCCACATATTTGTGGAATTATTTTGTTGTTGAAAATTTACCATTCTTGCTTAAAAGGTACTGCTCTCGGAGTAGTGGGAATTTCGACCCCTGTCTTCGGTGCCATATATTGTATGTGCCTTTCCTTACACTTAGAACTAGGGTCCGCAAGTTCTTGTTTTCTTGGCAAGTACTTTTTAATTTCGTAAAAAATAGCTATAATGTGTGCTACAAAATACAGGGTTATTGGTTCAGGACAAAGGCTACTACAGAATGCGTGCAAGAAAGATATAAATTTATAATGTATAAAGGCTGGATATATATTTCGTTTTAATATTACTTTACCAAAATGGCTGACATTTTCAAGAATTTGGATGTGTGACTGATAGTGTATGAAAGCAGAACGCTGTACAGTTGTCATTTATGCAAGAATATTGCAATTAATAAATCACCAAAATATTTCATTTCAAGTACAGAGCTATGCCTCTTTTTAGTGTTATATTGCCAGTAAGTATTTTTAGCTCTTTGCAATAATCAATTGTTTCTACTCGTTTTAGTGTTATTCTTAATATTTGTATTCAATTGAGTTTGTTATTTTGATGAAGTAAAACTAAAACTGTTCAGAATATGACAGAAAAGGATCAGTCTAACCATCCGTCATTCCTTCAAAGTTTGCATTATTGCAAGGACGGATCAGAGGATGGGTGGGTAGGGAGGATGGAGGAGGGGGTAAGGCTGGGTCTGGAATTTCACCAATACACTTCTAACACTAATGCCATACATTTTCATGGCTTGATCTTGGATTCCAAGGCTTGCAGCCCCTTCTTTTAAAAATCTTGGATCATATATGACACGATACTGTAAACCTTAAAAGTGAATTATGTTGTAGTTTTGAAAATTAAGCCATACAGATTAAAATGATGCTTTTACAATGACTTGTGAGAGATAATGTTGTTCAATATTTGATGTCTTTCTCTTCCAGTGCAAATATAAAATAGTTGCTGTTTATGTACAAACTCACAAGGAAACTTAAGCATTTGTCAAAGACCACCTAATACAACATTGACTGGGGAGGGGGACTGGTTGACAAAACCCTTCACTTCTTGGCAAGATCAAATGTTTAATTCTTCCAAATCCGTGGAGGAACTTTCTAGAAGGAGTGAAGGGGGGTACTTGATCTACTGAAAGGTTATTGTAATTGCAGAATCACTTGTGCTGTTTATGGATATTGGGACACTGACACAATTCAATCAGTTTACTTCCGTATGACAAGGGTGTGATCCCACAAAAAAAAAAAATTGGGCCAATTGTCCCCCCAGTTAGTGGTGCTTGGCACCTCCACTGCCTACCATATATGGATAATGTATTACAAATATTATTTGCAGGTTATACAATTTGTGGATTTTTATTTTCTTCCATCTGAACAAAATATCAAAACATTATCATTTTCTTTCATCATGTAATGTTTTCTTTGAAATAAAGATTTGAGGGACAGTGGCATCTTCTCAAGAGGGGGACAGCTTTTTCTTGCTTGGAACATTTGTGTCCCCTGGGCCCCTCCTGTCAGGTATTATTTATTACTGTAAATGTGAACTTGAAAGAACACATACAGATTTTTTTGCTTATATCACAGTAGATAGTGTATCATATTTTCTATAGACTTTTTGTGCCAAGAAGAGGCAATTTAAAAAGGGCAAAAGTTTTGTTGATATATTTTTTTTAGATTTGATCACTTCAACCTTCAACTTTGATCGGTCACAATCGTAGATTTTTTTTTTTTAACAATTCACATACTGCTCTGTTAAAAGGGTTTTAATGTATGAGGTCGAGCAGAAAACTCAGCAGAGCAAAATATGTAAGTTGAAGGATAAAACTAGTCTTATATTTAGAAGAGGGGCACCATAGGTAGGGGGAGCGGACCATGGCCCCCACTGTTCAGGATTTCCAGCCTCTTTTCTCCACACATTTTTTTTGGCAATACCCAATTTACTTTCTAACAAAATGACAATAAAAGTATCAAAATGACAAAAACTGAAAGTATTTCAGGATTTAACCCTCCCCCCCCTACCCCCTACTAGTGAAAATTTTCCAGTGCTGCTGATATAGGACGACTTTGCTTAAAGGGGTACTTATCAGTTTCAAAGGGACACCTCAAGGAACTAAGTAACCATTGCATAACCAGTGGTTCACATTTTCACTTTCTACAAATTGTATTGTTCTCTTCTCAAAATATGTTGTTTTATTTTATAGAAGTCAAAAAGTTTTCTGTTCTCTGTCTGTTTATCCTGTTCATACTGATTTTTACTATTTCAATTTTGAGTTGAGAACAGCTTCTATTTTCAAAATAAATTTCTATTTTTCAAAATGGACTGGAACAAAGCCTTCACATTTACGATTATACTCTTTTTGGGTGCTTAATAAACTGTGCACCAGAATAGCAAACAATTTTATCTTTTTTAGCTATTCTGGTACAGAGTTTATCAAGTACCAAACAAGAGTTTAATGGTAAATGTGAAGCTTTACTCCAGTCCATTTTGAAAATTGAAATCCATTTTGAAAATAGAAGCTGTTTGAGTTTTGATATTTGACACGAGTTGTTACCTTAGTCTTCCATTGTTACAGAGTAAAGAGATTTATATATTGAAAAAAAAAACAAAAACAAAATTATAAGCAAAGATTTTTAATGGAAAAACAATATATGTGATTTCTGACAGTAACTTGTTGGTCATATGCTCAAAAATTTGCAATATGTACTATTCTTTCTTATAAATTTGTTACAAAGAGCTGAAGAATTAGAAGAGAATCAATCTAACCATTCTTTCATTTGGTGTCTTTATGTGTGTCCTTGTTTTGTTTTAGATAGTATTAGAAGTTGCTCAATTGTTACATCCATCTAGTTTGTGGTGCAAAATTTGAGCACTAATCTGATGTTAAATTTTCTATTTTTCTTTCAGGCCAAAAACAAATTATTTGGATTTCCTTTCAGGTCATGAATTCATTGTTAAGCACATATGCATTCTATTGGAAAGTTTCAACTAATTTTCCATAGATCTTATCCTGAAACATCCCCCCCATCCCTGTATTTGTGCCCTACCCCTGGTCAAGTATGTCCCAAAATTCAGTATCAAAATTAATTCAATATCTGATCATCACTTCTTGAGATACTGTATGTTGTTGACAAATAAGTGAAAACACAACCTCCGTCCAACTTCATTGGCCGAGGTAATACAAGTGAAATTAAGCACATCAAATATTTTTTCATCATTGTAACAATAGTTGCAATTAAGTTTTTTTACCTTACCAGAAAAAATTGAGAATACTAGTGGAATATAGCAAATGCCCATGTTCTATGGAAACCATATTAGTACATACTTAATGAATAGCCCAATTCCTGGCACCTGCTGACTACTTCTGGAATGTTCTAACCTCTCAGGCACAATTTGACCTTCACTATCGTGGTGCCGTTAAGCCTTCATCAAACAAACAAACTACATAGTTTCACCCCTCTTGCCAGCACAAATTTTAACCACAATTTTAGTCCCGCTCCTTCAGGGGAGGAGTTTCAATCAGGAAGTCTATATTGCCACATACTTTTGTCTGTTTGGTCTTCCAAAATACTATATTTCACAGTAAATATGAGCATATACATTCCTTTTTAGCTGGAAAACCATTCTGGGCTAGTCCAGCTTAAACATTTGAGAAGAAATGGCAGTGGCATAGCTAGGCCCTATGGGCAGAGGGGTGAATGGGGCCCTGCGGACACCTATGGTATTAGGTGTAATGGTATATTTTTTACGGCCCCCTTTAGGCCTGGGCTGGAGGGCGGCTGCCCCCCCCTCCCCCTTTTCTTAGTTACGCCACTGAGACATTTTGGTTTTTCACCACACTCACAAAGAACCACTAATTACCAAATGTAAGATTAATGGACTTTCCCAATGATTGTTATTCGGTAACTGAGAATGTAAATATTTCGGCTGATTTAACATAATAGAAGTGGAAATTGTGGGTCCACATCAGAAAAGCACCTTCATAACTAATATTCTCCACACATTGGCCAAATTATCCAAATTAAATGATAGTAATGCGGAAGGTGTGTGGGGAGGGGGGGGGGAGGAGGGATGTCACTCGCAGAGTTCCATTCTAATGAATATGTGTTAATGGAATATTCTCATGGATTTTTGTAAAATTTGGTACAAAAATCGGATCGATATCATATTCCATTCAGGAGATATGGATTTTTAAAGATTTCTCAATTGCATTTTAAAGTTTTTATACAGTATGATGAATTCGTGTTTGATGATGTCATAAAGGCAATTCTATTGCAAATGTTTATGTATTTGAGCGTTAATTGGTTGTTTCGGTATGATTAGAAACAAGTTTTCCAAAAGTTATTGAAGATAGGGTATATTTGGTAATGTTTATAAATATCCAACTTTCATCAATTTATTTTTAGCAGGTTTTACTAATAAAAAAGGTGATAGATTTGAATGAAATACATAAAAACTTTGTGGAAGAATGTGTTGCTGTGATGTCATACTGAGCCTTTTCCTATTCGTTTATTGGCATTTTTGTGAACCTTAAAATTTGAATATCTCCTGGTACAGGAATAACATATCAATATGATTTTTGTAGTAAATTATTTCTAAAATTGTTATCTTTCTTATGAATGACTACGAAAAAACATGAGAATATTTCTTTAATTATATATTCCGAAAAATCCTTTGAAAATCATTTTATTCAACACCTAAGGAAGGTAAAATTGATAAAAGATATTCAAATATTGGGGTATACCTTAGGCCTATAGCAAACAGTCATCAATTTTCGTTAAAAAACTCTTTTGTATGTGGGAACAATACTTTGCAAAAGATGATGATCTTCTGAAAAATGGGATTAGCTGTATACCCCCAGACCAAGCTCTGCAATTACTTTAGCCACATATGTCTTGATAATACTCTAAAGAAGAAAAGACATATAGCTACAGTTCCCTTCCGAAAATTCCAGATCTGGCCAGATGTAAATCCCACATCTGGGCCAGATCTGGATTTGATATTCAAATCCAGATCTGGCCAGACAAAGAATCTGGCAGATATGAATTCAAATTTGATCTGGCCAAATCAAACTTGATCTTCCAGATCATACTTGATCTTCAAACTTGATCTACCAAATTAAGTTTGATCTGAACCAGATCATGTTCGATCTGAGCCAGCTATAATATCCAGATCTGGCTTGATCTGGTCAAATCAAACTTTATTTGTGTATCAAAGTGACTTTAATCAAGGTTTATATCTGGCTTGATCTGGTCAGATCAAACTTTATTTGTGTATCAAATTGACTTTAATCAAGGTTTATCTGGTTTTATCTGGCCTGATCAAACTTTATTTACCCAGATATAAGCTTTATCAATGCCAGATCTGGACATTTTGTAAGGGTTGACCAACTATCAGAATATTGCAGTAAGATTTGTTGTTATCTTGACACCACCTTCACTCCGCCCTTCTTCCTCTCAGGAAAAAAAAAAGTTACCTTACTCAAATTTATTCAGAAGAAGAACAAACAATCCAAAGTCAATTATTCTTGATCATTTGATAAACAAACATTATCTGTATTTTTATCTGTATTTACCGAGCATTTTTTAACTAGTTAAAAAGTTCATTTTTCAGAATTCTTTCCTTCCTCCTCACTTACCGTCGGGCTCAAATCTGCTATAACCCAATAATATCTCGGTTGCAAATTACATTTACATCAAGATTCGAATTCTTTTTATAAATTTTTTTCATTTTGTGGACATTTCCGGGAAATGTGTTGGGAAAAAGTTCTTAAATTTTCGTGATAAATTTACCAATATTTTAAATTGTATATTAATAATTTTCTAATTTGACCTTGAAACCGGGTAGAAAGCACGCAACTCACCAGTCAGCCCCTCTTGTCCCCACCTCCTACGCATTAAATCCTATTTGCCCTTTATTACCCTTTAAGAAGTCTTATTAGATTTAAACATGTTCAACTGTTCAAAGGTCTTTTCAGTAGTCCTAAGCCAATCAATTCACACTTCAAATTGAAGTTTTGCTGCTCAGTCTGCTGTATGTTGAGTCATGTGTCAACTATTGGGACGTGGAGCTTTTAATGATATACCACCTCAATGAGTCAATAACAACAGGATCCAAACAACCGGCTTAGTCCGAACTGGTCGGAATGTTCTCGACTTAATGACACAGTTAAAACTTGCTTCAATATTTCCTCAGAAAATTATTTAGAGTAAGTTAAATGCTTATTTTCCATTGCATTGGTTGCTTCGTCACCTAGAGTTCATGTGTTTTGATCAAAAAGTAAAATTAATCTAGACTCGGTTTATTTCTCAACTGATTCTAACGTTAATGTTAGCCTAATTACTGTACGTAAATGAGTGCGACTGTGAGTCATTTACAAATTTAACCATTACGAATATAAGTGCCAAGTCTTCACTCAACAATGGAACAGCCACACTTGCTAAGAAATAACGTTTAATGTCTTGTGTTATCACTACAAATGTCACAACCCACGTACACGTATGTTATCACTGGGAAATTTGTTTTGTGAACGTAGGCCTATGCCAGATTGCATAGTTTTGTTTCTGGTGCAGAAGATCTTCCACGCTAAAGAAAAGTAGGCCTACGTAGGCTAGGCCAGATTGCATAGTTTGTTTCTGGTGCAGAAGATCTTCCGCGCTAATGTTTGACTGAGAGAAGTTATTTTCATTATTTTTGTGAACAGTTGTATTAAACTCTAATTCTAGGCGCACACTGATCCCAGGTGCACGTCTTTCAATAAATTTAAATTTCTTTATTAAATAGTTGGAAAAATCCTAGTATAGCGGTAAAATCGCTATAGCCTAGCCTATAGGAATTAATTTCAATATTTTTAGTGGACAGATTTTTATCGAATTTTCAGGATTTATAGAAAAAGGATTGTGAAATCTCAAAGCAGTCATTTTAGTTAACAAACTAGGAATTTTGGGACAAAAAATGGGTTTTTATTTTAATTAAATAAAATTTTGAAAACAAAATTTAAAGCTTCGAAGAAAAAAAAATTATTCTGAAAAGTTTCTTACCTTTTTCAACAATTGTAAAATTCTTTTTTCTTCTTATCTTTCAAAATTTCTTATTTTCTGAGCAAATTTCGCTCAACAACTACTAAACTCTGAGAGCTCGCTATAACCACGTTCTTTATCGGCCATTTTTGAATTAGAGTAACAAATGCAGCCGAACAATGTAAGCGGAGGAATTTTGATAATGTCAGCAATGTCAAGCTCCTTTTTTCATGTAAAATTCATTTCAACAACATACAATTTTCGAAAAATTTGTTGTTCCCCATGTTTCAAAATTTTTGTAAAAGTCATCCCCTCCATTTGTACTCTGGGCTTCTTCATTATGAAACAGGTGGAACAAATTATGTGTGCAGTATCTATATGTTGTCTTTAAAATCAGCAAATGATTATTAAACCCTTTTTTCTTTTTTAAAGCTTTTTTCAAAAATAAAACGATAAGTAGTTGCTTTTTTTTTGGAACCTTCCAAATTATTCTTCTACTTGTTTTTCCATGATCTGATGAAAATCTAAATGAACTGCATAGAAATTGAACATCCATTACAATTATTAATAAAGGCGGTTAGTCAAACTATCTTTTTTAACCCCCAAATTAGAAAAATAGTGACATTCTACTCCCTTTTTACGCCCGGTAAAGTTTTTTGGTTAAATTTTTCATAACTTGAAATGAATGGTGTACATCCATGGATTGGATATGGGTGGGGGGCATGGGTACTGATCAAATGGCATGTTTGGGAGGGGGTGAAATAATTAGCTTATTTGCATAAAATGAAAATTTTGTCAAGATAAGTTTGGGTTAAAGGTTTTTGGTTCAATTTTTCATAACTGTAAAGGGAATGGTGTACATTAAATGTGATTTGGCATAAAAGGTAGGACATAGGTACTTTAAAATGGTTTTAAATTGGGGTTGTGTGTCCCATCCCAATTATAGTAGAGCCAAAATAGGGAAAAAGTGCCCTTTCCCCCCAAAAAAATTGCAAGAAAAGGTTTTTTGGCAGTTTTATCAACTATGGGGGCCTGGAGAAAGAACATTTTAAAAAGTTGGCATCGGGGGGATCCCCAAAAGGGTTTAAATTGAGCCATAAAAAGATGGCCCCATATAAGAAACCCTTAAAAACTAGGCATAAGTCTTAATTTAATAGTTTATATTCATTTTAATAATGAAAATTATCCCCAAAATTAAAATCTTCCCCAACAAAATTTTTTAAAAATTTTTCCATCATCAATAACGTGGGACGTTACCCGGGGCGTGGGGCGTGCCCTTGGACGTCAGGGCGTGATCTATGATGTCGGAATATGGTTTATTTCTTTCTTTTTCCCAGTCCAGATTTGATGGGGGGGAGACATTTGATGTTTTAAAAAAGAATTTTAAGTCATTTCTGAAGGTGGGACCCAAATGGGGGTACATCATAAAGGTTCATTCTGTTTGTTAAGGACCAAAAATGAGTTGTGTGCACCCCCTCCCATGTATTTGCATCTTCAAGACAAAAAGAGGATATCTTGATTCTTCTTTTTTTCCCATAAAATAAAAGTGTTAAATCATAAAGTAGTTGAAAAGACATTCTCAAAGTGAATCAGAAAAGGGAAGTAAGTTCACCAAGAAGATAGATTTAAATTCGAAAAAAGGGGGCTGAAGGGATCAAAAAGGCAATTTTAAAAGGAGGTGAGGGCGTTTTTCCCAGAACCGGGAATTTTGGGGGCAAAAATTTTTGGTCATGATTTACGTAAAAAAAAGGAAATAGAGAAACAAAAGAGGCTCAATAATCCCCACCTTTAAAAGAGAAATACACGTGTCTCTTTTGGGGGGTTTTCGATAGAAAAACAGATTGCTTATCTGGGCAACAAGGTGGTGCCCAAGTACAAAGGTGCTGACTGTGAAGATTATAGTAGTGTAAAACATAAATTTTGTGGACAAGATAATTTTCCCTCTGAAAAAATTACAAGATGAATGGGTTTTTTTCAGTACAGGGCGGGTGAATACTTTGGTAGGAATTTGCATGCTGCTGACTGTTTGTACCATCATTCATGTGATGTACACTTTCGCACCCTCAGAAATATTCCTATACAACTATGGACAGATCTAGATAGTGACAACAAAAGCTGAAAGAAAGTTGGGTGACCCATGGACACCGACCAGAATACACATTTCTCAAGACATGCTCATACTCTGAGGACAACGATGAGTAGAACAATTAACTGTAACCTTCCTTACCAACAAGATGAAGGAATATTTACAGATAGTGACTCCGTTGCTTATGGCAATCAGTATTTGAAGTCTAAACTGGTAAAACACTACGGAGAGCTGTTTTGTGGCTGATGGTGATGGATCACATGATATTAACTTTCCGAGAAGACAAGCAGATTTCTACGCAATTACTTTAATATGCCCAAAGGGATGGAGAGGAAGCTCAAAGGCTATCATAAGAAACTGCATAAAGCTGATCAAAAGTGATATCAAAACCCTCTTATCCCACAAAGGACAAATATCGGAATGCTACAGAACTTGAGCTTGATTCTGCGTTAGCGTTTGTTCCTCGAAGCTTAAATCTTATGCTGCAACACCTTCTGGTAGAAATAACACCAGCAGGAAGGAAGCAAGCATTGAGCAAGCGTTGTTCAAGCGGTATGTCCAAGAGCAGTGATTGTCGTTACAACTGAGGCTGGGGGTTCAACCATCACTTTCGATCAGGTTTTGATAGACAGTCTGTCTGCCATGGAGTTATTGCTCATATAGTAAAGTGCAAAGGTTTGAGGAAAACGCCGCTTCTTCAGTGGCTCCTGATGTTTTAGGTAAGAGGACAAAGATATGCATGATATGATGCTTTATTTGCCGCGGATAACGTTGACCACAACATAGTGACCTGGGGAAAGGGAACATTTCATGGTAGTATGGGGATGGTAGCAGCCACAAACACCACTACAGACCAGTCACACTATTCGGGGGGAGAAAGGTGTCTGACTTGAACTTAGTTGATCAGGCTAAGATTGAGATCAGGATTACCGTCGCAAAGAACACTCTTCGTAGCATTAAGTTCACATCTCTGCCACTTTTGAATGTTGTTGATCATAAGATTGATGTATTGTGGGAGATGTCACTTCGCTTCAAGCAAACACTACCAAATTGGCAAGGAGTGATGCACCTGCTACACAAGTGACTGTCTCCACCCTGGACAATCATCAGTATTGTTCCTACCAATGATTGATATGAACCCTGGAGATAAGACATGTATCTTCTCTACACTCGACTATATATGCTCTTGCTTTTCCAAGCACAGTGTCCCACCTGGTGTAACTTTTGATCAGCCACTCTTGGAAAGCTTTTGAGATTATACACGAAGTTCAAGATGGTGGTACTCAGAAATGTTATTTTGTTATTGGGGAGCTTTCATTTGTGAATTTGTTGGGGGGGCCATAGGAACACTTATGGATGAAGTGGACTAAGGGAAATCCTGGAGACCAGTGTATGGTGAAAACGCTGTAACACATAATGATGAGTGGCAAAGCTGTGCAACGTGCATTTCGTGGGCATCTTCTTGTTAAGCAATGTCTCACGATCGATAGTGACCAAGGTAATTGAAGCGATCCAGTTTTTGAAGATTTGTTAAAGAGCTGGAGGATTGTATACTCAAAAGGAGACTGGTAAAATAAATTTAGATGCACTGCTGAAAGCAGACTGCATGAAAGAATTTCCAATGCTCTCACTTCAAGAAAGTGTGAATTATCCAACAACTCCAAACAAGCAAATTGTGGATTAACTATTGAATGTTGGGAGTTGCACAGGAGCTTATCAAGGCTGATCACAGGGTCATGGCAAATGCATCTCCATGCTATATATGACTGTTTGCCAATATTTGCTGCTGCTGGACACCCTAACTATCTGAAGTCTGTTTATCTACTTACAGAAGATGAGGATCTTGAAAGTGGAAAGTCCCCAGTGTTTCAGAAATTCAAAATGGATTCCATGTTATTCGGCGCAGCAAAAGATTCTGGGCTGACCTTAGTCCTGACTTGGTGATCGAAAGCAGACCTGCGGTCGGCAAAAGCACCAGGCTAACGAGGAAGTGGCATGTCAGACCATCAGAGGGTTGTTTGGACAATGTCTGCCCCTGTATCTTCCGCCTACAACTCACGCCAGCATGCAGGAATTCTGTCAGACATCTTATGCAACAAGTGAACAGCACAAGGGGCATCTGGCTTCAGTATGGACAGGATATGAGACTTAGACAAACTTGCGTGAAGCTGGAACACTATTCTCCCATTTTCAATGAGGCAACCTTACAAGTATCACGGGATAAATGCTGATGACTTGGTGTCAATGTTGAAGAACTTTTCAATGTAGGCAGAGACACAGTAAAACAAATGGGAAGGACACCCAGTCTTCTCATATTTCCACAAAAAGAACACTATATGAAGACATTAGCATCAGCTCAAGCTGCCAAAGTTACAGAGGATCGAACTATTGATCCAGCTTATTGTTTCAGAGGTTCCTTAGGTATCGCAGTCAGGTGACCTTTGCCTTGATAAAGTGATGCAATATAAACCCCTATACACCATCCTTATTTGAAGGAAAATATCTCTTTACGCGAGTAAAACCAGATAAAGCACATCTTCTGGAAGCTTTGAAAGACCATGGAACTTCCTTATCAGATGGTGCTGTTCTTCAATCCATTCCAAAGACTGATCATTATGTTCTTGACAGAGGTTTCTCCCTACATCCATTGAAATGGACCGAGGGTACTTACACTTCAATTGCAGATCGTATGTATCTTTCACGTCGAACTGTTTGGTAATGCCACTGTTGTCTTTGAAAGTGGGTACAATGGAAGACCATCCACAAGACAACACCCACCAAAGATTTAAGCTGAAGTCAGGTCACCAACCAAGGACATTGTAGAGTTAACCAAATTTTCTGGGAAAAAGAGGATTTTCTTTCAAACACAATGAATAAACAGCCTTATTAACCTGATGATTTGAAACACGTTGGGAAAGGCCGCAACGTTATTCAGGCTGAGGGTGATGCTGATGTCGACATCGTGAAAAGCGCTTAATCACAATGGCATCCTTCAAGTCAACAACCTCATCTGGGAAGATACAGATCTTTTTAGTTTTGCTCTTTGTATCATGGAACCACGTAATGACTGCAAAGACCTGTATCAGATCAGACAAAGGTAAACCAAATGTGTATAACATTAAAGTTCTGAAACTGTTACTAGGGGAAGAAGTGTGCTCTGATCTGTTGTTTGCCCATTGTTTTCCTCGGATGCGACACTACCTCACAAATTTTTGGGGTTGGAAGAAGTCCATCTTCAGAAAGGTCATCAAGGGCTAATCTGTCTTGATGTTTGTTCCAAGATCTTTCGACACCAGGCAAATCAGAGATCTGGCAAAACCACCGCTGCAAACAAATGCTTTCATTGTTTAATGGGTCTCATTCTGACTCTCTGGCATCATTATGCGCTACAACTTCCTTTGCAAAAAAGTGGCCACAGCAAAGACTTTGTGGCAAAAGGCTGCCCCCAAATAAATATCAGCCACAAAACTTCACTCACGGAGGGTATATCTTTTAAAGTTATGGTGTGGATGTGTACGGACGGTGGCATGGATCCTACAGACTGGGGCTGGAGTGCCAAGGGGTTAACTGATTCCACTCATGATGGACAAAAGCCCCTGCTCCTGAAAGTCTGGTTGAAAATGATACACTGCAAGTGCTAGACAGGTTACTTACTCAAATGTAGCTGCAAAAAACATAATGTGAAGACCATCGTCTACTCTCAATGGTTAGGTGTAGTGTGCATATTAAGTAGGTTATTTGCATAACAATAGACTTGCATACAAAATATTTAACCTGAGATAATAACTTGCTATTTGGTTCAGTGGTAGAGGGCATTGGTACTGTTCAGTTGAGCATGGTTGGGGGATTGTATGTGCATAATAATTGGCCTATTTGCTTAGCAATGAAAATATTGTATATGTGGTATCTCTTGAATTAAAGTGGGTATGATGATTTTGCTTAAACACATTGTTCACACTTAATGGCGAGGTATAGTGTGCATTTGCTGCAATATGTTTGACCTGAGATCAGGTTTTGTTTTGATATTGACATTTCTGACATTAATAGCAATACAAATATTTGTCTTGTGAATAAAGAAGCAAATAAAAGTATCCTCCCTTCTAAAGAATGTCAAATTAGGGGTTTGGAAAATATAAACAATAAGCAGAATGTGGGGTAGAAGATGACATAATGATACAGTACAGTAGCTGAAGGAATTAGGATGAGGTTATGTGGGACATTGTGGAATTGTATGTAGGGCAGGGTGTAGTGGGATGTTAGTCTGGATGTATTGGCATGTTAGACAAGAGTTTATTGGCATGCGGAACAGGGTGGGTTGGCATGTGGAACAGGATGGGTTGCCTGTGGAACAGGATGGGTTGGCATGTGGAACAGGGTGGGTCGACATGTGGGACAGGGGGAATGGCATGTGATGGGATGTCCTCTGGATTTCAGTTGTGATGGCATGTGGGTCATGCAAGTGGTGGAATGACATACAGTATCTGGTTTTTAGGTGGGATTGCATGGAGTATAGACGTGGGATGACATTTGGGACAGGTTGGGATGGAATGTGAGACCGTCCGGAATAAGCATTATTATTGGTGAGGGGATTTGTATGGTTTCCAATGTCTAGTTTGTCATACGTTAAGCAATATTGTTTCGCATAATTTTGCTTTAACGTTATTGTACATTTTTCATGCTGCTTGACTTTGCTTGACACACATATTTTTTTTAATTGGAAGTTGTATTACAATCCAGAATGTAGTTCTGGGAATGTGTAGGGGCTGGGGCAGGGTACAGGTTGGAAAGGGGGTTGATTGTAGAGCTGTGAACGTTTAGGGATTTTAGTAAACATGTACACGGCAAAAAAAGGGAGCGTATATCGTGTACACGCGTTTAGTACCGTAATTTTCGGAAATACACCAAAATTGCTCCAAAAGTACGAAGCGAAGTAAAAAAACTCGCGCAACCAGTATGGCGAAAGCACTGACTCCATTGCCCAAATAGACGCTGAGCTTTGCTTTCCAAATTGTAAAAAGTTTACTTCTACAGTAAAAATCATCATTTTTATGAAAAATATGCATGGAGATTCAGTTTAGAAAGAACAGATAACTTCCTTTTAATGTCATTTAAACTTAACATTGTGTAACTTTTTTTGCTGTACTCGCTACGGCTTTCAAAGTTCCATTGTGAAAATATTGCATACTAGGCCTGTGATACCTCACCGTAAAACATTTCAAAACTACGCCACCACCCCTGAAGGTCTGAAATATCAGTCCTCTCGAAAAAATGGCCGCCATCTTTGCGACGCATGCAGAATTTCACCTCTGTTAAAACTTTTTTCTGTTTGTTTATTTTGCAATATTTTTTCTTTCTTGCAAAATTTATTTGACTCATCAGGTAATATTTACATGTAAACGTTCTGATTGTCAGGATTCAAGTATTTTGACTAAGTGCTTTTTGGTCAAATAACAGCTTGTAAAACGGGTCTTGATTGCGTGGGATTTAAAGCCTTATTAATTATGGCCTAACGTTAGGCCTATTGTTAGTTTCAGTGTTTACTGCTGCACATTCACAGTGCATTTTACAAGTTAGCCTACTCAGATTTCGGCGAAATCACAGTGCCTAATATCCCCATTCATTGGTGATTACTGCGCATTTGTGTATCGCTTATTTACAAAGCATTATGCTAATCAGGTTTACAGTTTGTAAAAAGTCATTGATTGGAATTTTGTCAGCTGAATGTGTGTGTGTGATTTGAATCATGAATGATCATATTGATTTACAACGGCAAGACTGACAATGAAAAACAATTACTGGCAATGAAGTATTTAGTAAACATTTACAAGGATTTGCGAGCGTGTAGCGTGTACACGCTAAACGGTCACAGCTCTAGTTAAATGGCTTTCTTTCATTGACATTGGCAAGTCTGAGCCTCTCCTTTCTTTGTTATTCAATTGATAGAACAAGGTGTTGTAGTTATAAAGACTGCTAGGTTTTACATGTTTTCTGACATATTGGGTGAGGTCCTTAAGCTTTTTTGTCTTAAAATATCTGGGAAAACTCAAAGATGTTTTGAAGCTTGTAGTACAAATGAAAATGTAAGCGCATCTTTCAAAGCTCAAGTAATTTGAAATCATCTGCCCCTGCTACCCTATTTTTGTATATACTCTCCTGTATAAGCCCATTCTCTATACTAGCTTTGAATAGTCGAGCATACTGTCCTTCCGACAGTTCTAGTTTAACTTCGACATCCTCAGTACAAACTTAACGCTGTAGGGTGCGAAGAACGGACAAAGAAAGTGTGCCAAGAATCATCTGATTTTGGTGTTAAAGAAATATAATTTCACACTTTTTAGCTGAAGAAAACATAAAAAAGAAGTTAGAGAATTGTTTGAGTGCAAAGCTGGACATGCAAAAGACAGGTGATTTGAAAGTAGAGTTTCATGCCGGAAAACGTAGTGGAGCATCATAATTCAGTTAGAATGAAATGCTGAAGGTCCCAGGTTCGAGTCCATTGGGGATTTAACCCGCAATTTTTTCACAGATATGCAGTTATCGATAAAGCTGACATTGAGCGCGGGGGTTTGTCTTCTGCATCATTCACACCTTTTGCCCCACCAGACCTTTGTGATACTCCAAGCATGCGACAGGCACGATGAAGTAACTTGGCACTATTTATGACTTCAGATTGACAGGTCTGTAAATAGTAGGTCTTTAAAGGTATATGTGTGGGGACTGCTACCTTATAGCTGATGAACGGCCAGCTCCGTAGACTTCGTGCATTGTCTCTTCTCGGCCACAGTCAGGAATGAGATCAACAATGTGTGGCCCGCAAATGGAATAAACAGCAAAGGTCTAACTGAACCTGGACCACAATAGGCATGTAGAACGAAACTTTCATACAGCATGAAAGAACGCGGTGGGGGAAGTACCAAACCGCTACAGTAACTCCACCCTAGATCACAAGCGAAGCGAAGTAAATGATAACAAAATAATGGGATGACAAGCTGGCCAAGAATACCACATCATATAAAGAATCACGTCGGGTCACCAATGTGGGGACTGCTACCTTATAGTCCACCGGTTTGGATGACGTGGTATGGCCCTGCAAGCTGCTGTCACCTTAGGGGTCTTGTCATGTAGGTGAAAACAAGAGGCTCCCTATGAATATACAGAAGTGTGATGAACTTGAAGTGAAATGTCTAGAGTGTGCATGCTGGTGTAAGTCTCACATGTTTGGTAGACTGTATGACTACTGTCCAATGTAACACTGATCTAATGACATCTGGTACTATGCAATGATAATGTAATGGCAAATACAAGGGGGGGCATGTTGGTATACCTAAGCTAGATGTAACCTAGTTGGTTCTGCCTGCACTAGGGGTAGCTGGTTGCTAGGATATACCAAGATGACCACAGCAACAATCCAAGTGAGTTAGGAACATTCCAAGTGAGTTAGGAATGTGTTGCTGTTTGATCGATTGACCGAATAAGTAAATGAGCAGACAAGACTACACAGTGGTCGGCAGGGCAGGTGATGCTCATGTGCTGGGCAGAAGATACCCAGTGAATACTTAGGTATTAATATGCATTGGCTTGACCGTAGGCAGTATTGCCGCAGCCAAAGCATGGGACCTAATGAATGCAATAAGTAATGTATACCAAGCAGGTGAGTTAGCTCTGACACACACAATGCATTGTTAGACTAAAGTAGGCTTGTGGTACATATGATTGATGTACATACAGTAAACAATATAAGCAAAGGTAATAGTGACACAAGGTAAAAGTACATGATATGATTAATACACAATAACCCCGAGAGTTATTGAGGTTGGTTGGGGGTGGGGTAAAGATCAAATCTTATTAGAACTATCTTCCCTTTTTCAAAGAGAAATGACAATAGATTTACATTTTTCAAAAATAGAGACTTTGACTAGTTCAGCCATCTTAAGAGTAACACAAAAATTTACATATTTGCACAAAATATCAAAAATCTGTAAAATGGCCAATTTTTGACCAATTTTGATGAAATTTTTTGCTTCATGTCTTTTAGTGGATGTTAAATCAATTTAGCTTATGTTGCCTTTACCTGTCCATATACCTTTAAAGTGCAATGATCCTAATAACTTTACGCTGATGTTCAAACAGTTTCATGGTCTAATCAACTGGTAATCCTTCTATTTATTGGGAGCACAAACAAATTAAAGTAAAAAAGTCCATTGAAACTGACATTAAGTGTGCAAGCTCTTTCCTTTCAGTATGCTATCATAGGGGCATTAATGTGCATCAGATAGAGGCATCATATTACACTCGCACGTGTTGGCAATGTAATAAGATCGTAGCTGTGCCAGGCTTAAAAATTATGATATCATATTAGGTTGCCCTTGCTCTGGCGAGGCGTGTGATGTGCAACCGTCGATTTTGGCCAAAATCGGCGGTTGCAGTGCATACTAAACGGAAAGCGGAGGTACACGTCATGGAAATATAGTCTATTCATTTAGACTCATGTCCCCATCTAACATCTCCACTTAGTCAACTGTTGTTTTTAGATAGATGATTTTTAACATTGCACAGCCTGATATTGCAGTTTCAGGCTTTGTCAGTAAGTTTTGACTTAAAGTACAATCACTATATGCAGTACAGTCAGGCCAGTAGGCAAATTTGCATTTGCACCCCCTCCAACCATGGACCGCTAGGTACAAAAAAATCATTTTGAATACAAAAATATATTTAAAAAATAAATATTTTGAGCCTATTACATTATCTCTTATCCCTCCCTATTATTCATGTGAAATTGGAATATTTTCAAACCCCTGCCTCTTATAGTTAATTTAAATTAAAATCATAGAAAAGGAGCTCAACTTCAGGAAATGCAACCCCCTCCCACCATCTGCCCCTAGAAAATCCTGGCTACAGACTACAGGCATGACAGTAATATATATGTGGAAGAAGTTGAATTGTACATCCTTTTACTACGTGTTGCAAGCAACGTGACTTCTATTCTATTTTCTCAAAGCTTTCATTCCGATACTCTTTTCCTTGCACTTTACCACCAAATTTTGTTTTGTATCTTCATTTTCCGGGATTCTCTCTCTGTGGATGGGTGTCTGCTTTCGGTGAGACAGTTCTTTTTGTTTTTTCCCTCCCATTGTGACCAGACTTTCACGCCCTTATCTGAACCTGTACAGCGGTTCTCGTATAGTAGTTCCGCGATTTTTTTTTTTGTAGTTGCTTTGGGTCTCTCAGCCCTTTGCTTTTTATATGATATTACACAATGAAAAATCAGCAGCCTTAAGGCCAATTCAGAAGAAATTGACCTACTGGCCACCACCTTTAACCCGGTCATCTTCTGACTACAAGAAACCTTCTTGAAAACCACTGACCATTATTCCCTCAACAACTTCGCTCGCTACCATAAACATCAAGTGGTTGCCGACAAGGCCTGTGGGGGTGTCTCCATTCTCGTTAGACACAATATCCCACACATTCCTGTTCATGTAAACACCGACCTTCAGGCCATCTGTATGCTTATCTCCCTTTACAAATCTTTGAAATATCTATCTCCCCCCCCCCCGCCCCATGCCAAAGTTCAGCCAGCCAGCCTTAGCACCCTCAGCTCCCCTCCCCATTCATCCTTCTTGGTGACTTTAACGCCC
>JAIGNY010001983.1:5000-19224 GCA_020152595.1 Chiridota heheva
CGCTAAAATGTTATAGCCCCTATAGCAGTTTTGAACTTTGACCAAACTCTGTAGAGCTCGTCAGACGGAAAGAAAAGTACAAAATACTTCGTTAAAAAAAAATCATTGTAAAAACAGTTTTTGAAGACATGGATGGCTTCAAACATCATGAATAAGCATTGTGGGCGAAAAAAGGTAAAACGGTTTAATTTTATAGAAATCTTCAAACTGAGATTTTCCTATGTTTTAACACGACGCTTAGAACAGTACAGCAGGGCCGGCTTTTGTAGTACCCTCGGACGTCCAGCCATCACTACAGTTCGGAAGCATGCCTATTAATAGGAACATTTATAACACACGAGAATTGTACTAACAGCAGCCATACTAACACGGCTGGCCACAGTCCGATGGTACTACGGGGAGTACTATACAAATACTAAACTGGAAGCCAAAACTGAAAACCCCTCACGCACAACCCCTTCCCTTTCAACAGATTTACCCGATTATATATGTGAAATTCCTTCCTTACTACCAACTACACAAATGACAAGTATGAAACGAACCCATCACCGGTGCTTTTAGCGCTTTGATTATATTTTATCTCATCACCCACATATACATATATGTGGGGATGAGATATTGTAGTCACTTTGCTGTATATGCAAATAGCTGCCTGTACCTCCTACATTACATGGCCACCGCCCCCTCCCCCCACTCCTTGATATTAGGGAGGATGGTGAAACCCACCAGTGGGTCTCACTTGATGACCTCATATTAGGGATTAGGGGTAATAAGTTTTTGGAACGGGAAAAAAATTGGTGATTTTTGCGTCTGTATGTGTGCATGTGTGAGTATGCAACAATTAATTTTGCATATAACTCAACAATGTAATGCACACATAAACCAAGATTAGTGGACGGATACCCCTGGCCCGGAACTGTTGTCCCCAAAGTTTCGGGGTACAAAGGTCAAAGGTTACAGGTCAAACGAGACAAGTTTTTGGTGATGGATGTATGCTTTGAGGGAATTACTTGGTATCTTTACAAGTTGCATAGGTGGGTAGGGTTTTACATTCTAACACAACTTTAAAATAATTGAAGGTCAAAAGTCAAATAAGTGTTTTTATGCAAAATTTTCCGGAATCTTAAACTCTAAAAGTACAATATTTACACCAACCCTATGTTGTACCATGACACCATGGTACATTAATTCATCTCCCGTATAAACTCTGTGGTCAAAAGGTCAACGGTCACAGAGTTATTGACCTTTCTCACCATTTCCCCTATAGTTATGGAATGGTACGTGTGACGTGAGCATGAATGGTGCATGAATGGTGCCATACAGTAGGGTTCGATAAATGTGAAAAATTTCAGAAGTTATTTCAGTGATTAGGGTCAAGGGTTGGGGTCAGATTATGTAGTAAATTGTACATTTTTGCGGCATTTTAAAGTCAAAAAGTACAAGACCTATACCAAGCCTATGTTGTACCATGATACCTTGGTACATGAATGTGTTCCCGTGGACTCTGGGGTCAAAAGGTTAAAGGTCTGTTTGTACTCCCATGTGCAGTACAATCCATCAACATGCCTAGAAAAAGATAGCCAAGCCTGTCTCAACATCAGCTTCTACTCATGGGCAGATATATATATATATATATATATATATATATATATATATATATATATATATATATATATATATATATATATATATATATATATATATATATATATATATATATATATATATATATAAATATATATATAAATATATATATATATATATATATATATATATATATATATATATATATATATATATATATATATATATATATATATATATATATATATATAAATATATATATATATATATATATATATATATATATATATATATATATATATATATATAAAGCTGTATACAAGTAGTGCTGAAATTTTCTATATAAAACTTTATATGAGTATATCAAATTCGATTCACTTATATGGCCAATTCTTTGTATGGCTATGTAAAATAAACACTTTTTTAAATAATCCATATAAATCTGTATATGGTTGTATACAATTTGTTTTACATTTGTGACTTTATATGGGTATATAAAACTTGTTTAACATATATGGCCAATTCTTTATATGGGTCTATATGGCTATATAAAATGTGCCTTTTTATATTATTCATATAAATCTTTACATCGCTGTATACAATTTGATTGAATGATGCGGCTTTATAGGGCATATACAATTTGATTTACATATATGGCCCTTTCTTTTATGGATTTATATAGCTATGAAAAAAGCCTTTTTCTTTAATACATATAAATCTTTATATGATTGTAAACAATTATGTAGTTCATATAAATCTTTAAGAAATTAAAATACACATGTGAAATTATTATATGATTCTTTAAATGGTGGTGCAAAGTTGATATATGTATTGCCAATACTTCAAATGGATTTACATGGGACATAAAGGTTTCATTTGATACATTTCGTGCATTTGGCCAATAAATTGTTTTAGTAAGCCTCACGAAAGTTAATAATATTTCTAAAAGAAATTTACATAATAAATATTTACATAAATTTTTTTTAACATATATACACCCATCTACAAAGATGTTCGTGAGGGAAACACATAAGTTGCATACATTTGTATACAGCAAAAGTCTTCATCACCTTTTTTGTTTAAGCAATAGTCTAAACCATCCATCCATGTTCATTTGTAGTAGGCGCCTTTTCCAAAGGATACAAAGCGCCCAGAATGCTGCCCCAAAGTTCAGTAAGTAATACATGATTAAAAAAGAAAAGTCTTGAGACGTGTTTTGAACAGTCCAAGTGAACTGGCATCTAAGCATGGCGAATGTGTGAAGGCAAAGAGTTCCAAACATGGGGTGCTGCAGCTGAAAAAGCCCTAGAACCAGCTTTGGCAGTTTGGTGTTAGTTCTGGGTTCAGTCAGGAAGTTTTCAGAAGAGGAGCGAAGGGATCGTGCTGGTGTATAAAGTTTCAGACTGTTGGATATGTATTCAGGTGATTGATGTATCAGGGATTTGTAGACAATAAGACATGTTTTGTATAAAATTCGCTGTGACAGAGAGCCAATGCAATTTGTTGAGCAAGGGTGAGGCATGATCACGACGACGTTTCCTGAAGATAAAGCTTAGCAGCTTTATTTTGGAGTTTTTGTAGGCGATTTACATTTTTTCATGGTAATACCAATCAAAAGGGAATTACAGTAGTCCAAACGTGATAGGATGAGTGATCGAACAACATAATGACAGGTTTCAACGTCAATGTACCGACGAATCTTGCCAATGTTTCTAATGTGATAATTAATTGTTTTACTAAGTTGTGTCACATGGTTGTCCATTGACATTCTATTATCAAAGCAACTCCCAGATTTTTAACTGAAGTGACTGGTGAGATGCAAGTATTTGCCAAATACAAACTTGAGGTTCTCAAGGGCTTTACTAGCATTTGATGAAGAGATTATGATACACTCTGTTTTGTCCTCATTAAGTCTAAGTTTGTTTGCAATCATCCACTGTTGGATATCTTGCACACAGGAGGTCAGTTTGAATAAAGCACATTCAGCATCGAGTGGAACTTTAGGGTTAAAGGCTAAGAAAATCTGTATATCATCAGCATATATGTGATACTCGATCTTGTGCTTCCGCAATATGTCACCTATTGGGATAGTATAAAGTGTGAATGACAAAGGTCCTAAAACAGAGCCTTGTGGGGTCCCATATTCAAGATTTACAGTGTTGGAGTCAGCTCCAGGAACATGGACATGGCTAGTCCGACAATTAAAATATGATGATAGCCAATCCAAAACCATACACAGAGGTACACAAGAAAATGCATAAATATGATTTCTAAATGACTTAAAACATAAAGAGCATGTGATAACGATAAAACTGAATGAAAAAAGATGAGGAAAGTCTCAGTTGGTCTGGTGTTCAACATTTGAAGAAGGGCTTGGTATTTGGAATTTCAATTTTGTAATGTATTTGTCATATCAATTCAATTTCCAAACTTAGTTGACACTTTCTTCACCGAAAGCAGTAAAAATGAAGTAACACATTTAAAACATTTTTTTTAAGATCTGCTAACTACCAACAAAACATAAAATGCTACAATTATAACATAAAATAATTTAAAGGTACATAAAGGTATTCTTTCTACAACCAAGTTGGAAAATATTGCAATCCTTCAAATCCTTGCAACTATAGGGGTAATTACTGTAATGGTTGCATAGGAAAAACTTCAACCTTTGTTGAATTTTGGTTCTTATTGAAAAACTCTTGCCTCCATGAAACTCTTAAAAATTGCAAGAAAATAAGAAAAAGATCAGAATCTCTGAAACCTCCTTGGGTGCAAAATCAGGACAACTTTGAGACACATTTTGAGGCTGACTGTTGAGATATGATGGAAACTTAACTGATATGAACCTACATGTACTGTATGCCCAATTGCAATTGCCTAATCTTGATACTAGTGCTGTTATGACATGTCGATTATCGCGATATCTCTTCCTACGACATGAAATATGCCTCTCACGACATATCGTGATACCAAAAACCAAGGCTCAACTAAGAAATTTTCGCGCAACTAAATCTAAAAAGTCAAGTTCAGGCCATTAAAAAACGTGCAAAAATACCTAAAAACTAATTAAATATCGTGCTCCGTCATACCACGATTGCATCCTCTGATGTAAGTTGGTAAAAAGAACGAAAAATTGGCCCAAAACATGCGTCTCAGGCTGTCACTTCGTGGTCTGGCTGAATTATTAAAGATGTGCGTGATTCGTGATGAACGTAATTCACTTGGTTGGATATCTGTGAACTTCGTGGTCTGAGGTCCTTAGACCGCATAGTAACCGCGCGATGCTGGAGTGAAAACAAAGCGATCAGCTGTGTTTGTTTATTTGCCATACGTAGTATGATAGGCCTGAATTTCAACAAATTTACGATTTGTTTTCAAAATATTAACTAATCAATGTTCCAACTTATCTCCAATCCCTTAAGACAATGTATGATGATCGACTTGGAATATGTGGCGTCGTTTTGATGAATTTTCGGTAAAAATATATCACTATTTTGGTCAAATCCAAATTTCCGCGACTGACTTAAATTTTCAACCATGTGTGTTCAACATGCCTACATTGAATCGTGACACAGTAAGTGTACCAATAACACGTACAATGTCAGATCGTCAGATCGATATAAACTTAATTAATTGTTATACTTAACTGCACAATCAACTAACGAAGCATCTATCTAATGAAAATGTGAGTTTGATTAACAATTGGTAATCGTACAGATTTTGTCCGACTTTGCATACCACATGCAGACACACCCGGACTTGCTGTTTCGTGCACGTACAGTAACGAGCAAAGCTTTGTTTTCACCCCAGCCAATGACGTCAACTCCCGGATGTGACAATGCACCATCCAAGTGATTAGTCAAGCGATAATGTTGTCTGCTAGATCTGCAAATATTTGTTTTCTTGCGTTCATCATAAAAGAAGCCGGTAACGTTTAACAATTTGTGTCGTGAGTAAGTTTTCTTTAAAAGTATCGCGACATACCAATGTATCGCGATATTTTTCTCCACGATAATCGATACGTAATAGAGCCATGTCGTTACAGCACTACTTGCTACAAAATTATGATATATCCAGTTTTCATATCATTCACTTTATAACACAATGCAATTTCAAATGATCACTCGACATGAGCAATACAAGTTATCTGTCGACTATCGGACCAGGGTAGGAATGGGCAGTTCCAGAAAATGTGTTATTTTGGCAGAAACCCTTCCACCAGAATCCCAATCCGTCTGAACTACCCCAGCCCCTCCTTGCTTAATTGCAGAATACCTTGCAACCCTTTAAATACTCAGTGGAGCCGGCTCAGTATTTAAAATTAGGAGACAAAGGAAACAGTACAAAATATTCGCCAAATTGAACTAAGCAATTGAACTAGGTCCTTCTTAAAACTATTATTGTGACAAGTGTGAACACTGTGGAGCCAGTGGAGTCATTCTGGGATGTAGGCTACGTATGGAATTATGAAAATCCCGCCGCAAGCACAGAGCCAGCGGAGACGCTCCGTGTGTATGTATGAGATTATGAAAAATTCCCATCAAGCATAATTTCATCCCAAAAGTCCGTGGAGCCACGGAGTCGAAGCACGTCGATCATTGTTGGAGAAGTGATTAAAACTGAAACTACCAACATAAGGGCTCTAGAGTCCGGGGGAAACCCTAAAAATAAGGAAATTTGAATTACTCTATAAAATAAGGTAAATTTATGTATCATGTCATCGCATAAGCCTATACACATATATATTGCCGAATGGGGTTTTCATTTTCCGCTCTGGATTGTGCAAAATTTCCCTGGATATTTTGAAATTTATCATCGCCTTTTTGAGAACATCAACAAAACAGATTGCTCGTAATTGCCAAGTGGTCGTTTCTTGTTTACACAATTACGCTATTATCCTTATCAAGACATTTAGTGCATATCTAACATTAACCATGTAAATATATTTGAATTACTGTGGTTATAGAGTGATTTGTTTTGGCACAGACTTTTTCTTCAACCATTGTTGTCAAAAGCACCCTTCAAGAACCGCATCACAAACTTCTGTGTTTCCGATGCAGTGGCTTTAGATGTTTTAGGGTTCTTCCAGACAGCTTCTGTAAGAATAAACATGATATATTTAAAATAAGATAAAATAAAATGGATTGAATTGATTTGATACAAATTGATAGATGATCCAGGGATCTGCAAGGTCCATTCCGCAGTCCCTTATCATAAGTTACAAACTGTCCAGGGGATCTCTGAAAGACCACAGGGGTTTGCTAGTTACGTGACAGACTGTGGAATGGCCCATGGCAGTGCAGTCCTTCACATAAGTTACAGACTGAAAGACCCGAGAGGTCTGCCAGCGCCATTCTGCAGTTCGTCACGTAAGTAACAGACTGCGGAATGGCCCTACTGCATCTCCAATATTACTGAGATAACAACATCATGTCAGGCAGAATTGTGACATGTGTTTTGATATTTTAATATATTTTGATTTAAACTGGGGATTTAAAAAATCATTTGATTTAAATGAGAGCTTTAATCAGCATGATCAGCCAACGCTGTTTCAATGCCAGATATATCATTCAAATAATTTTTCAAGGGGACATTTAATGGCAGTCCATGGAGCAGGATGATCCCTGCCTCATTATCTTTTAGTACTTTGTCGAAAAGAGAAGGTAAGAACTATTTTCACAAGAACTGGGTCTATTACCACTACGACTACCGGGCTCGCCACGACCTGGATCAAACTAACCTAAACATAAAAGAATGACGTAGTACTTTAAACAATGTCTTATGACATTTTAAGTTCAGCAAATGCCCTTTTTCTCACAGCACCGATCCAGTTAATATTCGCAGTCATCGAATTTGTGAACAGGTCCATTAGAATTTGTTTGACACATTCGGCAATAGTTGAGCCTCCAAGGGCCGATACTCTCCTTATCTAATTAAACAAACAGATAAATATAAATTGTTAAAATATGAATATTAGTAGTAAATCAGCATCACAACTAGCAAGAAATCAGCAACAATAATAAGCCGCCTGTTTTCTTTTAACTGACGAAGAAAAAAAAAAAAAATCCACTGGAAACAAATGATAGACTAGTACTAAATAGTAGAACTGTCACAATGGCTATATTATATATCAGTTATTGCAGAGAAAAATATTTTGATATATTGGCTATATTTTTCAAGGAAAAATGACCGATGACGCAATTGTTTTTAATGTTTCAACATGCAACCTAATGACCTGCTACTTTCAATAAAACATCCGTACTAAATAGTATTCTGAGCTTGATGGGAAGCCCAGAAAAGCTGATCATCATTTTCTTACTCAAAAAAAAAAAAAAGCCAACACGTGCTGGTATGCTTTACCTTTAATAGACCAAATTTGAATTCACCCAATATACCAACCAACCAGAGTGGAAAAGCTGCATTTTTACTATTACCATAAATGAATTTTCAAATAACTTCCAATCAATGTGGAAGTTGTACGAATATTTTTCAAAGAGGCCGGCCTCAATTTCCCCAAATCAATTATGAAATTTCAACACAACTTTCAATCAATGTGTGATGATACCCAATTTGTAATCTTTTGTCCAAGCCATGCCTTAATACAGTAGCCTACATTTAATTTGTATTTACTAGATATTTCCCAAGAGCGTTTTCCTTTATGGCATCTTCTAGAAGGTCCAATTCTAGAAGTGTCAATGCTGGAAGTTTTGCCCCCTCTGGCAGCTCAATTTCATCTTCTTCCTATACAGTGCTGCTGTTTATTAATCCTTTCATTAAATGTTATTGTTTTTAGCCTGCTCCTTCAGCCCTTTCATTTCCGCTTCTAGTTGAGTTAACATTGTTAACGTGGTTTGGTTGGTTGTCGTAAAATAAACCAATCTGTCTAAAGACTCATTATTTGTTGCAGCCCTTCAAAAAATTATGATAGACAATTAACAAAGAATTTACATACGAAACTACAAAGGTTGCCTTGCAATACGCATTAAATTCACTGGACACTGACTATTTATTCATTTTCTGCTGTACCATACCTACAACCTCCTAAAACCTACTTTCAGGATAAAATAAAATAATTAAGTGAATTATTGATAAGATTTAGTGATAATTTTAGAAAGAAAACTGTAAACAAATTGCAGAATTTACACAATCTAGAAATTCACGCCAACAATATCATCAGGCAATTATCAGGAAAACTTTGGATTTTTTCACGACCAGGTTAGGAAAAAGCGATTTTGGTATTTTCTTTTGTTATTTACAGGTAGAATTTGATTAATTTTAAGGGAAAGTTATATTTCCATTGATTAAATCCTCCAAATATTTAATTTCAAAATGATTTTGCTTGTGTCATGACCACTTTGAGGGAAAGTTAAATTTCACAAAATTAGAGCTTTTATAAAAAAGAGTTGATGAACAGCTTAGTTTGTGTTGTTTGGGTATGTTACATCTCTATTTAACTGCTAAGATCATATTATAGAGATCAGGGTTCTAGTTACGGTGGGCGGCACTGGGCGGACCGCGTAGGACTCGCAATTCCCGCCCGGCACTCGGCTCTAAGACTCACTCTTCCACCTGGCACTCAAAAGTTCAATTCGGTTAATTAATTAAGTGCTTAAACAGAATTCTCCTTTAATCTTGCTCTATTTATGACATCCGCTGATTTACACACATAACACAACAGACATTATGCAAAATAAATTCCGATCAAAACAACTGAACTGTAGGAATTTAATACAATTGAACGTACATGTTATCATAAAATCACCCATACATGTCACCTACATAAACATACTCACATGCACACTAGGGATGTACCGGATATCCGGTCAGCTGGACTATTTGGCCGGATAGTGACAAAAACTCCAGTTCCGGCTGGATTTGCGCAAAAATCCTCCCCTCCCATGAACAGTTCTTCATGGGAGGGGGGTCTAGGAGGTCACCCTGGGCACTCCACTGATTGTCATGGCAGCACTCAAGCTTGTCTAGCTAGAACCCTGATAGAGATGCAACAGCCATTTGATAAACCAGTTGTGAAGCACAATTTTTGTGTAAAGTTTTCATTTGTAAGGAAATTATATGGCACATTTTTCACTTATGAAAATATAGCATTAATCAATAATTTGCATTTACATTGAGCATTTTTTTAAATGTTTTCACTTAGTTACCTTTTCCAAAATACTTTGACAGTACTTACCAGAGATCATTTGCAGTGAGACTGTTACCGTATTACTTGATGAAGACGAGAATGTGATGGTATAGGTGGTGAAGGTACATGTGGTAACTCACGATGTGGTGTTGAGGGTGAAGTACGACAAGGTGTTGCAGTGAGTGTAGATGGGTTTCTTGATGACAATTGTGGAGATGGAGGATCTAACAGGGTGTTATTATCATCTTCATCTGAAGAAACGTATCTTCTGTTCACCCTAAGCATGTAATGAAAAGTATATTATAGTATAATTCATAAATTTATATTATTGTATCAGATAATCAATAAAGCCAGTGGGCGGCTTGAGAGGTTGGTTACTTCATACTAAAACTGAGTTGGGTTCCCGGGTTCCCGCCAGAAAGTGCGGGTAAAGGTTCCAAATTATATTAACAAATAAGGTTAAGACCCATTGCTAGTTCCACAATTTTTTTAGAACTTGAGTTTCTGGGTACCCAGAACCAGGCAATATTTGAATTACTCGGGTGCTTGCATGCACTTATGCATGTAACTTTTCCTTTGTGCATGTAAGGATGTGCATGTAAAAAAATCAAGGTAATAGAATGCAATTTCAAAGTTTATCTAATTATACGATGCAATACAGACTGAATGAGCCTATGCTTTGACGAACCACTGAATGAGCCTATACTATATCAAACCACTGAATGAGCCTATACTATGTCAAACCACTGAATGAGCCTATACTATATCGAACCACTGAATGAGCCTATACTATGTCGAACCACTGAATGGGCCTATGCTTTGACGAACCACTGAATGAGCCTATACTATGTCAAACCACTGAATGAGCCTATACTATGTCAAACCACTGAATGAGCCTATACTATGTCAAACCACTGAATGGGCCTGTACTATATCGAACCACTGAATGAGCCTATACTATATCAAACCACTGAATGAGCCTGTACTATATCGAACCACTGAATGAGCATATACTATGTCAAACCACTGAATGAGCCTATACTATGTCAAACCACTGAATGAGCCTATACTATGTCAAACCACTGAATGAGCCTATACAAACCACTGAATGAGCCTATACTATATCGAACCACTGAATGAGCCTATACTATATCGAACCACTGAATGAGCCTATACTATATCAAACCACTGAATGAGCCTATACCAAATCGAACCACTGAATGAGCCTATACTATGTCAAACCACTGAATGAGCCTATACTAGAACCACTGAATGAGCCTATACTATATCAAACCACTGAATGAGCTTATACTATGTCGAACCACTGAATGAGCCTATACTATATCGAACCACCACCACATGCTGGAAACTATATGACCTGTTGAAGCAAATCAATCACCTTTTTTATTAAAAGTTATTTTTTACCTGTACTGCTAGTGTATGTTACAGATTTTCATTTTTAGTTTTTTATGTTTGAGCTCTTCAAATTTCAATTGCAGCTTTTTGTAAGGTTTCAAAGTATTAAATCTGTTAATATAAACCACTAACTGAAAGCCCTATAGTAAATTTACACACCTTTGTCTTTTATGTGTATTTTCTGCATCAGAGTTCAGACTGCAAGTTGGAGGTTTCTTCAGCCTTTATCTGCATCAAACGTCCTTTTTAAAATGAATCTGCAATGAAAATAAAATAATGCAAAACATAAGGCCATCCATAATTTATTGTTTGGTTGGTGTAGCCCATACTAGTGTTATGAAAAATTAGGTCAGTAGGTAGGTCTAACGTTAGGCCCTAATTATTAAGGTTTGAAATAATTTTTGTTGAAATTGTAAAGATGGGATCAGGTGTTACAAAAAAAAAAAAAAAATTTTCATTTCAGGGGGTTTTGGAATGATTTTTTCTATGATTTACTGTGACGGTCATACCAATATAGGAATAGAAGGCTGACGGTCATACCAATATAGGAATAGAAAATATGTGCCTTCACCAATTTTTCTTTAATGCTGAGTAAAAATTGTGCCTTTACCATTTTTCTTTAATGCTAGTAAAGTTAATGCCTGCACATCTTCTGGTAAATTATTCAATGGCTTCCAAATCCTTACAAAAAAAGAATTCTAAAACATTCCAATTTAGCCAATTAGAACAGGAAAAATGTAATCATAATTTCGCTGATCTGGTACACCTACTGTACTAGGCTAGTGTTACTACGCTAAGCCTGTGGAGGATGCCTAGGTCACTAACGTTAGGCCTAACATTACATGATTTGGGCATGAAGATTCATGCTATGGTCGGCCATGGTGAAGTTTAATGAATATACAATTAAAAACATAAATGCCTCTTATTTTATCGGATCAATCCGATCACAACAGCAAGGAAGTATATATTTCGCTGCTAGGATTTTGTAAAAATTCAATGATCAAATGGAAAATCTGGGCGCCAGAGCTTAAACAAATTTACTTGAAAGTTAAATGACTCAAGTGCTGCATGCAAATTAGACTAGCACGTTGTAAATTATGCGGGTTGCATTTATAGGCTCGTTCAGTGGTGTATAAATTTCAATTAATTATTTCTATTAAAATGTGATTTAAACATGAACAATAAATTGTGTTCTCACATATAAAAATTATGATTCTTATATAGTTAAAATATATGTTTAATTTTAAACATATAACTTTTAAAATATTCAACAAGTTGTTTTTGCTGAATGTTTTCATGTATGTTGTAATACTATAGTATTAGGCCTATGTCCCGGGCTGCTGGCAAATCGTTTATTTACAAGATTTTCTTCCTCATATGTGTGTCGTCCAATTATTGGAAATTTGGGTACTTATTTCCCGAAAATGAATTGAGGACTACATTCACAAAAATTGTAGAATTTTTTTTGAAAATGAATGCAATTTTTCTGAAAATGAGAAAAAATTCCAGAAAATGAAGGACATTTCGCGAGAATTGATGCAAATATTACAAAATTGAAGCAAATTTCTCGAAATTGAAGCAAATTCCATAAAATTGAAGAAAATTTCCACAAAGAGATAGAAATTTCCCGAAAATGAGACAATTTCAAGAAAATTGAAGGAAATTTCACAAAAATTGATGTCATTTCCAGGTGGAAAATATATTTTGTAGCCTACATAGTTATTGCCCTCATCCAAGTTATATTTGGCATAAACAATTTTCCCAGAAATATCAACATGTGGTTTTTGACTTTTCCTCGTGAATTCTATGCAAATCAAAGCAAGTCGTAGCCTAATTTCATAGTCAAGTTGTGGTGTTTTAAGTCTGAATTTGAATACGTTAGGTCGGTAATTCTTCAGCCCTTTTTTTCATATACATCTCGAGGATCTCGCCTTATACACTAGGGTTCAACAGCTAGGCCTAGATCCAGTTTAGTTACTATTAAGCTGCAAATCCCTATGACTACAAACGATCGACCTCGCATGGTTAGCCTTCATTAAACGGCCGGCATCAATTGCAAAACGCTGACGGGTGGCTAGGCCCATCGCTAACGTTAATATGCCTAAGCTATTATCAAGTACTGGTACGGTATTGGCCAATCTTCACCATATATACACTCTAAAAACTGTTTGGTAAAAAATTCTTGGTTAAATTAATTCCACCACGTTCCTGGTTATTTTCATGCTGTTTTCATAGTTTTAATCTTTAACATAACTATACTGGTGAAAAATCATTATCTCATTGGCAAATATTGTCCAGCTTTTGAGACACCGCTTCTGATTGGCCAATTTTGCCTCGAAGCATTCTGCTGTTGTTATGGTACGATATACGCGCTCAACGTTCAGATCAGAGGTATGCATCAGAAGTTCAGCCTAACATTCGCGTGTGAGGTTGGCCTGTCGGCAGGCAATGGATCAATTTGTGTCAGATAAATCAAAAACGACGTTTTTCCATTGCCGTTACTTTTTTCATGTTTTAAGTACATTGCTATTAGCATGGTTGGTATTTATTTTTCTTCGAATTCCATGAGTAAGCAGGCCGCATGTCATTAGGTCTAGTACTGTATGTAACTCAGTGTAATGCCTAAAGTTAGCCTATAACACTATAGGCTTACTCACAATGTTTCATCACAAATGAACACTATATGGTCTAGGCCTAATCACATCCAACTGGGCACGTTTTTTATATGTTTTTTTTTATTGGACTTGGTGTTTTTGTGTTGGTACATTGCTATTGGCATGGTTGGTATATATTTTTCTTCAAATTCCACGAGTAAGCAGGCCGCACGTCATTAGGTACAGTACTGTATGTAACTCGGTGTAATGCCTAACGTTAGCCTAACACACTAGGCTTACTCAAAATGTTACATTACAGATGAACACTATATGGCCTAGGCCTAACATTCAACTGGGCACGTTTTTTGTTATTGGACTTGGTGTTTTTGTGTTAGTACATTGCTATTGGCATGGTTGGTGATTATATATCTTCAAAATCTCTAAGTAAGCAGGTGAAATGTAGCCAAATTTTACTGGTGAAATTTCA
>JAIGNY010001984.1:0-22772 GCA_020152595.1 Chiridota heheva
TATTCGAGCAGTATCTAAAACAACGTTTAATGCCCCCTCCAAACCATTATTATCCCTGCATAAACACTTACAATCTTTGACGTTGGTATATTTACCAAATTTATATGTATATATACTTCTCTCAATACGTAACACATTTTCAGACTTCTTCACACCCGCTGATTCTTTACAATAGGTATTCTTGGAATCAACTGTTTACCATATCTAAGGCTATAACTTCCGCACAGATATATGTTAGGCATGTTGATGCTAAGCTTTGGAATTCTCTTCCCACATATCAAAAGTGCTGTTTCATTTAAACTTTTTAAAGTCGCGTCTAAAGAACTCTCTTATCTCCTTACGGAGGGTCGGGTGTATATGTAAGTTCGTTTTATTGTATGTGTATTGCCTTGTTTTCTGTTATTGTATCATAAAGAGGTTTTTCACTCATGAGCTTTAAGTATTTCTTGCAAAATATCCTTAGCTACTGTATTTATACTGCTAAAGCACATTATTGGTTCGTACGATCTCATTTAAATTTTTTCAATCAAAATTCAGGTTCAAGATTGATCTTATTTCACTCGACGTATATGTATAGAAATTGTAATTGTTTGGCTGTAAAATAATACTTGAAATTAAAAATTACATAAAATGTGAGAAAACCGCCATGATCAGTACTACACCTGAAAATTTGGTTTTGAAAAACATAAATAGCGCCGCCTTCCTCATACGGAACTACACATTGTTCTAAATATCGCTGAAACGGAAGTAGAACTCACTTTTTTAAACTGTCATGCTTGGAAAACATTGATTAGAGCTACCAGAAGTTAATCTGCATAGAATCGTTTTACCAACTTTTAAAGGTAAGAGAGAATATGTTTTATTTAAGCCAAGTTCTTACATTGACCTAGTGCTGCAGGTGACATTTTCATGGTACAGTAGAGCTACTGAAATATCTAACTACGAAAACACCTGAATGCAGACTCCGGGGACAAATGTGCAGTCAGCAGAAATCACAGCTATTAAAAATCTTTTTTTTTTACTAATGAATAAATTACTATGCCAAAACTTTATACACAATAATCTATTTTTATGCTTATATTTCACACTTTACACTACGTCTTCCGCTACCCTTACCAACACCACCATTCTATATTTCCAGATAGTCTAATAGTAACGATACGGGGTTGAGTAATCCTCATGTAAACACCCTGTCGTGTATCAAACACATAAAAATCTCGAGATTTAAATTCCAGGCGATCAAAGGTCTAGTGCTTAATACAAAAAAAAGTTTTAATGTCAGCAATACATTTTTAATAAATAAATACCTGAAACTACAAGATATCATACATTTGTTATCTAACTACAAAAATGTCCAAGAATTTTGGTCTCGCACTCTTCAGAGAGTTATCTATTTGTTAATTATCGCTTTCTAATTCGCTTTTGTTATCCTAACTATTGTACCACCAACGATTGCAACACGACTCTGCATCCTGTGTGAGACCATTCTCTCTACAATTGTGATATAAATCACTTCATCTTCCTGGTTGGGAAAGAGTATCTCCACCCGTTCTCCACCTCCGACACACACACATACATGCACACATACATCCATACACATACGTCCCGTAAGCTTATGCCTTAATCATATTATACTTTCAATTTATGTTGCACAATTCTATGCTAAGCTAAATGATTATAAATTTTGTGATAGTGTTGAGGTATATGCACTACATTTGCGGAACTATAAATGTATTATTTCCACTTACGACAGCGCCAAAAGTGAAAAGTGTATTAAAACTAAACAAATGTTAGTTTTCCCATCATATCCTTTGCAAGCAATGTAATATACACATTCAGAAGTCTATTCTATTTTGATAAATAATACAAAAATTGTTCTAAACAGTAGGAAAATAACAAAGTCTTTCACCGTACATAAGGTCACATTGATGTGACTCTACAGGAAGATTTGCAAAGAAGTTTCCAAGAGCTACTCGCAATCATTTAGGGGGGGGATAAACACATTTAAAAGAGCAATCATATCGTGATGGATTATTCCTCAGTAATAGTTCACTCTATTCTATATTGTAAAATTCAATTTATCAATCTAAACTAAACTAAAAAGCAACGAAATTACTTATATGTAAAACGTATAACAAAAAGACTACCGCACATTTATTTTAATATGAAGGTGTCTTACTCTGCGCTTTATGTTATATTCAAAAACGCTTTTCGTGCATATTGAAAAGCGTTAACGTAACTGTTCAACCTACCGTAAAGATTTGTAGTAAATACTTTCTAACGACACTATTATTGGAAATTAGACCTGTTTTGTTTGAAACTTCTCATGACTCATCAAAATACACACTTTGACCTTTCTACCGAAAGCTCCTTTACTGCAGCTGATCCTCACAATCTACATGGGCGATTGCACGAAATCTATTTGGAGTGCATCTCAGAATTAATAAGATTATCCTCGCTAACGATTTGAATTCAATTTAAAGAGTTATTCTATTAAATCTTAGAATACTTATCATAAAAACCAATTTCTCTTGTCCTGCGTCGTTGAGAAATATCTAACTATAGGCTTACTATAACTTCAGAAGAAAATAACACTGATGTCGCATGAGACCGTCTTCTCCCAGCACCATGAATTAGTTCGAATTTGAGAAGGCCTAACATAAATATAAATGACAAATTATTGAAGTTGATCGATAAGCGTGGAGGGTCTTTCATCTGCTGTTTCTAATAAACTTTTCCACCTGCCACTACCTTCATAATAATGAGACTGTTTTAAAGAGGGTGTTTTGAATGATGGTTATAGACGGGACAATGGAAATGGGATGAGGAAGCAAGCAAACTTACAAAACGTTTTGAAATGAAATTAAATACAAGTTAATCAAACCTCAATATTAAACACTTAAATTTTAAAGTAGCACTGAACAAAAGTAGAGCGAAAAACGATCATTCCAGTATTTCCCCACCCACGTTGTTTAAAAATATAGGCAATAAATGTTTACGATAATATTCAGGACTTTATTAAGAAAAGCTTTCGAGCGGTCACATTGTGTTTACTGATCAACCTTAAATTATTAAGGCGTAGACACACTAAACGCAACTCGACGCGATTTTGCCAGAGCTCTGTCAATAATCATACAACCAAATTAATTTTGTTCTGCATAATTCCGTCCTAGGTCTCAATGCATTGCCACAATAACAACCTAGTGTTACGGAAAAGCCACATCTTATCACGTTAGGAAGGAAATTAGGTTTAAGAATTGAGAATTTGGACTGGCATTTTTCTTTGGCACTTTCATCCATTGAAAGTGGTTTGAATTTTACGACACTAATAGTTTACTTTATAAAAGCATACTGAGCCTAATAAAAAGTTGTCTGCTATTAGGAAAAGTGACTTTCACAGATCAGAAAAAAAAGATTGACGAATCTTACCTTTTTAAAGATCATCACAAAATGGGCCACAACAATTCTTTATTTTGGGAACTTTACCGAGACCGAAAATGTTCGGATCCCAATTCAACTCGAAATATAATGTCTTGTCCGTCATTTAATCTTCTCCTGTAGTGACGAACATTAAAGCTACATAAGTTAGAGCAATTTCAATTATCCGAATTCATTCGTGAGTCATCAATTTACAAACAAGAAAATGTTCAATTCGACCTTCCAGGTCAAGGCCTCAGAAATCAATAATATCGCAGTAACGGTCATATAGCAAGGTCATGTTCCCAACTGTTATTCATACATCAGAAAAATGAAAACCATCCTTAGACCTGAACTAAAGACACAAATTGAAGTCAATGGGATCCTGCATTTGAACATTTGTTCCAAAATAATATTCCTACAATATTTTCAAAGTTGTTTTCCATTTTCGGAAAATGTTCTTCATTTTCTTTGAACTCTTTTTTTAATTTGGGGGAAAAAAAATTTAATTGCTGGAAAGTTTTTCTTCATTATTGGGAAAAGTTTCTTCATTTTTAGGAGATTCCTTTCATTTTTAGAAAAATTCTTTCATTTTCCTTCAATATTTGGAAAAATTCTTCAATTTTTGAATTTTTTTACCAAAGGAGCGCTACCGGATGCTTCGCCCTTCTAGAGCACTTCCAGGCTTTGACGGTTCCTAGATTCAAAACACTGATTTTAAGCAATTTCCTAAATGGTTCATGCCAATTTACTTCTATGTGCTCAACGTGTTTCTCTTATGAGCTTTTTTCGGAGGATGTGCCACAATTCGCCCCCATCTTCTAGTGAAATACGACCCATCACGCCACTGGCCCCACCACTAACACTCATCTGTGCTTCTTCCACCCACCACATACGTTACCAAAGTCATGTAATATCATCCCTGAGTCGTGTAAAGAGGTATAACTCTAAATTTAAAATTTATCCCATATTAAGATATGTTCTTTCTGGAAATCAGTATCAGAAGGGTACATCTTTGGTGTTCATGTACACTGTACATAGGCGTAGGAACATGTTCTTCATGGGAGGGGGACACAAAGATGTGCTACGACACTAGTTCAAAGATACAAAATTGACTTAGTTATGGGCACCATGTAGGTAATTGCACCATCGGGTGCCCCCCAGTTCCTACGCCTATGGCGCCGTCGCGTCACGTCTGGTGTGTCACGGTATTTAATCATTTGAAGGAGAGGGATGAAAATTGACAAAATGTTAAAATATTACATTAAAATCATAATTTGGGGACGTATTGTCTTTTTCATTTTGTATTGTCCTTTGTCAAACGTTTCTGACCATCGAACTAATACTTTTTTAATCAAATACTTGCCATTTAAAGACATCTTTCTATGATCAATTAACTTTGATTTTTTTCTATGATTTTTTTAGAGCGATGATTTTTCTCGTGAAACAGGTATTGCACAGCACATGGAAATATCTCGTGGAATTTGTGTGCAAAGGTGAGTCTCTACCATTAAATCTAACTTTATTAATCTCATCAATCGATAGACTTGCTCGTTATTTGGCTGCAATATAACTACGGTGGCATCTTCAGCAGTATTTCTCTCCGTATTAGAACAAATAAAAATTGAAAGAAAAAGTATGTCTCTTCCCCTTCATTGGCGGATTTTTACAATCAATCACTCTGACAAAAATAAGAAAAAATGTTACTTTGTGTAACCACAGTATCTAAATCCAATAAACCAATCATTTGATACTGCATTTTCTATATATTATTGAAGTTGGAAATTCCTTCAATAGGTTACCTCTATGGTCAGTCGTCCATGCCCAGTGAACAATCACTCGTCCAGTCATCCCAATCGGTATGAACATGGTCACCAGGCAATATCAAACTGAATGTCTTTCTTGGAGTGAAAGCTTGGTTTCTATTATTTCATTCCTTTGTTGATTAATTATTTAAAAAAGGTATTTCTGATAAACAGACCAGGTGTCAAATTATATGTTTCCTGTTCCCATTTCTCCCCATTGGAGAAAAACCCGTATCGCCCTGGAAATACTTTATATCTTCATTCTTTCAGTTTCTTTTTGAAAGCTGTTTGTTCTATGCAATGACATTGAAGAGATTAAATGATTATTCGATTAGCGGCATGCTTGACTTTCATGTGTACTGCGGACCATTAAATGCTTCCTACCAAAGCTTGTACGTTTTTTTTATTTTTCTATGTAGTTCCCAAGTTTGTGATGCTACTTTTGACAGGCAATTTTACTGCCTTCGTTGGACTTGACAAGCAACCTTCAGGTATAATAGCATGAACTTTGTCCATTATCAATCGTTAGCTTCAAAGATCTATGAAAGATTTAGTAGAAGATACATCGGCTTAATTAATATGTTAAAGAATTAGTTGAGCCGTGAAAAAGATACAAAAGGTTAAAAACATTCAAAAATCTTATTCCGCCAAAGAGATAGATTAAAGTCCTGAAATCATACTAGTTGTGACATCACATTCTCAGACTTCTCTTTAAGCTTACTTTTGTATACTTTCTTATAATTTTCGGCTTAAATCCATTGGATACGTCAGGAAAGTATCAAAATATAATGTAATAAAGGTAAATTATTACCTAAAGAAAGTTTGAGTAAACATAATTCAAATACTTAAAAAAATTCTCATTTTCTTTCAAGTACATTAACAATTAAGAAAGTGAGGATTATCGCACTAGTCTTCTCTTTTAGTATTTTATTATATACTTTTCGGTTAATTTTGCGGCTTAAAAACCATTGGATACGTCAGAAAAGTAGTAAAGTATAATAGCGTACAGATAATTTATTACCTGAAGTAAGTTTATGCAAAAATAATTTTAAAAAAATTGAGCAACAAAGTGGAAAAGTTAAATCAATTTTCTAGAAAGTTCATTAACAATTCTTTAGAAAGTGAGGATTAGGGCATCAACTTTCCATAATAAACTTACTACACCAGTCATTTCTCCACAGATAAGGCTTTAAACTTGAATATCTCCTAACGGAATAAGAAATTAAAGTATTCTTTCCACCGGTGTGTTTCTATTACGGTTCTGCTTAGATAAGATGACTACTGAACTAATCCTTTTTCAATTCTAAAATTTTAATATGCATTTGATTAAAATTCGTGATAATTTTCTTTATTGTTTTGAAAATCGGATTTACAGTCGAGAAGATCCTCCATTTTAAAGACCACCAAGATGCGTAAAATTGTAGACGAACTGAAAATGGTTGTAAAAGTTGTCACATTTTAAAAATGATAAAAGTTTGAACATCTAAAAGTGTAATATCTCCACAAAAAACAATGGTTTTGAAAAAGTTGTTTGTCTTCATTTGTACTATTTCCCAGATTTGTTATGCTTTAACATTTATCAAACCATCAACTTTATACGTGAATAATAAATAGAATTTACTCTGTAATTAATGAATAGAATACCATGAACCGTTGTTGATCAATATTAATGGCTCTAAGTTGGACAATACAAGCTTGTGTTATTTCCTGGGTAATCATTCGTTCTAGAATCAGAAAAATAAGATGTCTCCCTAAGGATATTTCTCTGACTATTTCATTAATCATGTACTACCACAATTGTTTCAATGAGAAAACGTGATTCAATATAGCCTTACCCCCACCTTTGTGTAGGTCTAAAAGACTGAAATACGGAAACAAATGTCCTGCTCATGAATAACAAATTCTCTATTTAACAAACAATCAAAACAGTCTTCAGCCAAATATACAATCTTACAAATGTACCAACATTTCAAGTTTGTTTTCTTCATAATTTGAAACAAGAAATAACATGAAAAAAACTTCAACCCATATCAATAAGTAGGTAAGTCGAATTTTCGATTATGAAGCATTCTCTAAAAGAGTTATGAAACTGATCTGCTGATACAGATCGGTATCATCGGTTATCGGTTTATCGGTTTTTCATCTGTCGCATAATATGGACAATCGCTGGCAACAAATCTTTTAAATTTTAAAAGCGTACAACATAAAACATATTTTGACATAAAACTTGGCATTTGTTTGATCATAAACCTAAAAAAATCCTGATAATAATTCTATTTCGGTTTCGATTTGTTAAATTATCATACTCTCAAGCATTTCACACACGAATGAAATGTTGTTAAGATGACGTCAACTGAGCTACTGTTAGAACTATATTGTAGTTTGGACAAAAGCGAAATGATATGAATTTGGAATAATATAATAATTTAAAATACAATTTTCGCATGGATTTTCTTTTAATCATATATGATAGAGAAACGTTTTAGAAACAAAGTGGTGAACAAATTAATATCTTATTCTTTTAGAAGTTACGAAATTTTAAAGCATTTTTGAATTTAGATCAAAGTGACTGATTGGCATAGAAACAATTTCAACAAAAGTCTTGTAACAAAATTATTGTAAATGTGATGTACACCAAGAAAAACAAAAAATGTTTTCTTGTAACTTATATATTCCACCATATCTCTATAATGAACCAAAAGTGCTGTTCAATAATATAAAAAAAGGTGTAATCAAATTGATAAGAAATACATAAGAAATGTGCTGTATTTGCCTTGATGACATCACCAAGCTGAAGGACATACTATACGAGGTGTTTTTAAGAACATTTTCTACTCTTTAATTGTTATAACTTCTAAACGGAATAAGATATCAACATAGTTTTTTCACCACTTTGTTTTTTTCAAATTTTCTCTATCATATATGAAGAAATAAAAATTCATGGGAATATTCCTGATTTAATGCTGATACTTTCATATTGCACTATAAGTGTAAGAGATGAATCTAGTCACCATGTAAGGTTGCCCATGTATAGTTGTATTCCTCTTCCTGGTAGCACAATTCTGATGCACCAACGTTGACTGTGGTTTAGCTGCTCGTTGGCAAATGTTTAGTCAACCGTTAAGTAATAGGAACACATGCTCAACGATTCCCTTGTTTAAGTTGGCATAATATTTAAAGATTGTTTGTCAATGGTTGCCAACGATTGTCAAAGTTGGTCAATTATTGCCCCAACGAAATTGTATATCTGGACTCTACTACCCATTGGCGCTTCCCGTGAAAATGGCAATGATTTTCTTTAAAAATGATAAAATGTTGTAACTAATATCATTATTATTCTGTATTATTACTTTAGACCGTGATCCCAATGCATTGACAGATAAACTGCAGTTCCCAAGCAACAAAGGTATTTCGCAGCTACATAAGTTTCTGGAATTCTTTCCAGTAATAAGAGATGGGAATGACATCGACACAGACATCTTTCTAACTGCGTCACAGCAGATTTCGTTTGATTTGCTTGGTAAGAGACACTACCTACCTACCAACAAACACAAATCGTTTTCCAAACAATTTTGTTATAATGTATTTACACCATTATACCAATAATATAATATTGCAGAAACATAGTACTGTAATATTGCAGATACATTACTACGGAATTTTCTCATTTTTCCTACCTACCAACCTGCCTACTTACCTACCAACCTACCTTCCTACCTACCTACCTACTTTTACAAATGCTACCAGGGAATGATTTAATTGTCGAAAGATTTAAACGGTCGAAATACGATATATTTCATTGATAGTGTTTGATTCTTTCGTTTCACCTTTTGACCTATTCAAACCCAGATATAATCTTCAAAGAGGGGTTTCACTTTACCAAAGACGACATTCATGGATACACCAAGGTAAGTCAAATATTTAGTATTCATATTTCTGCTATATGATAGAGCATGTAGCTTTGTAGGCATCAGGAAAAGTTTAACATGAAAATACGTTTAATACCATGAAAGAAGGAAGATTCCCGTAAGCATTTCGTGGAAACTGATTATAGACTGTGAGAATAATGTTTTTGTAATGTTACGAACTTGGTTTTGTTTGTATATCTCTACAACTCTACAATTATAAAGCTGCATCTGACATTGAGATTATGAATTTGAAACATACCTCAAACAATTTGAAGTTAACTTCATTCTAAAGAGTGAAACGTAAGAATAACAGGAGATGGGTTTTTTATTTTTTTTATAAACCATTTCAGTCACCCCGTATTATTTATGAAAGGGGTAATTCATGCTTTGCTGTGAGAAGAATATTGAGGGTCTTGGCACCCATTCCCACGCCTAGGTTCTTGCGCTACACTTTGGGTATTGGGCGAATATGGTTTTAATTAGTCCTAAGGTGGTAGGTGCGTTCTCTAGATGTAAGATATTTCTTATTATACAAAGGTTTTGATAGCTGGTTCCAATGCTCCTTCTCCTTTTTACTCAAGTATATTTACATTTTCAAAGATCATTAGAGATGTCTACAATCAGGACCCTGCCAAGTACAAAACAATACAGGGTTTGATTGATGACCAGGCCCAAATTACGGGAACGGTGGTCGAGGACGGTACTGTCATCGGTGAGGTTGCTTTGTTCTTGCAGTAAGTTTGATTTAAAAGTCTATAAGGGTGATTAAGCTGACGACATGAGGTAACATGACTTTGTTCATATCAACATTTTGTAGGGGAGGAAGACTGTCGTATGATGTACACTTAATTAGATTTATATACGTTTGCATGTTGTTATATAAAATTATTTGTGTAAGATGATTATGCCGGTATCTTACTGTGCCGTTGGTTGCAGTAATAGACGTGTGCCGGTGAATAAAAAGACGTTTTATTAATTTCTATCTAACCCTGATTGACGGTCGAAGTGGGTTTCTGATGTACGACGCAACAGCTTTCAACCTACGGTTCACACTAGGATTTGCAGCAAGCACTTTATATCAGGTTTGTAGGCTTTGTCTGAGTATAACGAACAATCAGCTGGCGTTAACGTTAAAGTTATTCTTCGTATACCCGGCAAATATATAAAACTTAAGGAACATATGAAGTAAAATCGGAAGTGAAAAAATAATTCAATCAGTAAAATTTGCTGAACTGCTACAGGTATTTTAGCATGCAGTACGTTTTTTGTACGTGTGGTGTGACTGAGCTGTGTGAAGACGCGTGAAACGCAACGACGCCCTTCCCTGCAAAATGGCTTCCAGGGGAGTTAGAGCCATGTGATAAAATCCCTATATAAACGTTTAAAGTTGAAAAGTTTTTAAGAAAGTATATACTATTTCTGAGGACAAACTTATGGCCATAGGCATAGATGACCGGAATCGATGAGCACGAATTGACGAGAATGGCTACGAATGTATCGGCGAGTGATACCAACACGTTAATCTGAGCATCGCCAAATTTGCGGTTGTCCCCGTTGACTCGTATGATAAGGGATTGTAAAATTCAATTAATATCATACACTTTTGCTTGAAAATTGAACAGAAAATTAAGAATAATTGATTTATTATAAGGTCTTGAAATTCAACATGCTGCCAGTATAAATAGTAAATTTCGACCTGTTTTTGATTAAACCTATTTCCATGGCTTCACAGCATATTTTTTATCTAAGAAAATTAAGTACTTATTTTTTCTTTCGGACTGTTCTTTAAGCGCATTTCTGCAAAACAATATGAAAAACAAACTAAAAGTACAACTTCCTTTCAAATACATCAGGTTTTAACAACAAAAACCGATTGCATCGCTATCAATTTCTTTTCGCAGAGCGTTGGATATGGTCTGTGTATGTTATAGAACTATTGCCAGTCTACCACAGGCTACGGTGTCCATGGAAACCATTATAGGATCCATATACTTAATGACGAAAGGAAAAACTCACAGTTGGATTGAGAGAAACATCACACAGGTAGCTGAAGTTATGTTTCATTTGTGTAGAAGCGACTGAAATGAGAATAGATATGATGTTACATTACACAGGTGACTTACATATGAAAGAGTACTTTGAGTCACATATATGATAAAACACATACTATAGAAGTTAAATATGCCATTATATGATAAACTCGATTTTAAGATAAATTTGTCAAAATGGTTGCCACGTCACGTGACGGACATCACCCAATCCTTCAAATTTTTCAAGAAAAAACTTTAGGAACAAAGAATGATATAGTATTTAATGCAATTCATAAGCCTATCCCCACTTCTAAAAACAAACGGATATACCACATTTCTAAATCCGGTAGGCTGGATACATAATAGATTCTTTCAACTTCGGTTATCCAAAAGTACAGGCTTTTGTTGTTATTTAAAGACTATTATGTTCAGAACTTAGAGTTTCTGGGGTATGTAAAATTGTCGCCTATATCTTCAAATGTAATTAAAAATTTATTTTTTTGCAGAGTGAATTGAAGACGGCTAAATTCTTCACGTATCAGCAGATAGTGGAGAAAATGTGCAACGGCGTAAAAAAGGATCGGATGTGGGAGGATTTGCAGCTGCTGACAACAAGAATTAGAACACACATCAATGTGATCCAACAAATCTATGTCACGCATGGCATGTCACCCCTTCCAATAAGAGATCAGCCGTGAAGATAAGACAGAGCCACCCAGATTGCTATTACCTCCGTTATTTTTTGTAGTGATCCGAGGTCATACTTTTCATTTCATTTCAATTCATTTATTTGGTTTTTCACAACATTTACAATTTACATGTACATATAAATTGACATTTGCATACACATGCGTACAAAACAATATACAATAACAAATTACAACAACAAAAAACAGATATATATAAATAAAGTTAAATAAAGTTATAGAAAGAAAACAAATATATATATATATATATATATATTTAAATATAGAATGTTGTGAAAGGGAGTGTTGTAAAAAACTCTTGTGAGCTTAACAGGGTACAACACTCCCTTACATATAGTACAAGACAGCAAGAAAGAAAGATATATGCCGTACTATATGCCGTAGTATTGAAATATATTTTGTTAGCAAGAAGCTAGGGAATGAAATGATTAGCTTAGGACAACACCAACTGGTGAGAAGACTTAAACAACAGGGCCTTACTACATTTTAATGTTAAGTTCAAATTCTCTGACATTCATGAAGAAATGACTGAAAATCTGTCAAGTATTGACACAGCAACCAATGATTCTTTAGATATTGTAGATCGTGATCTATTTATATTCATAATCGCCTTTGCTAATTACTTATAGTCAATTATCTGACTAACCTTTTGTTTCCTTCAAATCAATAAATTAATGCACTACGTAGATATATAAAAATCCCAAAGAAACACATGAAATTTGTGAATAAGTAAAAACTTAATTGCAAACAAGAATGGCAGCACTTTGGTAAAACTGTGAGCCTTGATATTTCGGAAATGTATACGTTTTAAGCGAAGGGAAGGATGGAGGGGAAGTTACTTCACATAATTTGTGGATATCGGATACAGTGACACATTCTCTCTTACCCATAATAGCTCCGCCTTAAACGTATATCGAATCAAAACCATCTGCAGTTTCCGTGTTATGGTTAAACACAAATTTGAAAAATTATTTAAAAGTTATGATGTATGAGAGAGAGGACAGCTCAAAATTGTAAATATAATTCTCTAAAATTCTGTCCTAATTTTCCGTCCCTCAAAAACCATCAGATAGTTTTCTCCTGTCAAATTCTGATTGTGGTCATCATGAAGATTAAAACTTCTTCTTCATGTTCAAGTGACGTTTGTAGGGGATTGAAAAGCATAAACGTTCACTAACATTTGCAGGAGAATCTATTACATAAAGACCTTAAAATTCAAAATACTGTGAAATGTACAAATTTGTATTACAATTCTTGCTGTTCTTGTGGTTTATAACACATTTTCTTGCAATTAACAAGTTGCTACCTGTCAATTAATATTTACCTGTATTTCTCATTCTTATACGACATAGTCACAGTGATCAAATAGCCGAATATATTTATAACCAATCAGCATTTAACAAAATATTTACGTGTTTTATAAATACAAGTTTTCGACTGGTCGCAGTATGCTTACTGAATTACTAGGACCAGCGTTCCGTCCAGTAAGGAGTCATGTGATGTCATCCGCTTGCGCCATTGTAACTGTGGATACACATTTGCCTGATGGGCTTACTGGTTAGAACCATATATAAGCGCAAGCATGGAGCTTTGTAAGCAGCACGATTGGTATTATATGAACATACCTTTACTAATAAAAAGAAGGAATCGTCCCATTAGTATTCTTACAGATCCTTTACTGGTAGAAGACCCCTCAGTTCCTCTTGTACCAGCTTCTTCTAAATTATCTAATTCTGCTAAAAGATGTTGTTGCTCTCAGTATTACTGTCACAAGGATGTTGATGCTTTTAGTATAACTGTACTTCATTGGCTAATTGATCGAAGCTTTATCCAGCCTTCTCTCGAAGGCCTGAATACTTTGTGATTCAATAACATCATATGGTAAATTGTTCCATAAGTCCCGGCACCACTCGAAAAAAAAAAAAACATTATTTCTGATATTTAATTTTCTTCTTCCCTTGAAGATATTATGACTGTGCCCACGAGTGAGAGAGCTTGTACTAGAGGTAAAAAATTAGACACCTCCTCATCATGAACCTGTCAGGTAGTATCTTATAAGTTTTAATTATATCCCCACGGACTTGTCGAAAACTGAGCGTAGGCTCTAATTTTCTTAATCTCTCTTGATAAGATAGGTCTGTTAATCCAGGAATTTGTTTTGTTGCTCTACGTTAAATGTTTCAATCATATCAATGTTTTCTCAAAAATGGATTCCATACCTGGTTGGCATATTCTAAATGAGGACGTACAAAGACTTGTATACACAATTTTAAATGTTGCACAATCCAAGTCCATAAAAGAACTTCTTATGACACCCATGACTGATTTTGATTTGTTTACTTTATCAGTGATGTGTTTTTCAAATAAGAGCTTGTCATCGATTGTAACTCCAATATCTTTTTCACTATTTGACTGTCCCACTGGATTGCCATTTTCAAACATTTTATAATCATAACTATCAACGGATGATCGACCAATTCTCATAGTTTTACATTTATCAGGATGGAAACGTAGCATCCATTTTACAGACCATTTAATACATATGAAAATAACCTTCTGAAAGTTTCCACATTCTGCTGTTGATACTATCTCATGATATACTTTGCTGTCATCAGCAAACAAATATGATGTACTATTATTCTGAAGTGAAAAAGGAAGATCATCAATATAAAGTACAAATATAATCGGTCCTAAAACTGATCCTTGAGGTATTCCACTCTTAACAGGTTTCCACTCCCAACATTCACCACTGATGAGTACCCTTTGTTTGCGACCAAAGAGAAACTATTCAATCCACTTTAAATCTATGCCACTAATTTTGTACAATTTCAAATTCTGTATCAGTTTTCCATGAGACACTTTGGCAAATGCTTTCATAAAGTCACAATATGCAACATCAACACATTCTCCTCTGTATAAGATTTCAGTCCACTCATCTAAAACACGAATCAATTGTAGGACTGTCGTTCTTCCAGCTATACATCCATATTGGCCATTGCTGAACAATTTGTTGAGTTTCATATGCTGAAATATTCTTTCTCGTACAATCCCTTCCAAAAATTTGCATATATTACAGGTTCAACTCACTGGCCTATAGTTTCCAGCACATTTTCTATCACCTTTTTTGAACAAAGCAATGATATTAACCCATTTCCAAACTTCTGGTAGTTTACTTCCTTCAATAGATGACTGAAATGTAATTGACAATGGTAAAGCTATTACCTCACACATCTCTTTTAATATCCTTAGGTGCATAAAATCTGGTCCAGGGGACTTGTACATTTTCAAGTTTTTTAATCGCTTTAAAACAATATTCTCATTTATTTCCAAAATGTTTAGCTCAGAAGTGTTTTTATTGATGTTTAGACATATATCCTTTTCATTGGTGAATACTGATGCAAATAACTCTGCTAATATCTCTGATTTTTCATCATTACTAGAAGTGATACTTCCCATCTCATCATTTATATACAGGTCAAAAACTGATATCTTGGTTTTGGTTTTGTTTTGTACAAATTTCCAGAACTTCTTAAGATTTTCTTTTACTTTAAAAGGTACATTTCTTTCACGCTGTTTTATATTGTTACGAGTGATTCTTCTTATCGGATTCCTAAGCGTCTTTTAATTCTCCAATGGAGTTAAATTATTGTCATGAATATATATATATATATATATATATATATATATATATATATATATATATATATATATATATATATATATATATATATATATATATATATATATATATATATATATATATATATATATATATATATATATATATATATATATATATATATATATATATATATATATATATATATATATATATATATATATATATATATATATATATATATATATATATATATATATATATATATATATATATATATATATATATATATATATATATATATATATATATATATATATATATATATATATATTCCAAAGCCTTTGCTTTCTCCTAATTTCCACTTTCAATTTCTTGTAAATATTATTACTTGCTTTCTATTAAATTTAGTTGTTGCTCTGGGCACATAACTATCAACTACAGATTATAATTCTCCAGTGACTATTTCCCACTGCTCATCTACATGCAATGTGCTAGTTTCTCCTTCTAATCAATTTAAAGTCATTCTTTCATGGCATCATAGTCACCTTTATCCTAGAGGTATCTCATTTTTCTATTGTTACAAATCATGATGTAACCATTAAATGAGAATGATATTACTGAATGATCACTTTTACCCAGTGGTGCACCATAAGTCACATCACAGACTATTCCTTCATCATTACTAAATATCAGGTCAAGCACTGGTGGGGAATTTGCTCCCCTTCCATGAGCTGGCTGGAAAACATGTTCAAATAAAAAAACAGTCTCTCACAGTCTCCATAAAATCATAACCACAATCTCCAGGTCCTCTTGTTGTATAATAATCAACCCAGTTAATGTATGGAAATTTAAAGTCCCCACATATACAACATGCGAATAGTTTTATTCTGCAATAGTTTTAAACAAATTATTAAGTTTTCTGTTTTGACCCTCTCCACAATTTGGACTTCTATCAACTGATGTCAGGAGTAATTGTTTTGTGCCTTCTAGATCTATCTCAATGTTTATATAATCTTCAAAGTCATTTTCGGTGAATATTTGTCTGCATCGATGTTCCTATCAAGAAATACCAACATTCCTCTTCCTTCCTATCTTGAATATTGCATGAAAACATTTCGTAATTATCAATAGCATATTCAGGTATCACGCTTTAAAATCGGAAGTTTTTTGGCTTTACTTCTGAAAGTGCAATCAACGCTGGTTTTCCTTCCGGATCACTCCAACGAACTTTAGCTCTTCATTTTTTCTGTAGTTATTGTATCAAAATTTGAAAATAAAACACAATAACTATGTACACTATTTACATTTATTATTGTGGTCATTGTTTACTTCTCTTGAGCTGCTGGGTTGATCCCAATTGCAGCTTTGCTCTGATTTTTCTTGACTTGTATAATGCGCTTTTCCCAAAGACGGCCCCTGACCAGATAAAGAAAATATCCAGACTCATCTTGCTTCTGTCTGTGTCTGCTTCTTTGCTGAGTTTTAACTCTTTTTGCCTTTCATCCTTAGTCATATCATGCTTAATGCCCACTATTAGTCATATATCATGCTTAATGCCTACTCTTAGTCATATCATGCTTAATGCCTACTCTTAGTCATGTCATAATGCCTACTCTAGTCTATCATGCTTAATCACTCTTAGTCATCATGCTTAATGCCTACTCTTAGTCATATCATGCTTAATGCCTACTCTTAGCCTACTCTTAATGCCTACTCTTAGTCATATCATGCTTAAACTCTTAGTCATATCCTAATGCCTACTTAGTCTTAGTCATATCATGCTTAATGCCTACTCTTAGTCATATCATGCTTAATGCCTACTCTTAGTCATATCATGCTTAATGCCTACTCTTAGTCATATCATGCTTAATGCCTACTCTTAGTCATATCATGCTTAATGCCTACTCTTAGTCATATCATGCTTAATGTTTATGCTTAATCTTAGTCTAATTCTTAGTCATATCATGCTTAATCATATCATGCTTAATGCCTACTCTTAGTCATATCATGCTTAATGCCTACTCTTAGTCATATCATGCTTAATGCCTACTCTTAGTCATATCATGCTTAATGTTTACTCTTCGTCATATCATGCTTAATGCCTACTCTTAGTCATATAATGCTTAATGCCTACTCTTAGTCATATTATGCTTAATGCCTACTCTTAGTCATATCATGCTTAATGCCTACTCTTCTAAAATCTACTGGTTCACTGTCTTTGAGTTTATAGGCATTCCTCATGTTCGTCTTTGCAGATTCATGTAGTGTTACTAGCATAATTCTAGGAACTATCATTTCTTCACCATGTCCAACTCTTGTTTGATTCTTTCTTCCAATTATCTTCACATGTACAGTTTAAGTATCAGTGGCTAGAAACTTATTTAAAATTGTAAGAATGATATCCAAATTTCTAAGTGTCAGTGGATTTCTGTTTATCCTCCAGAGCGGTATTACCAAAGTTGCATCTGACATTGGTATTATAAATTTTAAAAGGCAGTCAAACTAACTTCATTCCCATAGTTCACAAATACAAAATGGCGGGAAAAGGGAGTCTAAGTATAGGTTTAAATTATATCAGACTCCTCATTATCAACAATGGGGATGTGTTCTTTTGTTCTGCAAATGTTATTGGGGCCTTGGCACATTTACCAATGTCTCTGTTCTTAAGCTATTGTTTGGGTGATGGGCCTCGGCTTATGTACCAATGTATCTGTTCTTAAGCTATTGTTTGGGTGGTGGGCCTTGGCACATGTACCAATGTCTCTGTTCTTAAGCTATTGTTTGGGTGGTGGGCCTTGGCACATGTACCAATGTCTCTGTTCTTAAGCTATTGTTTGGGTGATGGGCCTTGGCACATGTACCAATGTCTCTGTTCATAAGCTATTGTTTGGGTGGTGGGCCTTGGCACATGTACCAATGTCTCTGTTCTTAAGCTATTGTTTGGGTGATGGGCCTCGGCACATGTACCAATGTCTCTGTTCTTAAGCTATTGTTTGGGTGATGGGCCTTGGCACATTAACCAATGTCTCTGTTCTTAAGCTATTGTTTGGGTGGTGGGCCTCGGCACATGTACCAATGTCTCTGTTTTTAAGCTATTGTTTGGGTGATGAGCCTTGGCACATTAACCAATGTCTCTGTTCTTAAGCTATTGTTTGGGTGATGGGCCTCGGCTTATGTACCAATGTCTCTGTTCTTAAGCTATTGTTTGGGTGATGGGCCTTGGCACATGTACCAATGTCTCTGTTCTTAAGCTATTGTTTGGGTGACGGGTCTTGGCACATGTACCAATGTCTCTGTTCTTATGCTATTGTTTGGGTGATGGGCCTTGGCACATGTACCAATGTCTCTGTTCTTAAGCTATTGTTTGGGTGGTGGGTGCATATTGTTTTGATCATTGCAACCAAAGCTTGTGAATAGACGATACTGGTTTGGTTTTTGTGATCTTGATTTTTGCCATTCATGCGATGTATACGCGCGAGTGCGTCTCATATACAAACAAGCAAAGTGATGATAACTCATTTCCAAGCTCCACCGTGGGCCACCTCTCCATCACTCTTCAAACTTGTGTCACATATTTTGATAGATTATTCGAGACGCCTACAACCAGGATCCTGTCAAATACAAAACGATACAGGGTTTGATTGACGACCATGTCTGGATTTTGGGAACGGCGTTAGAAGACGATACCACAATAGGAGATATTGCTCTGTTCTTGCAGTAAATTTGCTTTGAAGGTATACAAACATGTCTCTGAGTGAAGCTAACATCTATACCTGAAAATCTCCATTCAATCGTGTGATCAGGGATGGTATAACTCACTTAATTTCATAATCTTTCACTACAAAAATGTATATGATTTACCATAAAGATATCTTGAAATTCAAAATGCTGTAAAATGGTCAAATCTAAACTAATTGTGTAAACGAACAGCATATTTTCTTTCCAACAAAGTAGCTCATATAGCATTATTTTGTGTTTTAACAATCACAACTGATTATATCGCTATCTATGTATTTTTGCAAGGTTGAATGTAGTCTGTATATGTTGTCAATGGATTGCCAGTCCACCACAGGCTACGATGTCCATGAAAAGCGTTAGAGTATCCTTGTACTAATAACGAAAGGAAAAACACAACATTGGATTGAGAGAAACATAACACAGGTAACTAAGGCTCTTAGTTTCATTCGTCTTTGTGGAAATGATTGAAATCAGACTAGTTGTGACATCACATCACACAAGTAGCTAAAACTGAATATATGGAAAGGGAGGTAAAGGAGTACTAAACCAAAAAGTGATGGTGTATCATTTAGGGGTTCGTCCAAATTAAATGCTAATCCAGAACGCAACGGTATATCAGTTATCTGGTAAATATAAATATTCAAATAAACCTTTGCCCTCAAGTCGTATGTGGGCTATAGAGACATAACATTTATTGATCTGTTGTGGGTAATATATTTGTAAAAATCACAAAAAACAAGCGCCTTAACATTTTGGTCCAGTGCTCCGCTAAGTAGCAACTAAACCAACCTGCTATAGACTAATTCAATATCGTTTTCCATTAAGGAAATGTTCATGTTCTGTCCTATTCGTGTAGAAACAACTGTAGTAGTACTAGTGTTGACATAATCACATTTCTCAAACGTCTTTGTGTATCTTATATCCTCTTTCCTTAGATTTTTAGGCTGATATATCCAAAGTAACATAGATTAAGGCCCCATAGATTTCCATTACGTATTCCAAAATGCCTTAAGGAATTCGTTTATATTTTGTTCATATTTTTTTAAAGAGTGAGTTCGAAGTCCTCAGGGTGATTAGCTTTCAGGGCACCTAAGCACTAAGTACGCTCCACTGAGCACTGGTTTTATTTTTTAAACTGCTTCCAGACTGTTGTCTAGCATCTATAACAAGCATCATTGAAGTTCATATAGCTATAAACCTTTTTATATCGGAATTGGTAAGTTCCGGAAAACTTTTAGATAATGCCACATAGCCGAAATACCACGTGTCCATAATGGACCAATCAAAAACTGGAGGAATCCTCATTGTCTGATTTTTACTAGAGTATGTGATCGCGCATTAATCAAAAGTATATGCATACAGAAATAGGCACTTCACTGAACTATTCATTGACTTAAAGTCTTGTTCTTGCAACGGGATGACGGGAAGACCATAATGAATCCTCTGTGAAAATAAAAAAATCAAAACAGGTGATATAAGCAAAGCTTTACTGTCTAATTACAAAACACAGCTTGTGCATTTACATACGTATGCCTATGCATATGCACTGACTTAACTTACTATGTAATACTAATACATGCACACAACGCGTACTGTTGCTGCTTACAATTTTCCCTGCAGCTGATTGATTCGACCAACCACATGCTGGGGGATTTTCCTTTTGATACCCAACCAACCAGATGTATTTTTAGGAAAGGTTGTATGTCACAATACGCGGGTTTATTACCTCCATGTATAAAGTATGTATGTGACGTCACATGAACTTAACTGGGTACCTTAGGAACCAGAAATAAGTTTTTTATGTAATGTCTACTTCACACGAATTACATTTTTGAACAACGTGAACAGCAGACAGACACTATCAATAATCGAAAAAATGTAAAATGTAAAAATAATCCTTTTTAAACGCAAAATAACTAGAAATGAATGTTTTTTGATATGGTTGATACCAACACGTGGAGGCAAGAATAATAATAATGATAATAATAATAATAATAATAAATGTTATTTAAATACGCCATTCACCAAAGTACCATGGCGCTTACAAAGTAAATTAAAGACAAAATGAAAAATATCAACATAAGTGGGTCTTTAAGAGTTTTTTAATACTGTGGTGGATAACGTATTTTGCTTTGCGTGTTTTTTTTGTTTTTTGTTTTGTTGTAGTTCCCTCTATGGTGGATTCCAGAGGCGAAGCCCTGGTAGGGGTTTACGGGGCGAAGCCTCCGAAAGCTCTGAATTTTTCTTGTTTTAAATGAACCAAAATGGCTTTATAACAAACACAGAAGTTCCAACATTAAAGTTATGAAAGAAACAAAATTTTAGATTCAAACGGTAAATCAACTGGTACATATTTTGGTTACCTTTCTAATCAGGTAGAAGAGCAATTTCCACTAAAAATTCAGATAATTCGGCCTAAAAATAACTGTGGTCCTGGAAGCTCTGTAGATGTTTTGATTCTGATGCCCCAATATGGCTTGAAATCAAACTGAATCAATTTTCAACTCAGATAAGCATTTGAGTTACCGTTTCTAAACCAGTAAACAGTTAAAAGATAATTTTCCCCGAAAATTAAGACAATGTAGGCAATGAAATAGAGTTTAAGGGACGAAGAGCCGGAAGCTCTGAAGATTTCAAAGATTTTGAAATCAACTCAGATACAGAATAAATTTCCTCTGAAAATTTAGAAATTCTTGTGAAGAATCATGATTGCATATCACGATAAGGTGGAAATAAAAAATGTCACCTGCATGATTGCTTTTTTGTAGTAATTTTCCGCCGAAGTAAAGATACGTCAAATTTCGTCAGAAAAAATTATCTTTTTCAGTCTAAATTATCTTTTCCTCGTAAAGAATTTTAGCCTGTATACGGTATGATAATAAAAGCATCCGATCTCCCTCGCAAACTTACAAACTATGAAGTCTGGCACAAACCAACGGTGCATCTGCATACATTTCTGGTATTTGGGTTTGCAATGAAATGGTGAAAGCTGAAGCAAAATCTTTTAAATCACTAACCAAAATTTAGGTTTTTTATATTAATTTAAACAGATCATGAAACAACTAATTATTAGGAACTATGAATATGAGGATGGTATAGGAGAAAAAGATGCATAATGTTTGAAATTTAAGTCATTTGTGAAAATGTTTAATGCCGGTTTTTCATTTTGGGAACTTGGGGGCACAGCAAAATTTGTGCCCCCTGTGCCCCCTCTTAACAACACCACTTGTTTTAGATTCAAACGTTAATCAACTGGGAAACATTTTGATTACCATTTATAATCAGGTACTGTAGAAAAGCAATTTTCCTGAAAATTCAGATTATTTGGCAAAGAAAAAAACTGGGATCCATGGGCGAAGCCCAGAAGCTCTGTAGACGCGGGGCCTCCTGTGCCCCTCTTAGTGACTCCACTGATTTCAAATAATCAAATGCCAATATAGGTGAAACCGTCTTATAACTATCAGAAAATTCTGCTTCTTTATACTCAGATTTTTTGTAAAAGATTAACTTTGTAATCAACTATATAAATCTTATATGAGAAAGAA
>JAIGNY010001985.1:0-20359 GCA_020152595.1 Chiridota heheva
TCGTTTGGTAATTCAAACAAAACATTCTTACCTAAAGCTAGTTTAAAATTATCACATTACATAATGCCAGTACCCAATTGGCCAATCAAAGCGCGTGGAAGTGCCAACTGATGCGCGCTATGTACGTACGTTCAACTTCGACCACAAGCCGATCGTGTTTGAGTTCTTCCAGACCTACTTTATACTGCATCACGGTCCAGATGGCATTTTAAGTGGGCGTACATTTTGAAGAATGGGGCGTGGGGAAGAAAGACAATTTCGAAGGCTCGTTGATTTTATATTGAAGAAAATCCTTTTTGATTTTCAAATTTCACTTGATTCAAACTCAAAGTTGAACTAACGTACATTTAGGGCTATAACGGTAGGTTTAGTAACGAGTAACGTTACACTTAGTTAGACCTAACAATACTCGTCAGTGCTATGTAAGCCTATCGTTAATCAATGAATTAGCATCGCCAATTTTGGTCACAATTTATATAATTATCAGTTATAATTTGTTTGAATTCGTTGATTTGATTATTTTAGAAATATCATTTTGTAGGCCTAACGTTAAGCCTAATTTTGAATAACTTTATGCCTAGGCCTATTTTACGTTAGGCTAATAATTATGTCGCACGATCTAACTTAGGTTAGGGTATGGTTGTTTTTATGCATCGCCAATCTCCGCCAAATGTTTTTGGCAGAAATTTATTCAACTTTAGGCTTTCCTGAGAATATTCTTCAGTAAAATATAAGACATCTATTACTGTTAGGCCTATCACTAATGTTAGGTTCACACTAGATGTAATGTTTATCCACAAAACCCTGCCATTTAAGACTAAAATTAATAGAGCTAACGCTAGGCTACTTGGTAATGGTATAATTTATTTTTATTTTCTGTGAGTGTGAGTCTACTCTTCGCAATGCGAACACAGCTATCAGACAGCCATGTATATAGCGTGCGCATGTTTTCACTGCTGAACTACATTTTTTGATTATTTATGAGGTCAAGGTGTAAGTATATCTAGATTCTCTGGAGCTATTAAATAAATGGGAGAACATGACACACCCTTGAAAGAATTTTAGATCCTCACATGTTAGTTTTAAGAATCATATGGAACTATGCAGCAAGTGCAATAAAGTGCACAATACAAAGCATATTGTTAGGGCTTTGTCTTAATTTATTACTAATCAAGTTGTTTAGCCTGTTAAAGTGCATTATGTGCTTTATTTTATTGATTGCATAAAAATATGGACAATTTGATAGATATAAATGTGTTTTATATCGCAAACAGTTACCGATAAAGGATATAATTTTGTAAATGAAATTCAGTATTTTTAAGTTTTTCCAACTCTTCCTTTAAACAGCCCTAACTTATTAAATTAAGTATGACGTCACGGCAGTCGTGTTACATACATAAGCATCCCAGTACCTACACACTGTAAAGGCATATTCTTTTGTCTGTTGCTGTGTAAAATGTCCAGAAATTTAATAATTTTTTCAACAATAATAATTGAAGCAAAATCATCAGAATGCATAGATTTGTTATAAGAGCTTCATTCTGCGGAAATTTTATGACATCGTTTTGGTACAACTGAAAAATTTGGCGGTTTTGTTGGCGAAGTTTATCAAAACACTAGGCCTTAATATAACTTGGGGTCTGATTTTTGGCAGCCAGTGAACATAGGTTTGAAGAAAACTACTTGAACCGCAATGCGCGTCGAAGATAAGCTCTAGTAAAAGGTAAATTTCGCAAAATACTTCTGCCTGATGCCGTTCCTAAAATTTAATTGCCAAAACTGATGAATCACTGTGTCAAGAGGACCAAGTGTTTATGTGCCAGGCTCATTAGAGCTCATATGACGAGTTATGCTACAAATTTAAACCAGCGACTAATTTTGCAGGATATGTAATATATATTACTACATTTTTAGAAAACACCTTGTACATGCAAATGATCAATCCGTGCTACTGAAGTAGTTAGGAAAACAAGTTTTACCTTAGAAATTTCTAATGTACGGTTGCATCAAGGTTCTAAGCAGTAGAAACAAATTAAAAAAATCGTAAAATACTGAAAACCTTAACTAATCTTTTGTACCTGGAAATTCCAGGATCAAAATGACATTTCAATTTCTCTGCATTATCTTTCAAGATGTTATTGGACGTTCTGTACTGTTCTAAAACATATGGCATGGTGTGTTGTAAGCTGCATCATCAGACAGTCAGATGGCCCTGGGTAGGCGTGTTATTTTGTTGAGATACTGATAATTGATGTTTTATTGTTTTTGGATAAAAAAGTTTCTTCGATAAAGTTCCAACCTTTCTTAAAGTAATTCAAATGGTGTGTAGAATACCTTGCCATTCCTTGGTATGACTAAAGTACATATTCTCTTTGGAAAAAAAACAGGCAGGTCAGCTGTCAGGAAAGTTTTTAAAATTTAATTCTTAAAACATCTAACGATTCTAATGTGAAATTCCTATTTTTTCATAAAGATGAATTATGATTGATTGAATTTATGCATGCAGGTATACGATAATTAGATACGATGCTGTGACTCTGTTACATGATTAACTTGAATTAATACTCTGGATATTTTACTGGTCTTGAAGTTGAAATAAGACTTTTTATTACGATGCGATTCACCGGGACATTTTAGGGCTTTAGTTACATTTTCCAGCAAAACTGACTGACTGGGGTAACCAGATTTATCCCTTGTACAGCAAAAGGAATTCTCTCTTGTACTGCAACATAAATCCAATAACATAAATAAAATAACAAAATAAATCCAATAATATATAATAAAATACACTGATTAAACACAAAAAACAATGCAAATTAAAACAGGCTATACAAGAATCAATTCAAATACAAAATTATTGTGTTATTCTTTCAAATCACTGCTCAGGTTGGTCAGTTTAAAGGGTGAGATGAGCAAAGTAAGAGAGAGCGGTCATTTTTAGGTAAAATCAAGTTCAAAATCTAGTTCTGTGTATAGAGCTGCCGAAAATAGCACAAACTGGAGATTGCAATTGAGGAAAACTCAAACAAGTAGTAAGAAATGTGAGTAAGACAATATTACACTATACTGATAGTAGGAGCTTGGAAAAAAATATCCCTCATTATTCAGATAAGACTAAATTATGCCAATGATTAGAATTTATACATAATTTGCCATCTTAAAACTGTTCAAAATTTGAAGTTATGCAACTGTTTTCTTTTCAGACACTGAGGAAGATGCTATGCGGGAGTGGTTGGTCCACAACATGCTACCTAGAGAGAAATTATAAGATTATATGCAACTGACTGCTCAGAGCAGGTTTTAATTGGATCCACAAATAAAAGATGGTAGTCGACCCACTGTTCAAGAAATTTTCAAGCGTTATCCAAGATAACTGGAAACTAGTTATTCTCCAATTCATTTACATTTCACTTCTTCAATGTTGTTTCTTATTTATCCTTGATGGATAAAATAATGCAGAAGTTAAAAACTGGGTTTTATGTTTACGTTTCTTTGTGTAAAAGATCCCATAAACATATCTTCTTCTCACAGTGTGTATGACGTAGTGTTGAGGTGTGGTGGTCTAGCGGTAGTGACACGGTCTCAATAAACTTAGTTAATAGGTTGGAAGCATAACCAAGGTACATCAAGTTTTTATGAATTATATAATGTATGATAAACTGGGGTAAACAGTGGCCGTAAAGGCTATAAATAGCTTGCACGGATTTAAGTGTATTAGTGTACGTATGTATTATTTGAGAGTATAACACCCAACTTATACCATGCCCAATCATCCTCCCCTTTTTTCTTAACCTGTTTATCTACATGTATTTCTTGCTTATGTCATTATTCTCTACTATGTCTTTGGTCTTATTACATACTCTAGTAAAATAACTATAGAGTATGTAATGGATTGTGTTTATTTACACCAGAGAGTGCCATCCACCAACCGTTTTTCTAGATGTGAAAGAGCAAGAAATTATGAGAAGAATGGTCTTAAAAGTGTGTTAAACAACACTTAATTTTCAAGTTTTGAATGATAGATTTGGGAATTCTTAATGTGTGATGTAACAAGATGAAGTCTTGTTTATCTTTATAATTATTTAAGTTTTGTTTGTCAAACTTGTCCACTGCTGCGCATGCAAATAACTTTCCAATTAGAATTTCACAAAAGGAACGTCTGTGTTCCAAATTACTATAGGTGATCTCAAGTAATCTTATTTTAACTGGAAAATTTGACTAAAAGGAATATTATATGCAAGCGGGGTCTACATCACAAATTTGCATTATTAGGCAAAAATGCTGTAAAATGGTTGAATTTTATATCGTAATACCTTCAAAATGATGTAAGATCTCGTTCGCGCATGTGCTGTCAGTTTATTCGCTTTACCGCGTGTGCATAGTCAGACTTATTTTCACCTACTTTTGTCACCTTTGTGTATCGTCTATATTTTCCAAGCTTAGTCTTGCATGTAGCATGCAAAGTAGCAATGATCTTCAGCCTAAGGTTACGGGAACTAATGTTGTTATACTTACACGTAGTACCAGTATGAAGTATAAGCCAAAAACCAAATGGGGTAAATCTTTCTTCTATCCACATGGGCCTGTCCACTCATCACAAAACCCAAACCCACTCTAACCTCTTCATCAACCTTCACAACCAAATCAAAGACCAACTCTCAAACTACACCTCCATTTATACCAATGGCTACAAGGAAGGCGACAAGACAGCTGCTGCTGCCGTCATTTAATACATCACTCTCAGTAGCAGGCTTCCCGACTACTCATCCATCTTTTCAGAAAATGTGTTTTAAAGGGGTAATTTTGTGGCATTAAGTAAGTGTGCGGCTCATAGCAAAATGGAATTGCACCAAGTTTCTCTTTAAAGTTGTGTCTCGCAGATTTTGTGTTGAAAATTCAAAGGTCACAGAGTTAGCGACCTTTTTTTTGCTAATTTTGCCTATAATATTGAAATGGATACCATTGTTTTGTTGTGGTTGGCATCATAGGCGCAGATCACGGGGTCAAGGGGCTTAGATGAAATGCTAAGGAGGGGGTGGGCGAAAGTATCGTGTTGCCCCCTCAAAAATATGAGTAGCCCCTATATGAAAATTTAAAATAATGAAGTTGAAAGCATCCGTCCATCAACCCAACATCGGGTATTTTTGATTCAATTTTCTTGATTTTCGTGAAATTTGTTTCAATTTTCGTTGATTTTCCTTCATTTTCGGAAAATTTGCTTCAATTTTCTTGCATTTATCTTCACTTTTCGTAAGGTTCAATTCATTTTATTAAAATTGCGTTAATTCTGGTGCAATTTATTTTCGTGAAATTTGCATCAATTTGTGTGCAATTCTTTTCCGCATTAACGGGAAATTTCTTTAACTAACGAGAAGTTGTCTTTAATTTCCATGAAATTTGCTTCAATTTTTATGCTTTTATTTTCTGGAAATTTTCTTAAATTTTCGAGAAATTTCTATTAAATTTCTGAAATTTCTTTCATTAGAAAAAAAATATATCCTTCATGTTCGTGAAATTTGCTTCTTTTTGTGAAATTTGCTTGAACTTTTGTATAGTTCCTTTTACTGTTGGGAAGTTTTGATGAATACTAAGAGAAAATATTGCATAGCTATATAATATGAGTAAAATATTGATATCTTTGCCAGAACAATCGTAAACACAACTTCTTTTAGGTTTACATAGTGCGTGAGGAAGGGAAGAGGAGGAGGGGGGATACTCACATTTATGGAAATTGATCTTTCGTCGCTGTCCCAAAAAGTCTAGCTTCGCCACTGCTCAAGTGTTTGCCCCCTCAAACACAGATTTGCGCCCCTGGTTGGTATTACTTGTTATGGTTTGAAAAAAAAAGGGGGGGAGGGGATTCAATCGCTGTCATAATAACAAAGTTTAGAGGTCAAATGGTGATTGTCGAATACAAAATTTAAATTAGTATTGAGTGATTATAATTTGAACCTTGGGTACAGTGTAGGTCTAGAGGTGTTGAGATCGACAATTCTATTGGCATTTTCTTGTTTGTATATTGAATAATTTCCAGGGTAGCCAGATAGAGTTGCATTTCGTACTTGGAATTTGTGTCACTGATTTAAAAAAAAAACATAATTCTGCAATGATCGATGTCTTCTTAATGTTCTTATTTCTGTGAGGAAATGGGAAATACTAGGAGATATTCAAATTTTGAATTAAAAAAAAAAACACTGCCCTCTGCATGCCGAGAGAGAGCAAACTTCTCAACTATGGCACATTCTGTCAAAAATTTCATATATCGTATCATAATGAATCATCTATTTTAAATGATAATAAATGCTGGAACTTTATGAGATGGAAAGCAATTGTTCATCGTAAATAGGCTACTCCATCTAAATGATATTTAGAAAACTACTCTCAATCACTTCAGAATAATTAAGTACCGGTAATTAAGTCTCCAGGAAATACAAATTTGCACAGAATTTCCTCTAAAAACTTTCAAAAATGATTTACATCATGGTGTACAAGAAATTTTAAATGCAAAAGTGTAACTCAAATGTATTTGCGTGTGTATTTTCATGTGTGCACTTGTAAGCATCTAAAGTAAGGTGTATACACACGCAGTATGATCTGTAGATGAACCTTATTGTTCTGGTGGTCATGGGAAAGAAGGGCTAAATTTAGTTGGGTCCAATGCAACTGGAATCATTCATCACAAATATGCTGGCCTCTATTGCCTCGGGTGTTATCGTATTAAGTTTATTATTATCTTTTAAATGCGGTTAGATTCATCTTATCATCAGGAAAACCATTGTGAAACCATTGTGAAGAGATCCACAAACAAAGTACCCATCAATTTGGTTGCTAACTGCTGTATTTCCTCATGACTATTATTATATATATTTTTTTTTCTCCCATACTTTTGCTACGCTCGGTTGGCCTTCATGTCCTCTAGAAGGATTTTTGCCGACTTAACCTTTTCAGAGATTCAGAGACTATTATCATACAAATATCCTGCTCTTAAAAGACACCTCTTATACAACAATGGGTTCCTTTAATTAATAGAGCTTCAACTACCTGACCACACTTACAGTGAGTTACACAAATGAGGGCCCCTTGTGTGGCTATTAATTAGCACACATTGCCGGAACTAGTTCTGTCTAGGTCACTCTTAGTTGCTTACAAGTCAAAACAAAGAGTCCTTGGTGTGGATGATGTGTCATGTGTTGTGTGGATTTAAACTCCTTGTGTTTACTTATGCACGATGGTCATATTAGTATTGTTTACATGCTAGCAGCAGGGAAGATACCGTAAGAGCTCGTACACGTAATATACGTTTTAGTCAGGAATAAAGTAAAATCTCAAGAACTTAAAAATTGAATTTGTTTCATATATGATGTGTAAGAAAGAACGTGTGCTCCGTTGTTTTAGTTACGTCATGCTTATAGGGGGGCCGAAGCTTGATTGTAACATGGTTGGCATGTTATTGTATTGCCCAATTTTGTTTCCACACTTAGTATAAATTTGAAAGTAAGCTTTTATGTAAGTTAGTGTGTACATAGATATGCAAGCTAATCTCTAATTTGCATGACTCATATCCGGCTACGTGAATTGGCCGGCTCCAAGTATGATTTTAAGGTCCATATGTACCCAAAAATGTCCTTTGGTGTTAAATGGTATTAATAAGTGGGTGGGGCATTTTATTTGTAGTAGGATGAGCTTTCAGTCATATTCAAACTACTTGAAAAACAAATTCAGGGGGCAGGTAGGGGAACGAACGTCAGAGGCTCTTGGTGTGACGTCACAACAAATATAAAATAATAACTTCTATAAAATCCTTAAAAATAAACAAAATGATGAGAAATGATCAATTTAATGCAAAATTGATTACATTTTTTTTTTGGTCATTTGCATTATTTACTGCACAAATCTACCTGTCTACGGTATATGCATAGGATCTGTAAGAGTGATCTCATTATAAAAAAAAAAAAAATCTTAAATGCCACTTTATTATGATTACCTTACAGTTATACTTATAAATAAAGAAAACTTTGTATTCAAAATAGCAATCATTATCTCTTTGTTCTTATTTAATTATAAGTTATAAGTTATAAATAAGAGTAATTAAAACAGTGAAACTTAAATTCTTTTATTGTGTCAGTGTCAATGCAAAACCGAAATCCGGCATAAGAATGAAAACATGACATTAACTATATGACTGCACAAGGTAAAGTATGTGTGCAAACAATTAAAAAAAGAATGTAGTATTACAACTCAACAGACAGGGTGTACTGGCACTTCCCTGCAAATGGGATGTATTGATACATCCATCGTAAATCGATATTTCAATTAAAACCATGCAGATTGACAGATTGACAAGGCAATCTGTTCACCTGACGGGATGTACTGGTACATCCCTTCACATGGGATGTATTGCTACATCCATCGTTAACCGAAATATTTCACTTTAAACCATCCAAATTATTGACAAAGAAATCTGCTCACCAGACGGGATGTAACAGTACATCCCTTCACATGAGATGTATTAATACATCCATCGTAAATCTAAATATTCTACTTGGAACCACGAACTTGGACAAAGAAATCTGCTCACCAGACGGGATGTAACAGTACATCCCTTCACATGAGATGTATTAATACATCCATCGTAAATCTAAATATTTCACTTGGAACCACGAACTTGGACAAAGCAATCTGTTCACCAGACGGGATGTACCGGTGCATCCCTCGATAAACGAAATATTTTACTTGAAACCATCCAAAATGTCAAAGCAATTTGCTCACCAGATGGAATGTACTGGTACATCCCTTCACATGGGATGTATTGACACACCCATCGTTAATCAAAATATTTCACTTTAGAACCATCCAAATTGATAAAGTATATCTGCTCACCAGACGGGGTGTACCGGTACAGCCCTTCACATGGGATGTATTAATACATCCATCGTTAATCGAAATATTTCACTTTAGAACCATCCAAATTGATAAAGTGTATCTGCTTACCAGACGGGGTGTACCGGTACACCCCTTCCCATGGGATGTATTGATACATCGCTCGTTAACCGAAATATTTCACTTGAAACCATCCTAATTATTGACAAAGCAATCTGCTCACCAGACGGGATAAACCGGTACATCCCTCGTTAATCGAAATATTTCACCTGAAACCATCTAAATTGACAAAGTAATTTGTTCACCAGACGGGATGTACTGGTACATCCCTTCACATGGGATGTAGTGATACATCCATCGTTAATCGAAATATTTCACTTTAGAACCGTCCAAATTGATAAAGTATATCTGCTCACCAGACGGGGTGTGCCGGTACAGCCCTTCACATGGGATGTATTGATACATTTATCGTTAATCGAAATATTTGACTTTAAGCCATTCAAATTATTGACAAAGCAATCTGTTTACCAGACGGGATGTACCGGTACATCCCTCGTTAATCGAAATATTTTACTTGAAACCATCCAAATTATAGACAAAGCAATCTGCTCACCGGTACCGGTGCATCCCTTCAAATGGAATGTATTAATGCATTCATCGTAAATCGAAATAATTTACTTTATACCATCAACCACAAAGAAATCTGCTTATCACACGGTATGTACTGGTACATTCCTTCACATGGGATGTATTGATACATCCATCGTAAATCGAAATATTCAACATTAAACCATCTAAATTGACAAAGCAATAAACCCATGAGGACAGGTTGTACTGGTACTCCTTTTCCCTGTTCACTCGTATTAAGTTATCCAGGACTCTGAACTAATACAGTTTTTATACATGTCAAAAAAAAAAAAAAACGCAGTTTTGAACAAAGCCTCCTTAACTCAATAATTTTACATGCAAAGAAATTAATTCTTAATAAAACATGAAATTGTCATGCAAAAAGACGATTTACGGGTAACTATTAAAAACAATTGGTGAAATCCGAAATTTAAACATGGTAAAATATACAAAATATTTTAAGTGGGTTTTTGCACATGGAAAAAAAATGGAATAGCCCCAGAATACCCCATTTCCTAAATTTTGAAAATTATTTCTAAATCCTTGTTTATACATAGTCTGGGCAGAAATGTCAATAGTGCGCATGCGTTTCACCTTCAGCATTTGTTGTTTGTTTTAGAAATGATTGTGCTGAGAAATAAAACCATGAACTACTTGTCACATAAGAAGTCTTCCGTTTTCTCCATTTCTGTATTGTCTATTATTGGATATATTTTTACCTTATTTTGTTTTCTAACTGCTATGCGACCAATCACATCAAAGCTGTAGGCGGTCCCAAGTTACGGAACATAACTTAATGTTCATGCAAGCTTAGCTTGCGCGCATTATTGTACCAGAGCGTTGTCATTTCATATCTAAAATCACAACTCCCTTGAACTGGCCCAACCGTTATATGACTTTACATCTTGGTTTTAGACGTTGCATTCTTTTTCATCATTCAGAGTAATTAGGATACCCGGAAAGGTGAGTTAAATACGTATCTTATTTGTCATTCAATTTTTTTTTTTAATTTTTTTTTTTATGGTTCAACCTTTGCATGATGGAAAAATGACATAGAAATCTGATTCAAAAACTAGAGTTTTCGGAGGTGTTTAAGTCCGCAAAATGTCAAGTACTTTTAAGTTTATAAAAAATGTAAGATATAATAAAGCCGGAACCTGTCTTTATTACTTGAGAGAATACTCCAGTTTCATCTATGTCACTAACGGGCACCCTTTAAACTTTACAAAGAAGGTGGGAGGGCAAGGGCCTGGAACCTCATAGACAGTTTTAATTGGTCTCCGTTGCAAAGAGTACCCACTCTTAAAATTTGGGGTGGTTCGCACATTATAGAAGGGCCCTATTTTAAGTAGGTTCTTTCTAGCTAAGGTCCTTCTTTAAAATGGGAAATTAAACGTACACATATGTTAATGCTTTTTCCCTAGGAAGACAAGTCTAATGAGGAATGTTTGGCCATCAAACTTGTCTTTAGGGGAAATTATAAATAGATTATGTGCGCGCGAAGTGCGTCAATTTTCACAATTTTAGTGTTTCCTTCTATGAGAAAGGGCACTTGCCTTCTCTGAAAAGGGCACTTCTTTTACTGGGAAATAGCATTCTTCATCTATGAAAAAGGCACTTTTTGAGCTTTTCACAACTTCTGACGAAAGTGAGGGTCACGTGGCCCCCGTACTCCCGGTTCCGCCGCTCTGGTTCAGTATCCAGGTATTTCATGCATGAAGCAGAGCAGATGAGACCTCCGCGAGGGGTAGTATTGGCAAGCATTGTTGTCCACAATCTCTAAAAAAAAGGATAACATGGTGAAATTTAAACATTTGTTGCATTTGTAACAGGCTGACAGGGAATGCGAGCAGAGAAAAATATCAATTTGTAGGCCCACTTCACCGGCGTAGAGAGTCTTCATCTTGTACAATATAAGCGATAGGAAGGAAGACTCGAGTATGTCAGCCCCTTCCTCTTCAAGGTTGTCAGAGTGTTTCCTTGTCCACTCTAGATCCCTTATTACTCCCCTACAAGTGGCAAAAATATTTCATCCAATTAAGACAATTAATTTAAAATAAATCTAATTTGCGAGCTTCCTCTCCTAAATGTTTGGACCATTCTGACATTGTATTGCTTTCCTAATAATATTTTGATAAGTCAAATTTTCCAGTGGTGCGAAATCCTGCCTCATACCCATCTTTACAATACTCGACATGATAATAGTGTTATGGTTTGTTAAAAAAAATCAGAATCAGCATTTCTTCCTAGGTATGAGCAACACAGTGCATTTACCTTTATCATTTTGCTGACTAACATGTAGCAAACGTTGTTCATCAAACTGATAATCACAACTGTTTACTTTGCCAATACGTATTTGATAAAAAATAGATATCACGTACTCTGATATGAGATAAACAAAATGAATGCGTGTTGCACAGTTGTAGTAGATAAAGTTATTATAGTATCTATATTCTTCATTGCATTTAAAAAAGCTAAGACGCGCCATTCAAAATTATGTAAATAAATGTAGAAATGGTTCCACTCACTGTAATAAAACATGACGAACTGAAGAGAATATATATATATATATATATATATATATATATATATATATATATATATATATATATATATATATATATATATATATATATATATATATATATATATATACATATATATATATATATATATATATATATATATATATATTTATATATATATATATATATATATATATATATATATATATATATATATATATATATATATATATATATATATATATATATATATATATATATATATATATATATATATATATATATATATATATATATATATATATATATATATATATATATATATATAAATTGTAGCATACATAGTGTTAAAAGTGTTAAAAGTAGTTCCTAAATGGATTTGCAATATCATCCCTGCATCAATGTTGATGTCAGTGGATTTGAAGACAATCTGATCGTGGAGAAGAAACTCGTTCCGTGTGTGTGACAGAGAGTCAGTGGCGTAGCCAGTATTTTCATATAGGGGTGGGGGATTTAATTGAAGCAACACGGTATTTAGTGGTGTAGTTGAGGTGACACCTGGCTTTTGCAAAATTGACATTTCAAGGGCAAAAACGTATGTCACAACGCATAGTAAGAAGGTGTATTATACAAGTCAAAATTCATGTCAAAGAGAGCTATAGTACACCATATACAAAACACAAAATCATGAAAACGCCTAATGTGGAAATATAATGTTTTATGGTTTACGTTTGTACATGGTAAGGTTTATCGTCACTCTTTGAAAAATACGGGTTGTCTAAAAAAAAAGTTTTCAATAATTTACTACAAACTTATGTAAATGTTGTCAAACTTTTAAATGAGTCTGTTCTGTATCACGTGCACTCCGACACCCTACACCCCTCTCCCCCCTCTCTCTCTCTCTTTCCCTCTCTCTCTCTCTGTGTCTTAGTTCATGTATTTAAACACAAAATCGCACAAATGTTTTAAATGTTATTATCGAAAAACCTTTTAACCTTGAATTTAAAAAATAAGGCTAATTGCACAGTATATTGTCAATAATCTTAGTAAATTTATTAATTACGTTCAAAGTTCAAGAGGTTTGTTTTTCACACTTGTAATACTTATAAATATCATTTTCAAGTGTGTTAGGATTGATTGATTGAATGTGTAAAAAGCAGTCCGATATTGGCAGGGAAGCATAACCAGATTTTTTTCGAAGCAGGTGAAGGGAGGGGGGGGGGGGGCGGGGTGGGGGGTAGGCTCACGCCATCTTTCTTCAAAAGATATAATATAGGCCGATAGGTAAATAAGGATATCGAATAATTCATTAGAGCTCAAATTAACACACAATCAGGAAAAAAGGTTCATTTTCGAGCAAAATAAAGTTTGTCATCCATCCATCCATCCTTCCATCCATCCATCCACCCATCCATCCATTTATTTATTTTTACATATTTATACAAGGTGACCTGTTCAGCAACAGTGCTGGTCTTCCACAAGGCCCTGTAGTATACAGAAAAAAAAGCTTAAAGTACAGAAAATTTAAAACATTGAGCTTAAAGACGAGCAAGCATAATACTTGGTATGAATACAATAATGGTCGTGACATTCAAAACAAATTAAAAAGAAAAAAATATTAACAACAAATTGCTTTCAATTATTTATTTATTTATAGCATGTCAAACAAATGAAAAAGTAATACAAATGGCATCAAAAAAAAAAAATATATAACATATTAGAAACTAGTAAAATTGTAACCAAAACAAAAAGTAAATTAATGTAAAAATCTTAAAAAGGAAAATTAAAAATAACGATGTATGTGTGTTACAAAGAAAAACATGCAGTAGGATGTTGGAGATCATTGGGCCGTTACCACATGTTCTCTTAAAGAACCCACTGGCACATCAAATAGGACATTTGCCTCGCGCAGTGGTTCACATCAAATAGGACATTTGCCTCGCGCAGTGGTTCAAATTGCTTCATGTGTATCATATCTATATGGCATGGCAATATATGCACCTACAAGTACGCCAAAGTTCAGGGCTTACGTGGCTTAACCTTGTATCTTGCTGTTGTCCTGGATCATCGGGGACCTCCAAAAGGAGTTTTTGAAATATGTGTTACATTATCTTTCACCTTACTTTGCACCGTGATGTTACGCATGGCAAGCTTCATTCTTCAAAATTAGATCAAACTACAACAACTTGATCCAGAATCTTACTCATTTTGTTGTACTATTAAAAGAAATTGATGTTTGCTCATTAAATGTTTCCTACACTTAAAATAATAAAGCTTCGCAAAAACATTGGGATATGATTTCATTCATATTTTTTTCTTTTTAAAGTCATAAGATAATCTGTTATTCTTTTTCATTTCATCTCATTGATGAAATGTATTTGTAGCGTGACACTTAGCTGCCGGAATGTCGCAAACTAAAGATAGTACTTGTAGTGTGAAAACTTAGCTACTGGAATGTCGCAAACTAAATATAGTACTTGTAGCGTGACACTTAGATGCCAGAATGTTGCAAACTAAAGATACACTGTACGATGAACCCCGATATTGAGTCCGCTAGCTAGGAAGCTACTTGGTCAGGTGATAGGTGACAATCTTCACGAGAAGTATAGCATCACGAGAGCTATTTTCTTCCCGTCTCTGTAGCCATTGGATACGCTGTTCCACGGCCGCGTGAACTGCCTCAGTAGGATTTTCCGCGTTGAACATTACAGTTCCGCGATGTTTTGCACCTATATCATCGACACGAAGGGCAGGTCCCTGGTGGCGGTGCGTTAAGCGCCTTGAATGTCCTGCGATGCGTCGCATGTAAACGCTTCTTAGGTTGCGCTCCGGTGTTATCGACATGATCAAACCCGTGTACACTGCTGTGGTCCTCGGTTCCGCGATGAGACCGGTAGGCCCACAAGAGGCGGTGCCCTACGGGGTCATACGTGAGTTAGTAACCTTTTTTATGGCTAGTTGTAGAGCCATTGGATTACTTGCACGGGTCCATTAGGGTCCGTACGGCTCCGGTATTCGGTTCCATACGGCCCCCACGGCTTGTTTTCACGGCCCCGTAAGGGTCCGTAAAACAAGTCAGCGGCTCCGTACGGGCATGGGATGACGTTTGGGTCCGTAGAGCTGCATAGTTCTGCAGCAAGGTAGCGTACAACGTACGTCACACCCGATAGTATACCCTTTAGCTTTTTAGCTACATGGTCAGGTGATAGTAACAATCTTAGGAGATCTCCACGTCCGTGTGAGCTGACCTGGTGAGATTTTGGCGTTAAACGTCACGGTTCCGCATAGTTTTTCACCAGTTTCATGGACACGAGGACGAGTCCCCGTTTGTCGGTACGTTACGCTCCCAGGATGCGTCGCGTGTTAGCGCTTGCTCGAGTTTCGAGGCCTAGCGCTCGGGTGATAAGAAATCCTTCTTTACAGAAAGCATACTATCACGAGAGCCATTCTCTCCGTGTTACGTAGTTCCACGACCGTTCAAACTACTCTGAATATGATTTTTGCGTCGAACGAGACCTTCAAATCAAATTCTACAGATATTAACGCGGTTTTACGTACAACGTAAACCCGGGTAACGGAACTTCGGAATATTGCGACCGTTAGCCGCGTGTTGCAGTGTTCCGCGGTCGTCTTTCTTACTGGGACGCTTTTAGCGTTCGACAGCAGTCCCCCACGCGTAGCCACCGGCTACGCGGCTTCGTAGTGATTATATACAAACGGAGTTAACGGCCTACACCAGCAGCGCGGCTGTGTGGTGGAGGACCAGTAGCCATGAGCTACAGAGTTCCGCGGCCGTTTCTCTTACCGGGACACGTACTGAGTACGACAGTAGTCCCCTCTTTCCCACGCAGCTACCGGTTTCGTAGCTCCGTGATGAAACAAACTAAGTTTACGACTCGTATAGCTTGCGTAGCACGTGAGCTCCTCCGTATTCCTTACGGCCCCAGTATATTTTTAGCTATTCTCAACAGGCACGCGTACTGGTACATCTTCCCTACGCGTAGCTGCCTTACTCAGTGGCCCCGTGGTGAATAGAAGTATACTGAGATAACGACTCACGTTACAGATGTAGTACGTTAACGCTATCGTAGACCTAGACGGTTCTTTTGTACTGATAGCTACTACGTTCGGGACACGTACCAGTACCAGTTGTCCCCCTCGCGTAGCCACTAACTTTTTGCTCCGTGGTGCACAGAGACAAAGTTGGCGGATGACTAGTGGTTTTTACTTGTCATGCTGACGCCTTTTAAACCCATAACGGCTCTATAATACTTAACGGGGTTGCATACTTTGTACGGCGTAAGTCCCCCCAGTAGCCACGCGCTTCTCAGCTCCGTGGTGAAGGGTGCTTAACGGAATTAACGGTCCGTGTAGTATACACAGGACGTCAACTCTTTTGTGATTTCTACCCCAATGCTGGGGTTTATGACTCATACGGTTGACGTAGTACGTTACACCCCCCTTGTCAATATTAACTCCATGAAGGATATTTTTCTTGACAATAGGTGGCCTTTTGATAGACAACCTTACGTTCGGGGTAGCTATTACCAACAACGGCACGTATGGTTCATTCCATACTTTAACACCTTCTTAAAGCAGTTTCCATGCGGTTTTACGGCCTGTTACTTAACTACCCGTACAGACATACAGTATTAGTTTTCGACACACCCGTAGCCGTAGGCTCCGCGGTTTCAAGGTTGTTACTATACGTAGTACGTTAACACTTTTTCCAGTCAACTTCTTAGACAAGTTTCGCTGTTGATAGGTGTGGCCTGTAGCTACGCGGTTCCGCAACTGCTACAGTTTTCAGACACCGCTTGGGTGCCGTCGACTATGTTGTACGGCTCCGCGGTCTTACGACCCATAACCGCCTCACAGCTACATAGCCTTACACGGTTGGCAGCCCTTCTTGTATACGTTTTATATTAACGGCCTGCCTTTTATTTCGCTAGCCTTTGAATTTTGGTCATTAGGTTTAAACAACCTTTGCTCAGGGTCGGCAGTTTTTTCTGGGCTGCAGATGGTGTCGTTCAGTATCTCCGCTTTACACGTTTAGTCGGTGCCCACCCCCTTTGGTGGTGGTGTGGGTGCTCCCACCTGGTGTGAGGAACCAAGTTTTCACCCGTCAGATTTCACCGTCAGTGCCGACGGATGCTTCTTGATCGAGGTAGGGGAACTTTTCTTGTGACCCCTTATGACGGAAACTTGGACGGGTACTTGACCTTTTTCGACAGGCAGAATGCCGGGATTTTTTGTTCACCTTTTTACCGCTAGTGCTGAGCGAGGCTTTTCAGTTTCCCGCCGTTTTTGCACCACTATTGTGGTCTCCTTTTTGGACAGATAGGAACGGACTCCAAGAGTTCTGGAATCGTTCCTCTCGTCTCGGCGCAGGACGAACTATGCCAGCCTTACGGCCGCTCACCTCGGGCTACGAGTGCACGATCACTATCGTCTCGTTTCAGCGGAACCCCCACATGATGGGCGTACTTCCCGTAGGTGACCAGAGCGATCAGAACCCTTTTCGGTCCCCCGGACGTAGGTTTGTGCGCATCCGTGGATGATCGCAATCTATCTTTTCTTTGCGTCCTTTCTCCTGACCCGCGGGTTTTCAGGGTCGACGCATTTGTTTTTTTCAGAACTCAACTATGTGGGTTACGTTTTCCGCCTTTCATGCTTGTACCAAGCATGCTACGCTAGGCGACGTACGGCCGATAGCGCCCACTTTTCCCGGCTCACTGCGATTCCCTCGGCTGCTCAAGACCTTGCAGACTTCACGTACGAGCCTCGGATCAGGGACGATTTTTGCCTCTTTTCCGGGCTCCGGCGGACTGCATCTCAGTCCCGGAGCGCTTCATTTGATGGTGTGGCCTTAGCCCGCCTTTCCTTGACATAGCATGGCCTTTCTGAGAGGTTGTTCAGCCCCCTCCCTCCTCCTCCCCGTTGTGGAGGTGGGCCCTCTCTCAAGCTTGGTTCAGTCATGAGCTCTGGGATAACTTGCAGCTTTCCACCGGGGTTTTTCCAGTTGGGTCTACGGTCTTCGACTCGCGACCACTGGAAAGTTTCACGGAGATCTCTTCGTGGTGTGTCATGTGACATTTTCCTCCGATAGATCGTCCAGTAACTTTCTTTCAAAGTAGTCTGAACTGTTCATAGAACGGCCGCGGTATGCTCGCGGGTTCGGGGCATAGCCTCTTTTCACGGATCTCTCGTGCCGCCGTTCGGGAAAACGCTTTTCGCGGTTTTTCTCTTGTTTTTGGTCTGACTCACTTGGTCTGACTCGACGTTCATGTTCCCCCGCTAATTTTTGCTCTTACGAGGTTACGCGCTAACGAATTTTTCCCTTGTCCGGGTTTTCTTCAATTCGTTTTCGTTGGTACACGCTTCGTTCCCGATCGTAGTTTACTAGCCGGTTCCGTCTCGTGGACGAATCCGGTGTGGTTTGTGGCGTTTTTTGTAGACACTTTGCTGTAATTGTGTCCAAACGCTCTTCCGTTTGGCTTGTTTTTCTGGGCTTTTCGCTCAGGTTCTTTCGATGTTTGCCTCCGTTACTGTCAACGAATGGTGCCTTGTTCGGTTTGACTGTGCCTAGACGTGGTTTACTATGTTTTAGTTCTCCCCACTCTTTGAGGTCTTTCATCCTTCAGAGGAGAAGGAATTTCGTCCTTTAAACGGGATTCGATTCGTGTGAGTTTTCGTACCAGCCATTAAAATTTTTTTTTTTTGCTGCGACCTGAACTCCCTTCCTTCCTATCCTCGGTTGCAATCTGATTGCATATTAATAGCATGGAAGGTTAGGTATAACTTGAAGTAAATTTACCCCGCTAAGCGTAGCGGGGAAATTTACGAGAGTTATACTTACCTTCCATGCATCCCGCCCGCCTCCCCTCTCCTTCAGACCTCGGTGGAATGTTGAGTGAGGTGGTGTTACAGAGGTATTATGGAGGTCAGGGCTTGGCTGGTTACTGCGTTTTTTAGGGTCGGTTAGAAGTGCGTTAGAATCAGGTCATGTGACCAGATTGCATATTAATAGCATGGAAGGTAAGTATAACTCTCGTAAATATCCCCGCTACGCTTAGCGGGATAAATCTATGTTATACTGTAAATATATACTGTTAATACATCTGTGTTATACTGCAAAACTTACATTGGTGATCAATAGTAAGAGACCCCAACTGACATATGCCTATTTCTGCCAAAATTGAATACCAAACAGAAATTTTGGTGGCTTTACACGCACCATATTGACCACAACTGTAGATAACATATCGGAAAAGAGTAAAGAAGCCTGTCGTATTCTAGAAAAAAGCGCTAGACTTAGTAGAATAGTGTTGAATAAGTCTGCTTCCAAACTAATATGTAGCAGGTTGGTATCACGGAGGATGGATTGTTATCTGGTATAATAGTCAGTCGATTGATCAAAGATGTACAAATATATAGCGAATGTGTGCTCGGTGGAAATGCATTGTTGTGATGGGATGAATGGATCGTGTAGGAAGAATTTATGACGAGTGAGCACGAGCAGGAAAAAACAGGCAATTATCAGTATCAAAATATCAATAATAATGATAATAATAATCATATCATAATAATGATAATAATAATAAGAAGAATGATAATGATGATAATAATAATGATAACAATGATGATAATGATTATAATCTCAATCATGATAATAATCATAATCATAAAAATAATAATAATAATAACAAGAACAATAACAATCATAATAATAACAATGATAATAATAATATTAATAATCATAATTTTAATTATGATAATAATAGTCATCATCATCATCATAATGATCATAATAATAATGACAATCACAAACAAATAATAATAATAATAATAATAATAATAATAATAATAAAGGCTTTGAAACATTTTCAAAAATTAGGAAAAAGAAATACCATTATTTAACTGAGAAAATGATAGTTATGCAAAAATATAATGAAATTGAAATTTGTCCTTGGTAAATAACAAATTTATCACTTATCTTGAATAAAATGAAGAAGTACCAATAAAAATTTCATAAATCGAAACAAAAGCAAAATTGACTCTAAAACAAACTTTGTTTCACTGTTCACATTTATTCTTTGAAAATATTCACATTTTTACATGAGTAAAATATTATTTAAAAAAAATATCTTGGATATATCTCAAACTTCAATTTTAACATAGATAATTCCGAAACTTAAGATCAAGTTAATTATTTACCTAACCAAATTTCAAAAAGTGCCTTGTTAATCAAATTTACATTTTCCAATGTACAAAAATCTTCTTTATGTAAAATATTGTATGTTTCTTCCGTAAAACATAATTTAAAC
>JAIGNY010001986.1:0-18351 GCA_020152595.1 Chiridota heheva
GGTATCCCTATGACCTTATTAAGAGTTACAGCATGGCTGTGAGAGAAAGATTTACACGTGGCCGGCCAGTGATTGTGAGATAATGTATGTACTGGGATTTAACAGTGAATGGATGGGCGGAAATTTTGTGTGTGTGTATTTTACGGGTTATGTAAATGAGCGCTAGCCTGGGCCTTCCTTATAAGTGAAAGCTAGCTATGTTTTATCTTTGGTACGGTGAAAAACATTGGACTATGCATATGGACCCTGGGTGAAATGAGAAGGCATTAACTTAGTGAGCAAAGATTGACACAAGAAGAAAAAGTTATGTTTTTGTGAATTTATTTTAACTTTTAAATAACAAACATAAGAATTGAAATAACATTCGATTACACAGAGTATGATTTCCTAAAGGGATAATAGCACAAATGGGCTGGTAAACGGTTAACCGTCACAACCTTACTCCTAATCCAACTATTTCATGCACCATTCACTTCCTATCCCACATTAACCTACCATTCCCCATTCATCAACTGTACTGTACATGTATATACTATATCCACAGCTGACGTCAAACAATCCTTCCTAATATACTGTATCCCTGTCATCACCTACTTTATGTGCCCCTACCTACCCTCCACCCTGTAATAATAGTAATGATACTCAACTACATGTACTACTAATTTACCAACATTCTACTCATATATTCATCCTCCACTCTTTACAACCAGACCCATTCAGTTATCTATATTTCATTCTCTCAGCTATCCAGTTCCTCTTCACCCTCATACAGTACTTAAGTGCCATCCTCCCATATACTGACCATCCCAAACTCAACTACTGACCATCCCAAACTCAACTACTGACCATCCCAAACTCAACTACTGACCATCCCAAACTCAACCACTGACCATCCCAAACTCAACCACTGACCATCCCAAACTCAACTACTGACCATCCCAAACTTAATCACTGACCATCCTAAGCCCGACTACTGACCATCCCAAACTCAACCACTGACCATCCCAACCTCAACCACCGACCATCCCAAACTCAACCACTGACCATCCCAAACTCAACCACTGACCATCCTAAATTCAACTACTGACCATCCTAAACTTGACTACTGACCATCCCAAACTTGACTACTGACCATCCCAAACTCGACTACTGACCATCCCAAACTCGACTACTGACCAACTTCTGACCATCCCAAACTCGACTACTGACCATCCCAAACTCGACTACTGACCATCCCAAACTCGACTACTGACCATCCCAAACTCGACTACTGACCAACTTCTGACCATCCCAAACTCGACTACTGACCATCCCAAACTCGACTACTGACCATCCCAAACTCAACTACTGACCATCCCAAGCTCGACTACTGACCATCCCAAACTCAACCACTGACCATCCCAAACTCAACCACCAACCATCCTAAATTCAACCACCGACCATCCCAAACTCGACTACTGACCATCCCAAACTCGACTACTGACCATCCCAAACTCGACTACTGACCATCCCAAACTCGACTACTGACCATCCCAAACTCGACTACTGACCATCCCAAGCTCGACTACTGACCATCCCAAAGTCGACTACTGACCATCCCAAACTCGACTACTGACCATCCCAAACTCGACTACTGACCATCCCAAGCTCAACCACTGACCATCCCAAGCTCAACCACTGACCATCCCAAGCTCAACCACTGACCATCCCAAGCTCAACCACTGACCATCCCAACCTCAACCACTGACCATCCCAAACTCAACCACTGACCATCCCAAACTCAACCACCGACCATCCCAAATTCAACTACCGACCATCCCAAACTCAACTACTGACCATCCCAAACTCAACTACTGACCATCCCAAACTCAACTACTGACCATCCCAAACTCAACTACTGACCATCCCAAACTCAACTACTGACCATCCCAAACTCAACCACTGACCATCCCAAACTCAACTACTGACCATCCCAAGCTCAACTACTGACCATCCCAAGCTCAACTACTGACCTTCCCAAGCTCAACTACTGACCATCCCAAGCTCAACTACTGACCATTCCAACCTCAACTACTGACCATCCCACACTCAACCACAGACCATCCCAAACTCAACTACTGACCATCCCAAACTCAACTACTGACCATCCCAAACTCAACTTCTGACCATCCCAAACTCAACTACTGACCATCCCAAACTCAACTACTGACCATCCCAAACTCAACTACTGACCATCCCAAACTCAACTACTGACCATCCCAAACTCAACTACTGACCATCCCAAACTCAACTACTGATCATCCCAAGCTCAACTACTGACCATCCCAAACTCAACTACTGACCATCCCAAGCTCAACTACCGACCATCCCAAGCTCAACTACTGACCATCCCAAGCTCAACTACTGACCATTCCAAGCTCAACTACTGACCATCCCAAGCTCAACCACTGACCATCCCAAGCTCAACCACTGACCATCCCAAGCTCAACCACTGACCTTCCCAAACTCAATTACTGACCATCCCAAGCTCAATTACTGACCATCCCACACTCAACCACAGACCATCCCACACTCAACCACTGACCATCCCACACTCAACCACTGACCATCCCAAGCTCAACCACTGTCCATCCCAAACTCAACCACGGACCATCCCAAACTCAACCACTGACCATCCCAAATTCAACCACTGACCATCTCAAACTCAACCACTGACCATCCCAAACTCAACCACTGACCATCCCAAGCTCAACCACTGACCATCCCAAGCTCAACCACTGACCATCCCAAGCTCAACCACTGACCATCCCAAGCTCAACCACTGTCCATCCCAAGCTCAACCACTGACCATCCCAAACTCAACCATTGATCATCCCAAACTCAACCACTGAACATTCCAAACTCAACCACTGACCATCCCAAACTCAACTACTGACCATCTTAAACTCAACCACTGACCATCCCAAACTCAACCACTGACCATCCCAAACTCAACTACCGTCCATCCCAAAGTAAACTACCGACCATCCCAAACTCAACTACTGACCATCCCAAACTCAACCACTGACCATCCCAAGCTCAACCACTGACCATCCCAAGCTCAACCACTGACCATCCCAAGCTCAACCACTGACCATTCCAAACTCAACCACTGACCATCCCAAACTCAAACACTGACCATCCCAAACTTAACCGCTGACCATCCCAAACTCAACCGCTGACCATCCCAAACTCAACCGCTGACCATCCCAAACTCAACCGCTGATCGTCCCAAACTCAATTGCTGACCATTCCAAACTCAACCGCTGACCATCCAAAACTCAACTATTGACCATCTTAAACTCAACCACTGACCATCCCAAACTCAACTACTGACCATCCCAAACTCAACTACTGACCATCCCAAACTCAACCACTGACCATTCCAAACTCAACCACTGACCATCCCAAACTCAACTACTGACCATCCCAAACTCAACCACTGACCATCCCAAACTCAACCACTGACCATCCCAAACTCAACTACTGACCATCCCAAACTCAACCGCTGACCATCCCAAACTCAACTACTGACCATCCCAAACTCAACTACTGACCATCCCAAAATCAACTACTGACCATCCCAAACTCAACCAATGACCTTTCCAAACTCAACCACTGACCTTTCCAAACTCAACCACTGACCATGACCTTTCTGTACTCCATTTCAACCCAGCTACTGTACAGTACTGTATACTGTAGGCTTCACTTATTATTCTTTAAACTAAATAAACCTGCATGATACAGGATTATTAAAGACATACAGTGTATATGTAGAGGAGGGGATTGTGGGTGAAGGTTGGAAGAACGTTTTGTTGTAGATGTAATTAGTGGGAGGTCACAGAGTGTCAGTGGAAATTCGAGGGCTAGTGTGTGTGCATGGTAATCATGTTTTCTATGGCAAGGGATAAATTATGTTTGGTACCTTGTTGGTTGTTGGTGTAAGAAAAATTTGAAAATTACAGTTATTCTTTGACCCTTTGTTGCTACACAAGGGTGCCTTGAGGAATTAATGCCTGATGGGGACGGACCCAAAATAAGGTTCTATGAGCTTTGTCGTTTCATATAGAATATTGCTTACAAATACCCCCCTCAAACTCTTGTGTCCATCCCTGCTTATTTAAACTTTCTTAGTAAATGTGCCAAATTACTTTCAAACAAATTAATAAACATTTAACCCTGAAATTTGTAAGACCAAATTGTTTCATATTTGGACTACATTAGATGGTGATCTGTGGTTAGATGTGTTCTTTTCTGCCTCTTATTTTACAGCCTGTCACATGGAAGAGCCTACTGTTTACGTTTGTAGCTGGTGGCGTCATGCTCTTCATGTTCAACCGCACCAAGAAGAAGAAGAAGCTAGGTACTGGTTAGGCAATCTAGAGGTTAGGGAGATCATGGTGTCTTTGTATAATCCTGGCTTGTGGCATTTTTTTTTTTTTTTTTAGTACACCCAGTCAAGAAAAGGTTGTTAATGCCAATTATGATTATTTCACCTTGCTCAATATTATGCAGAGAGCAAGCCAAACCCCTTGTGAGTGTGTCAGACATGGGTCACATGTAGAGCTTGTGTGAGTGTGTCAGACATGGGTCACATGTAGAGCTTGTGTGAGTGTGTCAGACATGGGTCACATGTAGAGCTTGTGTGAGTGTGTCAGACATGGGTCACATGTAGAGCTTGTGTGAGTGTGTCAGACATGGGTCACATGTAGAGCTTGTGTGAGTGTGTCAGACATGGGTTCACATGTAGAGCTTGTGTGAGTGTGTCAGACATGGGTCACATGTAGAGCTTGTGTGAGTGTGTCAGACATGGGTCACATGTAGAGCTTGTGTGAGTGTGTCAGACATGGGTCACATGTAGAGCTTGTGTGAGTGTGTCAGACATGGGTCACATGTAGATGAGTGGTCAGACATGGGTCACATGTAGAGCTTGTGTGAGTGTGTCAGACATGGGTTACATGTAGAGCTTGTGTGAGTGTGTCAGACATGGGTCACATGTAGAGCTTGTGTGAGTGTGTCAGACATGGGTCACATGTAGAGCTTGTGTGAGTGTGTCAGACATGGGTCACATGTAGAGCTTGTGTGAGTGTGTCAGACATGGGTCACATGTAGAGCTTGTGTGAGTGTGTCAGACATGGGTCACATGTAGAGCTTGTGTGAGTGTGTCAGACATGGGTCACATGTAGAGCTTGTGTGAGTGTGTCAGACATGGGTCACATGTAGAGGCAGCAATGTTTTTAACTTACTTGGCACTAAATTACCTCTCGTTTGGACACCAATAATGAGCAGAGAGCAGCCAATACATACTAGATGTGCATTAGGCGCATGGAATGGCTGTGTGTTCACATTTTAGTGATTACTTTCAGAATGTTAATAGCAACATAACTTTTTTTTGATTGATCAAAACCAGAGAACTGTATTCCTAATGATAATCACTTTTGTAATACAAGAATATCAGATGTGTAAAATGTGAGCTTGAACACTATACTTAAAGGATTAATTCAGGGATCAGCATCTATGTATGTATGTTTTCTCATCCGTTCTGAGTCTCTTTCCTGAATGATTTTATGCCGTTAAGGAGATATTCAAGTTTAAAGCTCTGTCTTATCTGTGTAGAAATAACTGGTGTATAGTAAGTCTACTATGTAAAGTTGGCATCTTCAATCTCACATTCTTAACAATTGATAATGTATTTTTAAGAAAGTTTATTTCATTTTTTCACTATTTGAATTATTTTTCCCCAAACCTTTTTGAGGTAGTATATTATAAATACCCTTCTTAGCTTCAGTTTTACTACTTTTGTAACATATCCCATGGTTTTTAAGCCACAGAATAGCAGGACAAAATATGATAGAATACATAAAGACTGAGGAATCTGAGGCGATGACATCACAACTACTGTAGTCTGATTTCAATTGTGTTTACACAATAGATACTAAACTTTTCCTTAAAGTGGTCCTGCCATGGGCGTCGGATTCTACATTAAATATGTTATCTAAATTATTTGATTTGCAAAAGTATAACTTTTTGTGCACAAAGCCCCATCGGTAGCGAGAAAAGTGCAAAAGAAAAAGGCATTTATCGTCACCTTGAGGCAAAAACCCAGAATGAGGCTCAATATGCAATGACTTCATTTTGGGATCGACTGAATTTAAACAATGCATTGATGCCACATATAACGTGTGGCCGCCATTGAAATTTCACAACTACATGTATTACTGACAGCATATCTATTTGTTTTTCTAAAATGTTACATTTTCCAAATTCCAAGCAAATATTAAACAAAATGCTGAACGTTGTTTGGTTGGAGGATGCAGTAATATAAATTCTGAACTAAAAATCATTTATTAAGGGCAACAAAACGAGACGATTCTGGAAGTGTTGTGTGCACTTGACACAAACCAATTTTTGGGGGCTTACTGGGTAGTGTTACATTCAGCTCACGCCAGATTGTTACCCCTGTTCTGTGCGACTTAAACAGTAGCTTGACCGCATTCTCTGTGACATGAAATTTGTACTGTTTCCCGAGTAATACAAATTCAAATGAAAGAAACAAGAAGAAGAAAAATTAAAAAAACTCAGTGAGATTCAAACTCATAAACTCTCGTTCAAAAGACAAAGCCGTAGCAGACTTTTTGTATGATATATTTTATATATAGTGTAGAATATGATGAAAGGAAAAAAAAATCGATAAAATATAACTGAATTGTAATTATTGTGTACATTTGCCAAGCCGTTAAAAATAAACTAACAAAATTTTCGCAATTTCTTAAAAAGCTTTTATTTCAAGTGCAAAAACGCAAACAGAATTACGTGGATGAACTATTCAGTCCACGTAGGCCTTAAATTTTGACTAAGCGTCAAGCGATTGAGATTTGAACATTGATAAGTACAACTTTATATTGCCATTAGACGTAATAAAAAAGGTAGATGTTGTTGCAAATAATTCAATTTGATTATGTGTAACAAAATATTACTTACAAAACAGTAAGAATTTCATGCCAACTACATAGGCTTTATACTGTAGGTCCGTGTAAGGCTTGTAAGCCTGATTCTTCTCTCTTGTATGCAAGTGCTTCAAATTCAAAAGGAACGACATCCCTTCATTATGAGAATGTTCTTCATTTATTTCCAAATCAGTTTTATCATAGCTTGAACTTGAAAATGACAAACTAAGATCTGAACAGCCCGAAATACTTTCTCAATCAGACACTATTTGTACGTGGTTAGTATGTGTGATGCATTGTTTACAATCAGCAGTCCCTGAAATGACATAGCAAACTGTTATGACGTCACAAATCCCTTTCAACATTTTATCTAAAAAAGCAGTAAATGATCAATTCCTAAGCCCTTTTCGTCATGAAAATGGACTTTGAACTAGGATTTCTTGATGGATTATTGAATTTAGGGATATGAAAAACCTATGTCAGGGTAAATCTCAATTTTTTTAGAAGGCATTACAGGAACACTTCAACAGAATAAGATTTTTGAATGCTTTCTCCACCATTTTGTTTCTTTTGAAGTCATCTTTCACATAAGATGGACATGCTTGACCCCTAAACTAATCCTCTGACTTTTATAGTGAACAAGTACTGTAGCTTGAGGTTGTTAACCTCTTCCCTATAGGTAGTTTGGTAGGTCAGGAACAGATCTGTATCCTCCAAATGTGATTTGAAAAATAGTTTAAAGACCTACTGTGCAATGTTTAACACAGAGAAATCTTATGAAAAACATTATATTCTGAAAAAGGACAATAGAGACTGGTTAATTTACTCCTCTATCAATTTAATGAGTTACATTTATTTAAAGAAAATGGATCAATTTACATTTTGTGGAATTTGTTTTGTTTATAGAGATGGAAAAAGAGAGGAACAGATCAGTGGGCCAGACTGCTATTGGAGGGCCTTTCACTTTAGTGGACCACACTGGGGTTACAAAGACCAATGAGGATTACCTTGGAAAGTGGATTCTGATGTATTTTGGGTTCACTCATTGCCCAGATATATGCCCTGATGAGCTGGAAAAGATGGCGACAGCAGTCCAGCTAGTCAGTAAGTATGATAGGATGTAAATCCAGTAATAATATCAATACGATTTATGAATTGAGATTTGCCAAGGCATGAAAGTGTTGTAACAGATTTCACACAATATCAAATAAACCAGATGAAATCAAATGAAACTTAAGGAGACATTGAAAGAGTTAACAGATTTATCTTTGAAAATTGTGAGATATTTATTATGTATCATTAGAAGGTTGTTTATAATGCGCAAAACATATGTGCTGTACATACATAGAATAAAGAAATGACATGAAGTACTGTAAAATATGAATGAGACTCAAAAATATAAATAGATAAGTAAATCAAAAAATGTTATTTTCTTTCGACGAATTGTATTTTGGTCTGCATAATATTCAATGTTAGAGTGCCTTCCCTGAATTTAACCAACAGTACAGTGGTTGTATGTAATTGTGAATGTTTAAAGGCACACCCAGACTATTTAGCATCAATTTGAATGTTTATATATCTCTTTTTATCTGACAGAAAATTTGAATTAATTTATGATATATGTGCAATATTATGTAGCCTTTGACACCAATGGACAGATTCACCTGGGTGGATCTAGGTCCCCTCTCAACCTTCTTTCTGATACCAAGTTAAATTGTGCTCATGACTTTAACATATTCTCAATTGTGGTATATTCTACCTTAGTCCTATTCTACCCCCTCCTGCCTCCCCCTCACACTCTGAGGTGACCCTAGCGTTATACTATGTATAGTGTTTAACACGTTAGGATATTTCAGTACACCTTCTCGTATGCATTAGGCCAATTTCCTTTTTCGATTTTGGCGCATGCGCATTGGGTCTTAGTCACCGCTGGGTAAATGTGGGGTCGCCCTGTAACAACTCTAGGGAGCTACAGTTGTTACTAGCGAGCTTATTTTTCGTTTTCACGTTAACAGCATATGAATATTTTTATTTTTCTCACACAGTTTGGAGATAAAATATTGAATTTTCAGGATTGAACTTGGGGTGTCGGAGAGACGTGGGTGGGTCTCTCCGATGACCTAATTACAGGAAAATAATCTTTCCTTTTTATCTTTACAGACCCTCAAGTACACAGTGGTTGGTGTTTCCACGCTACCCCGGCGCTAGTAAAGTCATTACGTTGGATGCGTTTTCTCGGGTTTCTAAAGTTTTTCAGATAGAAAATTTTTGGTTTTAATTTTTTCTGTTAAAGCAAGTGTTGTTGTTCTGTTTAGAATGCTATGCCTCGTCTCTCTTTAGCGTGTCCGTAAGATCATAGTTACTTTGCCGTGTTTAGGTTTGTACGCTTGGACTTACGTTCTTCTCTTAAGAAATTTATTTTTCAGTAAATTTTTTTTTCTGTTTAAGAGAGTTTTGGTGTTCTGTTTAGACTGCTAGGCCTCGTCTCTCTTTAGCGTGTCCGTAAGATCATACTTACTTTGCCGTATTTGTGTATGTACGCATGGATATATGTTCTTCTCTTTTCAGATATATATAAAAGAGATTCACGGAGAAGGTTACGCTCTTAGAGGCGTTGCGCCTAGAGCGGTAACGGTAAGAGAGAGAGAGAGATATCCTCTTAGGGGCGTTAACGAACGTCGCCTAAGTTGTAAACACGGTTCCAAACGGTTCCATTGGACAGTCCCTGTCGACTCCACAACCCTTGTAACGCGCTGCGCGCCGGTTGTTGTGAGTTCAGGGACAGTTCCATAAGGTTCCGGGAGTCCATACGGTTCCGCGGCCCGTAAAAAGTTACGGGGCGAACGGTTCCATTGGACGGTTCCGTAACGGTAAGTGAGAGAGAGAGAGAGAGAGAACCTCTTAGGGACGTTAACGAACGTCGCCTAAGTTGTAAACACGGTTCCATACGGTTCCATTGGACAGTCCCTGTCGACTCCACAACCCTTTTGTAACGCTGCGCGCCGGTTGTTGTGAGTTCAGGGACAGTTCCATAAGGTTCCGGGAGTCCATACGGTTCCGCGGCCCGTAAAAAGTTACGGGGCGAACGGTTCCATTGGACGGTTCCGTGAGTCCATAAGGTTCCGCGGCCCGTTGTTACGGGGCGAACGGTTCCATTGGACGGTTCCATACGGTTCCGCGGCCCGTTGTTACGGGGCGAACGGTTCCATTGGACGGTTCCATACGGTTCCGCGGCCCGTTGTTACGGGGCGAACGGTTCCATTGGACGGTTCCATACGGTTCCGCGGCCCGTTGTTACGGGGCGAACGGTTCCATTGGACGGTTCCATACGGTTCCGCGGCCCGTTGTTACGGGGCGAACGGTTCCATTGGACGGTTCCATACGGTTCCGCGGCCCGTTGTTACGGGGCGAACGGTTCCATTGGACGGTTCCATACGGTTCCGCGGCCCGTTATTACGGGGCGGACGGTTCCATTGGACGGTTCCATACGGTTCCGCGGCCCGTTGTTACGGGCGGACGGTTCCATTGACGGTCCCACGGTTCCGCGGCCCGTTGTTACGGGGCGGCCGGTTCCATACGGTTCCGTTGGACCATCCCTGACGGTTCCGCAGCCCTATGTGCGGGCATTGTGCGGTTCCGGGGACGGATCCATACGGTTCCGGGATCCATACGGTTCCGCGGCCCGTTGTTACGGGGCGGACGGTTCCGTGGTCCATACGGTTCCGCGGCCCGTTGTTACGGGGCGGACGGTTCCATTGGACGGTTCCGTGATCCATACGGTTCCGCGGCCTGTTGTTAGGGCGGACGGTTCCGCGGCCCGTTGTTACGGGGCGGACGGTTCCATACGTTTCCGCGGCCCGTTGTTACGGGGCGGACGGTTCCATTCGACGGTTCCGCAGCCCGTGTTTACACGGGTCCGTATTTAACGGGTTCACGTACATCGTACGGTTTAATCCGGTTATACGCCCACTAGCTACGTGGTCAGGTGACAGGTGACATTCTTGACAAGAAGTATAGCATTGACAGTTATTTTTCTTCTTGGTCCTGTAGCCATTAGCTACGCAGTTCCACGGCTCGTGTGAACGCAATTAAGACTGTCTACGTTGAACGTTACAAGTTCCGTATTTATTTTCACCAGTATCATGGACATGAAGGACAGGTCCCCGAGTGTCGATGTTTTTACACACCCAGGATGTCTCGTGATGCGTAGCGTGCAAACGCTTCTTTAAATTACGCTCCGGTGACATCCATCTCACGTGTTACGCGTGCAGATTATGCTGCGAGTCAAATCCGTACTCTTTGCAGCGATTGGGATCTAGCGGCGTGGTCGGAGCACAGACTCCACCGCGACCGGTACTTTCAAAGAGCGGCGGAGAAAGTGGAGAAGCGACGGTCTGAGAGGCCCTCTTCGTCTCCCCACCGCCACCCAGGTCCAAAGCCAGGGAGGCGGGGTTGCCGCCCACTCCCAGCGGAGCGCCTCTTGAAAGACGTACACCGTACGGTTCATCCGGAAGTATAGCATTGAGACAGCTATTTTTCTTCTGGTCCCGTAGCCAACGGCTACGACAGTTATACGGTTCCACGGCCCATGTTTACGGGTCCGTACGGTTCCACGGTCCGTGTTTTACGGGTCCGTACGGTTCCATGGACGGTTCCGCGGCCCGTATTTACGGGTCCGTACGGTTCCATACGAGTCCACGGTCCGCGTTTACGGGTCCTTTCGCTTCCATTGGACGGCTCCAGTGAGCGGAACTTATCTCTAATGGGATAACGTACACTGTACGGTTCACCTGGTTATACGCCCACTAGCTACTACGCTACGTGGTCAGGTGACAGATGACTTTCTTTACAAGAAGTATAGCATCAGGACAGCTATTTTCTTCTTGGTCCCGTAGCCATTAGCTACGCAGTTCCACGACTCGTGTGAACGCAATTAAGATTGTCTGCGTTGAACATTACCGTTCCGTAATTATTTTCACCAGTATCATGGACATGGAGGACAGGTCCTCGGGCGTCGATGCTCTACACACCCTTGATGACCCGACATAGCGTGATAACGCTTCTTTGCTTTACGCTCCGGTCACATCCATCTCACGCGTTACGCGTGCAGATTATGCTGCGAGTCCATTCGTGGTACTCTTTGCAGCGATTGGGTTCCAGCGGCGTGGTCGGAGCACAGACTCCACCGCGACCGGTATTTTTCAAGGTGGGACCGAGAGCGCGTGGCTCCGGTGTTCGGATGCGTACGGCTCCGTAGTTTTGTAACGGGATATCGTACACCGTACGATTTACCGGATATGCACCCGCTAGCTACGAGCTATGTGGCCAGGTGACAAGTGATAATCTTCACAAGTAGTATAGCGCCGTGAGAGCTATTCTATTCATGGTTCCGTGGCCGTAGCTACGCAGTTCCACGATCATGTGAACACCATTTATACGATTATCCGCGTTGAACGTTACATTTCCGCAATTACTTTCACCAGTATCGTAGGCACGGAGGACAGGCCTCCGTGCGTCGGTACGTTACGCACCTCAGAGGTCCCGCTTTGCATAGCGTGCAAACGCTTCTCTAGACCGTACGGGCCTGTACGACTTCGGAGTTTTTGCAACGGGATAACGTACACTGTACGATGAACCCCGAAGTTGAGTTCGCTAGCTAGGAAGCTGCTTGGTCATAGCTACGCTGTCCCACGGCCGTGTGAACTGCCTCTGTAGGATTTTCCGTGTTGAACGTCACAGTTCCGCGATGTTTTGCGCCTATATCATCGACACGACGGGCAGGCCCCTAGTGTCGGTGCGTTACGCGCCTTGACTGTCCTGCGGTGCGTCGCATGTAAACGCTTCTTAGGTTGCGCTTTGGTGTTATCGACTTGTTCAAACCCGTGTACACCGCTGTGGTCCTCGGTTCCGCGATGGACCGGTCGGCCAACAAGAGGCGACGCCCACGGGTCTTACGTGAGTTAGTCCCCTTTTTACGGCTAGTTGTAGAGCCATTGGATTCCTTGCATCGGTCCATTAGGGTCCGTACGGCTCCGGTATCGGTTCCATACGGCCCCACGGTTTGTTTTACGGCCCCGTACGGGTCCGTAACACAACTTGGCGGCTCCGTCCGGGGCATGGGATGACGTTTGGGTCTGTAGTGCTGCTTAGTTCTACAGCAAGGTAACGTACAACGTACGTCACACCCGTTAGTTTCGGAGATCCCACGTCCGTGTGAGCTGACTTGGTGAGATTTTCTCGTTGAACGTCACGGTTCCGCATAGTTTTTCACCAGTTCATGGACACGAGGACGAGTCCCCGTTTGTCGGTACGTCACGCTCCCAGGATGCGTCGCGTGTTAGCGCTTGCTCGGGTTTCGAGGCCTAGCGCTCGGGTGATAAGATTTCCTTCTTTACGGGAGGCATACCATCACGAGAGCTATTCCCTCCGTGTTACGTAGTTCCACGACCGTTCAAACTACTCTGAATGTGATTCTTGCGTCGAACGAGACCCTCGGCTCACATTCTACAGATATTAACGCGGTTTTACGTACAACGTACGATAAACCCGGGTATCGGAACTTCGGGATGTTGCGACCGTTAGCCGCGTGTTGCAGTGTTCCGCGGTCGTCTTTTCTTGCTGGGACGTTTTTAGCGTTCGACGGCAGTCCCCCACGCGTAGCCGCCGGCTTCGCGGCTCCGTAGTGATTTTATACAAACGGAGTTAACGGCCTATACCAGCGGCGCGGCTGTGTGGTAGAGGACCAGTAGCCATGAACTACTGCGTTCCGCGGCCGTTTCTCTTACCGGGACACGTACTGAGTACGACGGTCGTCCCCTCTTCCCCACGCAGCTACCGGTTTCGTAGCTCCGTGATGGAACAAACTCAGTTTACGACTCGTATAGCTTGCGTGGCACGTGAACTCCTCCGTATTTCTTACGGCCTCAGTTTTATATATTTTACCTATTCTCAACGGAACGCGTACTGTGTACTTCTTCCTACGCGTCGCCACTTACTCGGTGGCCCCGTGGTGAATAGAGGTATAATGAGATAACGACTCACGTTACAGGTGTAGTACGTTCACGCTATCGTGGACCTAGACGGTCCTTTGGTACTGATCGCTACTTCGTTCGGGACACGTACCAGTACCAGTTGTCCCCCTCGCGTAGCCAGCACGAGCTTTTTGCTCCGTGGTGCACAGCGACATCGTTGGCGGTGGACTCGTGGTTTTTACTTGTCATGCTGACGCCTTTGTAGACCCATAACGGATCTATTATACTTAACGGGGTTGCGTACTTTGTACGGCGTAAGTCCCCAGTAGCCACGCGCTTTTCCGCTCCGTGGTGCAGGGTGTTTAACGGTCCGTGTAGTATACACAGGACGTCACCTCTTTCGTGATTTCTACCCCAGTGTTGGGGTTTATGACTCATACGGTTGACGTAGTACGTTACCCCCTACTTGTCAATATTACCTCCATGAAGGATATTTTTCTTGACCATAGGTGGCCTTTTGGTAGACAACCTTACGCTTGGGGTAGCTATTACCAACAACGGCACGTATGGTTCCTTCCATACTTTAACACCTTACAGCTGCTTCCTTGCGGTTTTACGGCCTGTTACTTAACTGCCCGTACAGACATACGGTATTCGTTTTCTCCGCGCCCGTAGCCGTAGGCTCCGCGGTTTCAAGGTTGTTACTATACGTAGTACGTTAACACTTTCTCCAGTCAACTTCTTAGACAAGTTTCGCTGTTGATAGGCGTGGCCTGGAGCTACGCGGTCCTGCAACTGCTACGGTTTTCACCCGTCAGATATCACCGTCGGTGCCGACGGGGGCTTCTTGATCAAGGTCGGGGCACTTTTCTTGTGACCCCTTCTGTCGGAAACTTGGACGGGTACTTGACCCTTTTTTCGTCTCGGCGCAGGACAAACTTTGGCTGCTCGAGACCTTGCAGGCTTCACGTACGAGCCTCGGGTCAGGGACGATTTTTGTCATAGTTCCGTCATGAGCTCTGGGATACCTTGCAGCTATCCACCAGGGTTTTTCCGGTGGGGTCTACGGTCTTTGACTTGCGACCACTGGTGAGTTCTGGGAGATCTCTTCGTAGTGTGTCATGTGACATTTTCCTCCGATAGATCATCCAGTGGCTTTCTGTTAAAGTAGTCTGAACTGTTCATAGAACGGCCGCGGTATGCACTCGGGTTCGGGGCATAACCTCTTTTCACGGGATCTCTCGTGCCGGCGTTCGAGAAACCGCCTTTGCGGTTTTTCTCTTGTTTTTGGTCTGACTCACTTTTCGACGTTCGTGTTCCCCGCTAACTTTAGCTCTTACGCGGTTATGCGCTAACGAATTTTCCTTGTCCGGGATTTCTTCAATTCGTTTTCATTGGTACACGCTTCGTTCCCAATCGTAGTTTGCTCGCCGGTTCTGTCTCGTGGACGAATCCGGTGTGGCTTGTGGCGTTTTTGTGGACACTTTGCTGTAATTGTGTCCAAACGCTCTTCCGGTTGGCTTGTTTTTCTGGGCTTTACGCTCAGGTTCTTTCGAGGTTTGCCTCCGTTACTGTCAACGAATGGTGCCTTGTTCGGTTTGACTGTACTCGCCGTGGTTTCCTATGTTTTAGTTCCTCCCACTCTTGAGGTCTTTCATCCTTCCGAGGTGAAGGAATTTCGTCCTTTAAACGGGATTCGGTTCGTGTGAGTTTTCGTACCAGCCAAAAAAAAAAAAAAAAAAAAAAATGTGCGGCGATCTGAACTCCCTTCCTTCCTATCCTCGGTTGCAATCTGATTGCATATTATAGCATGGAAGGTAAGGTATAACTTGAAGTAAATTTACCCCGCCAAGCGTAGCGGGGATATTTACGAGAGTTATACTTACCTTCCATGCATCCCGCCCGCCTCCCCTCTCGTTCAGGCCTCGGTGGAATGTTGAGTGAGGTGGTACAGAGGTATTATGGAGGTCAGGGCTTGGCTGGTTGCTGCGTTTTTTAGGTTCGGTTAGAAGTGCGTTAGAATCAGGTCGTGTGACCAGATTGCATATTATAGCATGGAAGGTAAGTATAACTCTCGTAAATATCCCCGCTACGCTTAGCGGGGTAAATCTACATAAATTAGCTTCAGATATGAAATATATCTATGAAATTAGCAAAAACTAACACCCTCACTTTTCAGCCGAGAGCTCCTTTAAATTTGCATGTGGTCTATGAATTTTCATGTGTATATGATATTAGAGCTTCAAGAACTTCATGTCAAAGCATTTTGAAAAGAAGAATTTAAAGAGAACTAAAGAAATACATTAGGCCTATGTGTGCTAGCATATAGGGCAAATTATGTCAATTCAAAATTAGAGAAAATGGCAACATCCATGTTACAACTTAAAACTTGGATAACCTAAGACTGCAATAAGATTTTATTTTTTAGTAATTGGTTTTTCAATTCTCTATCATACAGTATATCAAGCTACACTTTATGTCCCCTTCAGAAAGCTGTCTTCTTAAATGAGTTTTAGAATTGTGCATGCTCATAAGCGCTCGTTAATTACTTTTTCAGATCCACACCTGCCCATGCAGGCCCTCTGCCATCAGAATTTCTTGTGTATTCCATGGTGAAGGCATTGTTTCTATCAAGTTGTGACAGGTCTGCTCAAACTAATAGATGAAGTTAAATTTCTCACTTGAGAATAGGCTTTGAGCTGTGTCGTTGATTGCTTTCACTTTCAATTAGTGAAACAGTACTCAGGGATATTGTTCACCTGGCAGTATGTAGTAACAATAATACATCAAATATCTCATAAACAATACATTAAGTCAGATTCAAATGTACACAGATAGCCCAGGGTCCATAGATGTGCCCCATTGTTTTGGTGGTGGTATCACACGTATTAATGAGTACAGAAATTTCTGACCAACTTGTACATAATTATTGTTTGTACTCGTACAAATTTTGTCTTCTGTGCAATTTTGAGTAAAACTTTTCTGTAAATTATTATACAAGCAATGAAAACTTAAATCCATATTGTGTATCTTACATAATTTTGAGATGAATTTCAGGTACTACTGTGCATGTATCTAGTATAGCATGCAACATACAAGAAAAAGTGTTGTCTTTCTGTGCACGGCCTCTGTGGTCTAGCTGCCGTAGTGTCAGCATGGCATGCTTGAGGTCCTGGGTTCAGTCCTGGTGGGTCTCCAACCACTGCCTCACAACTGGTTTATCAAATGGCTGTGGACCTCTCTACATGTATGTAACCTAAGCTGTTGCGATGGGTATGTAAAATGCTCAAAGTATACATACCCGACCTGTTCATATACATGGTATGTTTAATCAAGTAATACCAAAAATGGTAAATTATTTGTGTTCCTAATTGCAATATAATATTAATGTGTTTTTCATTTCACCAATTTGTTTCTTTATTATTATTAACAGGAGCACATTCCCATGGGGAGAGGTAAAAGTAGTATTCCTTCCTGTATTGCTTCCTCTGATGCTTCTGTTATTTGTTTAGATATCTAGCAATCAAACACAGTAACCTTTTAACTGTTTCTTTATTTTCACAGAGGGCAAGCAGGAGCCACCCTTACAAAAAAAATGGTTCGAATTTTGGGGTTGTCACAAGCCTGTTTCAGCCCTGTGGCAAAGGCTGAATGACCATGAAATGACCATGGAAACCCAGACAGACATCCACACCCTGAAATAACCTAGTCATACAGGGTTTTCACATGTCGAGGCATGACAGGGGTGACCGGGTTCTGAATTCAGGGCCAGGCCACCAGTGTCTTCATCCATGGTTTGTACACGGCTGACATGGGTAAAAACCAGGAACAAGAACTTGTTCAACCTAATCTCTTTTGTCTATGGTACTTCTTTTTGAAACACTGCCCCCATAGTAGGATAAATATCTTTCTGGAAGGTTTTATCTCTTGAGAAATACATTCATGGTAACCCAACTCTGCCCTCATTTTCAGGCTATGTATTTGTTACTTTAACAAAAAGTTCTTAAGTTTTGTCCTCAAAGCTGTAAGGATGCGATTCAATGGTCTAATAAACAACTGAAAACAAGGCTGTTTCAAAGCTGTACCAAACATAAACCCTCAGGAAGTTGCCCAAGTCCTAAAATATGTATTTTATTGTGTAAAGCATGCAAGCACATAAAAGTTTTAAAAGGGTTTAACATTCTGAATTTTAAGAATAATGCATCCAATTAGATAGGTAGTCAAACAAACACATGATCTATCTGACCAATATCTGGAAATCACTAACATTACTACAGAAAACTCAAGCAATGAAATTTAATTCAATCCAGATGTGTTTATTTTCATTCTTTGATAAATTCATCAATCATTTTATTGATATTATTTTCTCATACACCCCATAGTTACATTTTCAA
>JAIGNY010001992.1:0-45000 GCA_020152595.1 Chiridota heheva
TTTGGAAGGACTATTTATTAAAGAGTTGACACCACAAAGAACAGTTTCTAATGATTCATAAAAACTACACGATAAGCACTTTGCACAAAACAGGTGACAAAAATTAAAGAAACTGTGCAAAACAAATATGTGAAAACCTGTAATATTATTCTTATTCTTTCAAAGGGCTATTTAACAAAGTAGACACTAAAAATAACGGAATCTGAGTGATTCATAAAAGCTACCATTAGGGAGCACAAAAGATAGGTGACAAAAGGATAAAGGAAACTGTGCAAACAAAATGTCATGAAAACCTGTTTCATTATACTCATTCTTTCAGAGGGACTATTTAATAAGGATTGACTTTAACAATCACGGTATCTGAGAGATTCATAGAAAACTACACCGTAGGAAGACTACCCTCTTTAAAAACATAGGTGACAAATTAATTAAAAAACTGTGCAAAAGATTATATTCAAAACCTTTTCATTATACTCATCCCTTTGGAAGGACTATTTGATTGGTACACCCCTGATATTACTCAATTTGGTCACTGGTACCCCATTAGTGGCGATGATTGCTTGTTACATAGAGCATTTGGGCATCCTGCGTGCCTGTGACAGATACATTATGGGGAACTGGGCATTCTTTTAATCATTCTTATGATGAGAGACACTATCAAATACAAATAAAAGTTTACGGTCATGTGCCTATAGGTCCACCATTGGTACACCAACTAACTTTACTGAAATTGGTCACAGATACCTGTAGTGGGTACAATTGTTACCTAACGTAAAAGTATGGCAGGTAATGGCTGCGTGCCTGTAACATATACAGTATGGGGAACTGAGCGTTATTTCTATCTTTCTCATGATGAGAGGCGATCTCAAATAAAAATGTAAGTTTACGGCCATGTGCCTACAGATCCACCACTGGTACACCACCTAATATAAATGAATTTGGTCACAGATACCTGTAGTGGGTACGGTTGTTACCTACGTAAAAGTTTGTACCTACGTAAAAGTTTGGCGAGTCATAGCTGCGTGCCTGTGACAGACACATTATGGGGAACTGGAAATTATTTCTATCATTATTATGATTGGAGACAATGTCAAATAATAATTTCAGTTCACTGGCATGCATACAGATGCGCAACTGGTACAATTCTGATATTACTTAATTTGGTCACTGGTACCCCATTAGTGGCGATGATTGTTTGTTACGAAGAGCATTTGGGCATTCTGCGTGCCTGTGACAGATACATTATGGGGAACTGGGCATTCTTTCAATCATTCTTATGATGAGAGACAATATCAAATACAAATGTAAGTTTACGGCCATGTGCCTACAGATCCACCACTTTTACACCACCTAATATTAATGAATTTGGTCAGTGGTCCCCATTAGTGGAGATGATTGTTTGTTACGTACAACATTTGGGCATCATGCGTGCCTGTGACAGATACATTATGGGAAACTGGGCATTCTTTTAATCATTATTATGATGAGAGACAATATCAAATACAAATAAAAGTTTACGGTCATGTGCCTATAGGTCCACCATTGGTACACCAACTAATTTTACTGAATTTGGTCACAGATACCTGTAGTAGGTACGATTGTTACCTACGTAAAAGTATGGCAGGTAATGGCTGCGTGCCTGTGACAGATACAGTATGGGGAACTGAGCGTTATTTCTATCTTTCTTATGATGAGAGGCAATCTCAAATAAAAATGTAAGTTTACGGCCATGTGCCTACAGATCCACCACTGGTACACCACCTAATTTAAATGAATTTGGTCACAGATACCTGTAGTGGGTACGGTTGTTACCTACGTAAAAGTTTGGCGAGTCATAGCTGCGTGCCTGTGACAGACACATTATGGGGAACTGGACATTATTTCTATCATTATTATGATTGGAGACAATGTCAAATAATAATTTCAGTTTACTGGCATGCATACAGATGTGCAACTGGTACACCCTGATATTACTCAATTTGGTCACTGTTACCCCATTAGTGGCAATGATTGCTAGTTTTGTAGAGCATTTGGGCATCATGTGTGCCTGTGACAGATACATTATGGGGAACTGGGCATTCTCTCTATCATTCTTATGATTGGAGACAATCTCAAATACAAATGTACGCTTACGGCCATGTGCCTACAGATCCACCACTGGTACACCAACTATTCTTACTAAATTTGGTCACAAATACCTGTTTTGGGTTTGGTTGTTAACTATGTAAAATTTGGCGGAACCTAGATGCGTGCCTGTGACAGACACATTATGGGGAACTGGACATTATTTCTATCATTATTATGATTGGAGACAATGTCAAATAATAATTTCAGTTTACTGGCATGCATACAGATGTGCAACTGGTACACCCCTGATATTACTCAATTTGGTCACTGTTACCCCACTCATTAGTGGCGATGATTGCTTGTTACGTAGAGCATTTGGGCATCATGCGTGCCTGTGACAGATACATTATGGGGAACTGGGCATTCTCTCTATCATTCTTATGATTGGAGACAATCTCAAATACAAATGTACGCTTACGGCCATGTGCCTACAGATCCACCACTGGTACACCAACTATTCTTACTAAATTTGGTCACAAATACCTGTAGTGGGTTTGGTTGTTAACTATGTAAAATTTGGCGGATGCTAGATGCGTGCCTGTGACAGATACATTATGGGGAACTGGGCATTATTTCTATCATTCCTATGATTGCAGACCATCTCAAATAAAAATTTAAGATTATACGGCCATGTGCCTATAGCTCAACCACTGGTACACTCCCTAATATTACTGACTTTGGTCACAGATACCTTTAGTGGGTACATTTTTTACCTACAAAAGGCCTTGGCGTGTCCTAGCTGCGTGCCTGTGACAGATACATTATGGGGAACTGGGCATTTTTTTATCATTCTTATGATTGGAGACAATCTTAAATAAAAATGAACGCTTACGGCCATGTGCCTACAGATCCACCACTGGTACACCAACTATTATTACTGAATTTGGTCACAGATACCCTCGTGGGAAATGATTGTTACCTACGTAAAGGTTTGGCGGGTCATTGCTGCGTGTCTGTGACAGATACATTATGGGGAACTGGGCATTCTTTCAATCATTCTTATGATGAGAGACAATATCAAATACAAATGTAAGTTTACGGCCATGTGCCTACAGATCCACCACTGGTACACCACCTAATATTAATGAATTTGGTCAGTGGTCCCAATTAGTGGAGATGATTGTTTGTTACGTACAACATTTGGGCATCATGCGTGCCTGTGACAGATACATTATGGGGAACTAGGCATTCTTTCAATCATTCTTATGATTGGAGACAATGTCAAATAATAATTTTAGTTCACTGGCATGTATACAGATGTGCAACTGGTACACCCCTGATATTACTCAATTTGGTCACTGGTACCCCATTAGTGGCGATGATTGCTTGTTACCTAGAGCAGTTGGGCATCCTGCGTGCCTGTGACAGATACATTATGGGGAACTGGGCATTCTTTTAATCATTCTTATGATGAGAGACACTATCAAATACAAATAAAAGTTTACGGTCATGTGCCTATAGGTCCACCATTGGTACACCAACTAACTTTACTGAAATTGGTCACAGATACCTGTAGTGGGTACAATTGTTACCTAACGTAAAAGTATGGCAGGTAATGGCTGCGTGCCTGTAACATATACAGTATGGGGAACTGAGCGTTATTTCTATCTTTCTCATGATGAGAGGCAATCTCAAATAAAAATGTAAGTTTACGGCCATGTGCCTACAGATCCACCACTGGTACACCACCTAATATAAATGAATTTGGTCACAGATACCTGTAGTGGGTACGGTTGTTACCTACGTAAAAGTTTGGCGAGTCATAGCTGCGTGCCTGTGACAGACACATTATGGGGAACTGGACATTATTTCTATCATTATTATGATTGGAGACAATGTCAAATAATAATTTCAGTTCACTGGCATGCATACAGATGCGCAACTGGTACAATTCTGATATTACTTAATTTGGTCACTGGTACCCCATTAGTGGCGATGATTGCTTGTTACGTAGAGCATTTGGGCATTCTGCGTGCCTGTGACAGATACATTATGGGGAACTGGGCATTCTTTCAATCATTCTTATGATGAGAGACAATATCAAATACAAATGTAAGTTTACGGCCATGTGCCTACAGATCCACCACTGGTACACCACCTAATATTAATGAATTTGGTCACAGTCACCTGTAGTGGAGATGATTGTTACCTATGTAAATGGTTTGGGTGTCAGTTGCGTGTCTGTGACAGATACATTATGGGGAAGTGGGCATTTCTTCTATCATTCTTATGATGAGACAATTCAAATTCAAATCAATTGGCCATATTATGATTGAGATACCTGTAATACATTATGCAGCAACAGCAGGCCAGTGTTATTTCCTATATTTCTGTATCTATAGAATTATTCAAACTACTTTTATCAATCAAAGTTAATAGAAAAGTTTTAAAAGGATATGGAGACTTCATTTGAGAATCGAATGGAGAGTACAAGTAAGTTATAACTTTATCCGAAATCATTTAATATCTCTTCAGGGGACTTAGTTAGGTAATGTACCCGGTTGCGCGAAAAACTGAACACATAGCCTATGCCTGCCACAAACTCAGAAACACCAACTAGGCCTATGTGTCATTAACGTTAGGATCTCTATACCGCAGGTGTTCTAGTGTTATGGCAACCTATATAATTACTACATATATAAAGAAAGGTAGGTCTCTTTTCTTAGCGACTTCCGAACCGTGTATGAAAATTCCTTTTTTTGACCACTCGTGAATCTTAATTACACTTTTGTTACTCTAATCACATTTGCTGGAGACTTCTTTCTACGTTTATAAGCCACAGTATTTGCTAGTTTTTTCCGATTAGATGCACAAACTATGAATTTTCTACCCCATTACCCGTCAAGATAGTGTAGATGCCCAACATTTTGCTGCAAACTAAAAAGCGTTGCGATAGCGTCATGGAAGAAGCAGCACTTCAGTATTATTTTGACAAGCAGACCGGGTATGTATCATTTATTACCAGATGTAAATTCATGTTGATAATTGGTCAGGGTAAGAAAAAATTGGTTTCATAAAATTCAGACATTCAATATGGATGGAAGAGAGATTTACATGTACAAAAAAATTAAAGATATTATATTGGAGGACATGCTTCTTTTTCATGGAGTTGTAAAGGAATTTGTATAAATATGGACCAGCAACATCTTGTACTAATTATAATTTTTCATTTTTTTCATTGTAAAGGCCACAAAGATAATCTTTATTTTTCATTGCTATGGATATGCACAAAGGCAAACCAGCTTCTGTGGTCATCAATGGGCACAGGAAACGTAGCCAGGCTATGATAACAAGCCATTATTAATATGACATTAAATAACTTCTGTGAAAGTTTGTTAGATGTACTTACTAGGGCCTAAGGATAATGATTTTAGAATATCTGGCATTTGTGCAGGCAGGAAAAGTACACTTTTAGGGTAAATTTGTCTCATTTGACCAAATGTTTGAGTGGTATTATGCGCTTATACCACCCCCATGCAGTTGGAGCCTTGTGTAAGATGTATATAAAACTGAGTGCAGTGACAAACGTCATCAAACTTTATAATGGAATTGTATCTATTTCATTGATATTAAGATAATTTGGGACATGCTAACAGAACTTAAAATACAGCAAAATTCATTTCCAGATGACAAGCCGAACAAATGGCAGACTACATATGGTTTAGATCCTTTTCCACTTTTGGAATACCATCCAGTTTCTTGACAAACATTTTCTTGACCCATACTTTGTAAAATAAGAATAAAAACAATACTTGTGTTGTCTTCTTTTAAAAATTTCAATTGTGATGTATCTTATGTCAATATTTGCACAAAAAAAAAGAAAAAAGAAAGTGTCAAAATGTATGTTTCAAATAATTTCTTTTCTCACAGGAGAATATTTATCTAAATTATTCTGTGTGTGACATGAGTGATATGATATGATGAAGCTACTGATAAAAGGTTCATACATTAATCACATGTCTGTACCTCTAAGTTGGTGGTAAGACACCACATCTCATGCCAGTATCATCCAGTTAAAAGCTATGATTAAATTAATATATAATTAAGTAACTCTTCTCTGTAATTCACTGTATACTGTGGCAGTTGAAAGTTAATCAACATCTTAAACTAAACTCTTGTCTGCACTTGTAATATTATCAATGGCCTTATCAATGAAAGAATAGAACAAGTGCAAAAAGTTTCAGAAATATAAGATGACTGTACTATAGATTTTTAATTAAATCTACTAAAATAGATTTTCTAATAATAGATTTCCCCCACTTTTTTTCCAAATGTATACTTTTATTTAAGGTAGATTTTTGTATCTTAATGTGAATTTAGATTCAACCCTTCCTCCCTCCCCCTTCCCCCTTCCCCCTTCCCCCCCTTCCGCTCCTCTCCACTTTTACTCTTCCCCTACTTTTTAGAGGGAAAAATCCTGCTATGTGTTTTAGGGTGGGAGTCAGGACCAATGTTGGTAATTGCCCATTGGCGAATAGATAAAAAAGGCCTAGGCCTATTTCAAAACATTATTGGAGGCCATGCCCTTCCCACCACAGCTCCACGGCCTATGGAAAATATCACTTTTGAATTCTTTCAAATGAATACTAAATGTATGTTACATCTTTTGAGTACTATGTGTATTTCTATTTGTTTCAAACTTCAAGAATGACTTAGAACAATTTCTTAAAACTTTCAAAGGGCACTTCCTGTCCTGATCGACCCTCAACTTTCAAATGGGCACCTCCCCACCTTCGCCTTACTCTATGACAGGGAAGGGCTTGCCCCAGTGATCCTGGTATCGTGTTGCCTATATAGCAAAGGCTTAGTCATAAGGCCCCAGGTCTTTGGGGCCCATCAAAAGAAGGTGTGTACAATAAAATGCACGCTGTAAAATCATTTAAAAGAAAGAAGTACAAATATCTTGTAGGTTGTATCTACTAATTTAGTTAACAAGAAAAGTGGAGTGTTACACTCTATTTAAGACAAACATATCTTAAAGTTCATATATACTAAGTAATAGTAAACAACAGAAGAGAGATTGAGAGAGCGTACAAAAGATTGAGAGGAGCGTACATAGATTGAGAGAGCGTACATAGATTAGGCGTACATAGATTGAGAGAGGCGTACATAGATTGAAGAGCGTACATAGATTGAGAGCGTACATAGGTGAGAGGCGTACATAGGTGAGAGGCGTACATAGATTGAGGCGTACGATTGAGAAGGCGTACATAGATTGAGAGGCGTACATAGGTGGCGTACATAGATTGAGAAGGCGTACATAGGTGAGCGTACATAGGTGAGGCGTACATAGATTGGCGTACATAGGTGAAGCGTACATAGATTGAGAGCGTATATAGATTGAGAAGGCGTACATAGATTGAGAGAGCGTACATAGATTGAAGGCGTACATAGATTGGAGAGGCGTACATAGATTGAGAGAGCGTACATAGATTGAGAGGCGTACATAGATTGAGAGGCGTACATAGATTGAGCGTACATAGATTGTGAGGCGTACATAGTTGAGTGCAGGCGTATTTTCAGACAACCAGATTTATTTATTGGATATTTTACCTCTTACCTGTAGATTCTTTTTACCCCACTTGGATATATCATTGTTTACGTTTCTGCAGATTATTCGTGCTTATTCATTGCCTGTCTATTAATTTTTGTTATCATTTGATGCAGTTTTTGTGTTTGTTATTTTTGCGTAACAATTGTGAACCTAATGTTACATAGCCTAACACACTATTTGTAATTACCATTTCCACATTTTTTATTGGTGATGAAACATTATTAATACTGAGACCTGAAAAAAGTTTATTGTTTATTGTCATTCCATTCATATTCATTTCTGTATTACAGTGTTTATTTGCTCTACCATTCTGTATTTCCTGTTTGTCAAGTATATTCATTCTTCTTGCCATCAATCATGTTCATTCTCTCATAACCTCGTCTTCCCTGTACTGTTCTTGTTAACATACTCCAGTCTCTGACTCTCTAAACTTCTTGTATTAAATTTAACCTCATTTATCCCAGGCATCAAATTTGCCTCTAACGCCCCAGGAACTGGTTACCATGTTTTGTTTTGGCCCTAGTGATTATTCAAATCACTCACTTGCAACTTATCTTTGTATCGATGGGCAATTACATTCGTACAAATCAAGTTGAAATTGACAAAAATTCAACTCACGCAGAGAAAATTACTCCTTTTACTCCTTACCCTTTCTGGTGATATTGAAAGCAATCCTGGACCCTCCCAAAATATCCTTGCAAACAATGCAACAAATCTGTTAAAAATAACCAGAAAGGTATTTGTTGTGATGATTGTGACTCGTGGGTTCATAGTAAGTGTGCAGGCATTAGTAATGCAGCTTACAATACTCTTGCATCATCATCTGATGATTGGTTTTGTTTGGAATGTTTGGCACCTTGTGGCCTGTGTGGACTCAGTGTAGGAGATCCGAAAAAGCAGTACAGTGTGACAATTGTGATCTATGGATCCACACTAAGTGCTGTAGCATTGGCGACTCAAAAATACAGCGATCTCATACATTTCTAGCTGTACCTGGGTGTGTGACACTTGTGACTTCATGAACTTCTCTGATTCTTTCTTCTCAACTAACAATTCCATCAACTGTACTAACTCATATGAGCCACTTCAAAATTATTCTTCTGGCCTTGACTGGGATCCAACCACCATCCGAAGTCAAATTAGAAAACAAATCCCAAAAGGGAAAAAAGGAAGGTTCTAAAACTTCTTGTTATCAACTTTCAGAGTGTTGAAACAAGGCGGCCTCCGTGGAAAGCCTTATCAAAGAAAAGGCCAGATGTCATTATTGGCACTGAAACCTGGCTTAATTCGAAATTACCAGCGCTGAAATTTTCCTGGACAACTATACAGTTGTTAGCAAAGATAGAAATTCAAATACTTATGGTGGTGTACTACAGGCAATAAAAATGACCTGGTTTCACTGAGCTCACTAAATTAGACTCTGACTGTGAAATTATCTGGACCAAATTCCAATTTCCCTAAGGAAAGAGCATGTATATAGGAACATTTTACAGACCCAGTCACAATGATCTCACTAGCCTACTTGAGTTGAAAAAACCCTCCAAAAGCTTGGTAAAAATGCTGACAAAAACAATGTTATTCTTGCTGGTGATTTCAACCAACCTAATATTGACTGGAGTCAAAACATTTCAGGAACTAGCTTCCTCCGAAGCAGCCAAAATTCTTCTTGAAGTGACTAATTTATTCAATCTCACTCAAATGAATTTTGATCACCCACCAGAATAACAACATCCTTGATCTTGTTTTTAATAACAATTCACCAGCTGTTACCTCAGCTAATGTCATTCCGGTATAAGTGACCATGATATTGTTGAATTGACCCCAAATATCTCCCCTCCTCGTAAAAAGTTACCTAAGCGTAAAATCTATTTAAAGAAAAAAGCTAACATAAAGCGAATAAAAAAAGACCTGACCAAATTTAAACTGCAATATTATACTTAATTTAATTCCTCCATTGATGTTGATAAAAAATGGAATTTCTTTGAACAAGAAATTAAATTGATTATTGATAAAAACACGCCTCACAAATTCACCTCAACTAAACTAAATCTGCCCTGGTTTACCCGTATCCAACGCCGTCTCTGCAGGAAAAAACATAAACTGTTTAAAAAAAGCTAAGACTAATCAACAAGCCAATGACTGGACTACCTATAAAAGCTTTAGAAAGGCTGTCCATAAAAATCTCAAAGAAGCTAGAAACACCTTCATCTGTGATAAACTTAAAAACTCATAACTGAAAACCCAAAGGCTTTTGGTCCTATATCAAAAGATTAAGTAACTCTGTAGGTGTGTCTGATCTACTAAATAATGGTAAACTCTGCAGTGACAGTAAAACTAAAGCTAACATTCTAAATGACCAGTTTTCAGTGTTTTCACAGTAGAAAACACCTCCCAAATTCCTGTAACTAAACCACTTACCACAGCAAAATAAACCAACATAATTACCCCAGAAGGTGTCAAAAGCAACTGCATAACCTAGACCCCAACAAAGCCTCAGGTCCTGACCAAATACCACCATGGTTTCCAAAAGCACATGCTGAAGACCTCTATGAAATTCTAACTGATCTCTTTCAAACCTCTGTCGATATAAGCGGTACTATCCTAACAAGTGGAAAAAGCAAACATATGTAGTGTTTTAAAAATAGGTGATAAACAAAACCAGCTAATTATAGACCTATTTCCCTCACCTGCGTTTGTAGTAAAATCCTTGAGCATATAATCCACTCACATGTGATGAAATTCCTTGATGAGCATAATATCTTAACTGATTTACAACATGGCTTCCGTGCAAAAAGATCGAGCTGAAACACAACTCCTCTTAACAATAAATGATATCTCTAAACAAATTGACCAAAACAGTAACGTCTCTATGGCTATTCTTGACTTCTCAAAAGCCTTTGATAAAGTCCCCCACCAGTGCCTGTTATCCAAACTTTCCACCTATGGCATTGATGGAAATCTTCTGGCCTGGTTTGCATCATTCCTCAACAACCGCATCCAGCGTGTTGTTTTGCGATAGTGAAATCTCTGATTCTAAACAGGATTTATCCGATTGTACCTGAGTACTGTCTTTGGTCCATTACTTTTCCTCTTATATGTAAATGACATCCCCTGATAATATAAACAGCACAGTCAGACTGTTTGCTGATGACTGCCTTGTGTACAGAACAATTGATAACCCCTCTGACCAACAAACCCTCCAAGATTATCTTAACAAACTTGAACAATGGCAAAACAAATGGCAAATGAATTTCAACCCCTCCAAATGCTACATCTTGTCAATTTCCTCTAAGAAATGCTTTAAATCACCTGTTTATACCTTATGCAACCAGCCACTAAAACATGTCAACTCCCACCCATACCTAGGTGTTGAAATTGATAATAAACTTAGATAGGATAAACATATACATAACATAACCAAGAAAGCTAACTCTATACTTGGCCTTTTAAGCGTAACCTCTCAAACTGTCCCACGGCGTTAAATCCGCTGCTTATAAAGCTCGAGTCAGGCCAGTACTTGAGTGCGCATCTGCAGTCTGGGACCCCCATCACCAGTGCGATGTGGATAAACTTGAATCTATTCAAAGGAGAGCAGCCAGGTTCTGTATGGCAGACTACTCTTATAAATCAGTGTAAAACATGCTTTATAAATTAGATTGGCCCCTGCTTAAAACAGGACGATACAACACCCGGCTGCATATGCTATATAAAATCAATAACAATCTTGTCGCCATTAATAAAGATGAACTTATCACCGTTAGAACTAATACAAGAAATAATCATGACCTTAATTTCCAGGTTCCCTATGCTAAAAAGAATGTATATAAACACTCTTTCTTCCCTCACACTCTAAAGGATTGGAATGCTTTACCGTCAGGCATTGTTCATGCACTAAGTCTCAACTGTTTCAAAGCTAAACTTACTAACACCTGTATTGCTAACTAGTTTTTTTATATTATTTTTACTCATACTTTTACGCTCGGTTGGCGTTCATGTTCTCTTGAAGGATTTTTGCCGACTTAACGATTCAGATTCAGATTCAGAAGAATTTACCAGGTGACAATTGCTCCTAAAGAATCCATTGCTGTTTTTCGAGGTTATATACACATTTCAAAGCTCGTGTTTGAATTGTCAACTTCGACCAATCGAATCAAATTTCGTTTTGTCTTCACCATGATGTCATTGTAATCCCCCGATCGTTCTTGTCAAAATAATACTGAAGTGCTTCTTCTTCATGGCGTCATTGCAACATTTCTATAGTTTGCAACAAATTGTTAGGCATCTACACTGTCTTGCGGTAATGGGAGTAGAAAATTCATCGTTTGTACATCTAATTGGAAAAAACTAACAAATGCTGTGGCTTATAAGCGAAGAAGGGAGTCTCCAGCAAATGTGAGTAGTGTAAACAAGTGTAATTAAGATTTGAGTGGTCAAAAAGGAATTTTCATATACGGTTCGAAAGTTGTGTTAGAAAGAAACCTACCTTTCTTTATATATGTAGTAAGTATATAGGTTGCCATAATGCTAGGAACACCTGTGGATTAGGCCTACCTAGTTATTCATCATATACCCTGTTCCAGGCCTTTTACTTCCCACTGATCTGTTTTTGCCTTTCTTTGCTTACGTTCACTAATTACTGTTGTTTCTGATTTAGGCTACCGCCTGACAGACTTGAATATCCAAGTCCTATGCAGCGAGTTATACATTTCATTCTAATTGAGTTACGATGCTGCGTGATGTTTTCGGGTTAAAACTCTGTTTCAAATTACCAGTCTTTTTGCATGTCCATTTTTGCACTCAAATAATTCTCAACTTCTTTTCTACGTTCCAGCAAACAAATTCTGACAAAATATGATCCTGCCTAGGCAAAATCAGATGATTCTTGGCACACTTTCTCTGTCCGTTCTTTGCACTTTACAGCGTTAAGTTTGTTGGGGAAGAATTCAAAGTTAAAAAATGAAAATCATGTGATTACGCCTGATAATAATTGCAATGGCGTTTGCAATTTATACATGAGGTCCATTTTAAATTTTCGTCAGATCATGGAAATACAAGTAGAAGTAGAATAATTTAAATTATGCAAAAAATGCAACTACTTATCAATTACTTTTGTTCAAAAAGCTCTAAAACAAAAAAAAAGGTTGAATAATTATTTGCTGATTTTAAAAGGACGTATAGATACACACATAGAAATTTTGTCCACCTGTACAATGAAGAAGCCCTAAGTACAAATGCACAGGCATGACACTTTCGACAAAAGTTTGAAACATAGCGACCTACAAACTATTGTTGGATTTAACTTTGGCAATTTTTGTTGTTGTAAAAAAGGCAACTATTGAACATTTTTTTAGATAATCAAATGAAGCGGGTGAAGTCCCACCAAACTATGTGCAAAGGAAGTGAAGTTATTGCATTTTGGAAAATACACTTTGCTTAAGTGTGATTTCAATTAGAAACATGGTTTCCGCAACAACCCACGTACACAAAACAAATGTACCAGTGATAAGATCACGTGTACATGGGTTGTGAAAATAACTAAAGCCTACCCACCTACTGTATCATGCTGAAATTCCCAGCTTTTTTTGGAGCAACTTTTGCCGTCTGTCATTGCTGATGATTGCATGCAAATGGTCGCAAGAGGTGTGGGCTTTTCTGTCATTTGAGTCTTATGCAAATTTCGTTGATGGGTAGTTTAATTTCAATTGCTACAAAAACCGTTTAGAAATTACAAATCAGTATTCAAAATGACTGATTTGTCATTTATCTGGTGACTATCAGGAGTTACAACCATGGGTAGGCCGGGACATTTTGTAGGAATTAATTTGCTGTGGAATGGTGGGTACTGCATAGGAGCCTACGATAATGACCCCTATGGTACTTTCATAGCATGATGTTTTTCTTCTCGCTTTTAGCCATTCCGGGGTGTGGATTTTTTTGTTCTTTGCTGAAATATCATGACAAATGGGATAATAATTACAATTCTGAGAGTTATCAGTTGAGGTATGTGCAATTTTTGTCAAAATCACGAAAAATTGTGTTTTCTTCTATTGACCAAAATGATAGTGACCCTATGGATTTTTATTTTAGGTAAGCCTTATCCCCGACTTCACACTTTCCGAAAATCTGGTACAATATCAGGCTCGTTCATTAATTAAAAAAATATACGAGTAATTTTCTTCCTCAGAATTCAACAGATTTTCTTTTCTTTGTGCTGTGTGTAAAATCATCATGAAGTGAGGCAGGTTTAGAAGTAAAGAGATAATATGTAATTAGATACTTTTGTTTGCTTTCATACCACAAATTTGTAAGATGCAACATGGTGAATTTAACCAGTTCTGATGGGATATTTTCAAGATGATTTGGAGCTCTGTGCACTGTACAGACCCCTAGCTTGATTTAAAACGGACAGGGTGCCAGACTTGTTGAGGGGCACATTAATGCACGTGCAAAGAGCTGCCTCTTTGCGGTTTGGAGTCAGGGGCCCCCTTAAGGCTCAATCCCTTGGTGAAGAAGCTCTAAGATTTTAGCTATAATCATACTGTGCAATCTCAGAATGAAGCTATTCTGACTGATAAGGACCAGTCATTAGCCAAACAGGACAATTGCTTACTATGCTATCATTTTGTGTTCTGTATCCATGTAAGGTATTTCATTTATGAGGCAAATTAAGATTAAGTTAGAAATAAAAAATGTAACACTTTTTCATGAGGGTAGGGCGAACCCCCAGGGGCAGGACAGATCCCAGGGGCAGGGAGTACCCCAGGGAAGAGCGGGCCCATGGAGGGGGCAGGGTGGGCCGCCCATCTTGAAACAACAAAGCTAGGGGTCTGCTGTATATTACTCATAGTTTCCCGTGTGTCAAATGATTTGTATTCTTCTTTGTACAGGAGAGGGAGATTAAGTATTTGAAAGGAGATTGCAAAACTTCAGAATGGAGGGAGATATTGGTGTGGCATCAGTTGAAAGTTTGAAAGCTGAGAACCAGAAGTTACAGTACAGGATCACACATCTGGAAAAGTACGGAGAACGTTCCAAATACTGTGTTGCTTTTAATATATTTTGGGCAGCTGATGATTTTGTGCGGAATCTGTTAATTTCTTCTACGAAATATAAACCACTAAAGAAAATAATATGAACAAATGATATAATATGATATACTACTGCATGGGACTCCCAAATTGACAACACACTCAACGACATCAGCCCACCATTCCGGTCAAACCCACCATTCACAATCTCTCGTATCAACAACGTCCACATTACCCGCCCGTAGAATAGGTCACACCCACCTCACTCACTCCCACCTCATACTGGCTACCCCGCCCCTCTACAACAATTGCCATTGCCCCTCACATTCCACCACATCCTCCTTGCTTGCCCCTGTACAACCTTCACAGAATTTCCCTTACCCCTCTAGAGCTGTGAGCGTTTAGGGATTTTAGTAAACATGTACACGCCAAAAAAAGCGGCGTGTATCGTGTACCAGCGTTTAAGTACCGTAATTTCGAATACACCAAAATTGCTCCAAAACTACGGGGCAAAGTCAAAAAATGCGCAACCAGTAATGGCAAAAGTGCTGACTTTATTGCCCAAATAGGCTGAGTTTTGCTTTCTAAATCGTGAAAAGTTTACTTCTACAGTATAAATTATCATTTGTATAGAAAATATGCATGGAAATTCAGTTTAGAAAGAACAGATAACTTCCTTTCAATGTCATTTAAACTCAAGATCGCGTAACTTTTTTTGTCCTATTTGTTAGCTACGGCTTTTAAAGTTCTTCTGTGAAAATCTTGCATACTAGGCCTATGATATACCTGCGTAAAACATTTCAAAACTCGCCACTGCCACTAGGAAGTTTTGAAATATCAGTCTCTCGAAAAAATGGCGCTATCTTTGCGGCGCATGCAGAATTTTATCTCTGTTAAAATCTTTTTCTGTTGAATATTTTGCAATATTTTTCTTTCTTGCAAAATTTATTTGACTCATCAGGTAATATTTACATGTAAATGTATTTTTGTTCGATTTAACAGCTTGTAAAGCGGGCCTTGATTGCGTGGGATTTCAAGCCTGATAGACTAACGTTAGTTTCACTGTTTACTGCTGCACATTAGCAGTGCATTTTACAAGTTAGATTACTCAGATTTTGGCGAAATTAAAGTGCATAATATCCCCATTTATTAGTAATTACTGTGCATTCATGATTCGCACATTTAAAAAGGATTATGCTAATCGGGTTTAGTTTGTAAAAAGTCATTGATTGGAATTTATCAGCCGAATGTGTGTGTGATTTAAATCATGAATATTGATTTTCAACAGCAAGACACTATGATGTATGAAAAGCGAATACTCTTAATGAAGTATTTAGTAAGCGTTTACAAGATTTGTGGCGTGTAGCGTGTTACAGCTAGCGGTCACAGCTCTACCCCTCACAACTCCATAGGCGAGCTCTTCCAGAAAAAACCCTCCGGATAAAATTATCCACTTCCTTCCTTGTGCCTCCCTCTACAACCATATTTAGTCCTCCTCTCCACCTCCTCTACCTATTTTTGCCTTTTTAGCACCCCTGCACTTCCTTTCTCAATCCCAGCTTCTTGGCTTTTAGTCCCCTTACTTCTCTCAGACTCCTATTTTCTTTTCTTCCTCCCTCTACAACCATATTTAGTCCTCCTCTCCCACCTCCTCTACCTATTTTTGCCTTTTTAGCACCCCTGCACTTCCTTTCTCAATCCCAGCTTCTTGGCTTTTAGTCCCCTTACTTCTCTCAGACTCCTATTTTCTTTTCTTCCTACCTCTGGAATGATCTAACCTCTCAGGCACAATGTGACCCTTGCTGTTGTAAGCCTTCTTCAAACAAACATATTTGCTCTGAATGACTGAATGATTTTCATGGGGTAATTTGAAGTGCTCTCCCGGTAGTGTTATTAATACCACAAGGCGAATTCTCTGAGTGTTGCAAGCACTGAAGTTCTTCGATGGTGTTTTTAAAAATATTTTTTGATTTTCAGCATGAAATTTGTTACTCTGTTTATGATGAATACTATAATTTAGTACTCATCATAATTTATGAATAGGCCTGAATCCTGCAAGTGAAATGAATTTCGAGATTCATTAAAACATGTCAGGTATGCAACACATAATTTAGCGTAGCAGACCTTAAAATTGTTGGCGTGCTTCAGTGGTTTGCAAATGCATAAAGTTTCACGATAACAAGAAGATTACCTTTCAAGATACCCTTTAAAGTAAGTCACATAATTCTAAGTCTTTATTATATTCAATCTCATAAAGAAGTCTGTTAAATCTTTTTCTTATTTTTATTCCCAGAGCATAGCTGAAGAAGAAGCAAAGTGCAGCCAGTACATGACTGACATCAACTGGGAGCTAAAGCAGATATTCTCTACTGCTATAACAGACGCATACCTGACTTGCCTGATGCACGGTTATGGTCAGCCCAATCAGAATGACAAGTTTGGTGACTATCAGTGTAACAGCGCCATGGGAATAGGTCAGGTGAGTGTGTGGCTGGTCATTGAATTTGTAGGGTTTGAACTGCCAAGTTTGCTTAACAATCAATGGTTCAGATGCAAATGGAACTATTTGTAATGTGAATTGGTGAGAGATAGATTTGTGTTTTATTTGTATCAAATCCAAATCGAAAGAAATTACAATTATGGCTTTTATCATTTTTTTTGCAAGAAATTAAATTGTGTATGACAAATAGCTCCAAAAGAAAGAAAAAAACCATATCCTTCCTACGCCATACCAGCTACTATAACTGTATCTAATTTATAAACCCTAATCCTATCCATCTTTTAACAACATAATGCATTCTGTTCAACTTCTCCAACCTCTATTAACCACATAATCTTATCTCTCGGGCAGAATTTGACCATCACTGTCAACGGTGCCATTATACCTTACCAGACCAACAAACCAGTTATTGTGTTAAGATAGAGATATGTAGTGAATACAATTGAACGTTTGTTATTGGTTGAAATATGTGCGCTATAATCTCTGCTGTAGCTTTGACACTGGGATGCATCAGAGTTATTGGGGATGTGTCAAGCAATTTTCTTGGGATGAGATTCCTTCTGAAAGCTAAGAAAAAATCTCTTTTTATTGTCCTCATATAAGATGAACTTGAGTGACTCCTGAACTAATCTATTAAAGGAGTATTTCGATGGAATTTTATTTTGATGTATCTGATTGAAAAATTTGTAAGAAACAGATTGGTAAAAAATCATCTTGATATCTCATTCCTAGAGGAAGTTATTGAACTTTAAAGATTTGTATTGCTCGCATAAAAATGACTTTTGAACTGAGTCTAAGTCATCATTATGATGTCATCACAGCACTTGCTGTACTAATGTTTATGTATTTTTTGAAAATTAAACACCAATTTTCCCTTATTCATATATAAGTTACAAGAACAGATTGGAAAACATTATTGCAAATTTTATTTGGATGGATATGTGCTTTTTATGAATTTTATTTATCATTATTTTATTATTAACCAATTTGTTTCTTTTTATAGCCTTTTGTCATATGAAGTAGACATGCTTGACCACTTACCTAATCCTTACTTACTTGATGACCATTTATATAGCTATATGTTTTGTTTCTCTTTCTTTTCCTCTAGTTGCTAAAGGGTCAAGGAATCAAGACTACTCCCAGAGATGTGGCACAGTTAATCATTTCAAATGTTCCAAGTAATGACATCATCAAAAAGGTACAAGAAAGAAACCTTTTCCACAATTTTTGATCACATATCTCACAACATATTATTTGTATATCAAGTTTCATAGGTCCAGAAAAAGGAGTAGGCTGGAGTAATATATTGACATTTCTATATATTTTGATATATTGTTTATCATCTTGTGTTGTTAATTTGATGCTTTACTGAACAAACCCCCTTTCGTTCACACAAACATCATTTGAATTTGTTTGGCGATTAATTAGGTGAAAAGGTAATTACAGCTTCTTTTTAAAAGAGCCCTCGGTCTAATTGTAAGGGCTTGCTATTCTTGAGTCTCAGAAGACATGATGGCAAAGGTCACTTGAATATTCATATTAAGCAGATAATTACTATACCATTGTGTGCTAGATAAGCATTCAATTTTTGGGAGTTACCCTCTAAAAATACACCCTCATTTTTGGTCGAGTCGTCTTTATTAGATTAAAAAGCCAGGAATAGGGTCAGTATTATTTATATGAAGGGCATTTTCAAATATTCAGAGATTGTTACAAAATGAAAACAATTACTCCCAACCGGCAGACTTCAGGGGACATGAATTCGAAACTGTACCCTTTCAATTTCCAGAAAGAACATATTTCAAGAAGTCACGGTGGGATTAAATTTGGAGTGCTAATCCACTACATGAGCCAGGGATAATATGACATGACTTTGGTAACATTAGTGGTGGGTGGAAGTAGGGCAGATGGGTGGTAGTGTAGCACATAAGGGGGGGGACTGGACAGGGGGAGGGGGTGCAGCACCCCCAGAAATAATTTTTAATTGTTAAATAAATTATGCCGTTTGTCGGGAAAATTCTCCAAGTTTTCAGGAAGTATGAAGTCTTGTTGGGGGAGATGATCTATCCAAGCTATCATCTTCCATGTAGATTTTTGTTCATCCAGTTTGTCTGGAAGGAATTAGCAGTGTCATTTTATAGTAAAAACTCTGTTTAACCAGAATCATTAACAAAAATTGGCGCTACTATGTATTTAGTGCTATTATAACATGGCTGTATTACATTTTAATTATTCTGCAGAAAAATATCGCCATATATTGGCATATCACGATACTTTTCAAGGAAACTGACTCACGACACAAATTGTTAATATAACTAACGTTACTTCTTTTATGAATGTATGATGACGCAAGGAAAGATTATTTACAGATCTAGCAGACGACATGATCGAGCGACTATTCGTTCATCATAGTCAGGATAGTGTATCCTATCCTTGCCAATGTGTGTCAATTTTTCGTTCTTTTTGCAAACTTACATCAGAGCGTCAGTGTGAGGTGGACGTGAACGCGATTTTGAATTAGTTTTTATGTTTCACGGTATTTTTGCATGTTTTTAATGGCCTAAACATGGCTTTTAGATTTACTACTGAAAAATTTGTACCGTAACGCGTCTGAAGTAGCCTAGCCTAGTTGCACGAAAATTTCTTAGTTCTGTACTAGTTTTTGGTATCGCAATATGTGTTGAGAGGCATATTTCATGTTGTGGGAAAAGAGATATGGTGATAATCGACATGTCATGGCAGCACTAATTTAAATAAACTTTTCTTGTTTGTGATGGCACTGATAATCGTTGATATGAATGTTCATATCAACCGTGGCCCATTTCCAAAACCTTGAAATCCAGGAAAAATGTTTATCTCATATCAATAATTATAGACTACAGTATAATACATCTTTCTTAAATGAAAATCTGAAAAAATGTCAAATTTGTGATTGGTTTTGATTTCATGTATAGGCCTTAAAAGAATAACATGCTTATGTATAATAGTAAGTTACAATTATTTATTACTGTGATGCTTACATTTATTAGACAAAAAGTTGTTACAGAAAATGATGCTAAATGTGGCAAGCAAAGAACACAAAAACTATATCCCATGCTTGTAACACACTACAGTGAGTACACACATTTTCTACTGAAGTTGTACGCTTTCCAAATTCCATTAAAATTTTTGGCCTTAAACCCCTCAACCCGACACCTCCGATTTTCTCAAAATCAGGGTAATCCACACCATTTAGCCCCAGAGCCTCTTTACAATTCATTGACTAGCTAGCATCCAGCTATTGTTACACCATACACAAAACAGGGTAATCTATACCTTCTTATCTGATAACATCTTCATAGTCTATTCACAGTTCACTTGTTGGCAAGCAGCTACTGTTACACTGTACACAATAGGTCATTCATCTTGGGCTCACCTACATAACTGCTGTTCAGTGATACGAATCAGATTAGTCCTTGGCAGAGCCTAAATAAAAATATACATTATATGCTTGGGAGGACTTTGTGCAAAACCCATGAATGATTGATGGACCATTCTTCATAAGGATGGTTATTCCATCATGTCATATGAATGTTCTGTGTACATGCAAGGGCATATCGACGTTCCAGCACTTGCTTTCAAATGTGTACCAACTTAGCATATTAGAAGTTGTATTTCAGTGAAACAACGTTACTATGTTAGTCAAAAATAATTCCCTAACAAAACCTAAAATTGTTTATTTCTTCAGAAAATGTTGTTAAAACGCTACTGCCTAATGGTAACACATAATACAAAGTCACCACTTTTCTTCAAATTTCTTGAAAACTGCACAATAAATTTTAAAGTGCACGGTGGTGAAAAGATAATTCATATCCCATTATTTCAAATCGTGAAAAATTGAACCCTTCGCAGTGGTGGAGTTCCCTGTGCTTGAAATGTGTCTGATTCTTATCTTATTCCTATATAAACTTTTGCTTTGGATAGATGCATTGTGGGATACTTCTGTAAAAAATCCCCCTATTGGGAAAACAAAACTATTCTATCGATCGGAGGTACGAAGTGGACTGATGAAATAGCAAAAAATAGGCCCAAACTTTTCAACATTGAGCTCCTTTAGGCTTCAATTAACGTTTGGTCATTTAGATGGCCATAGAGTGGTATTTTATTCCAAATGGATGCTTTAAAATAAGAGAGCGAGTTTTATTTGACTTATTTTTGTATTGTAGAACTGCTGTCCTCATAAACTATTTTTTCTCTCTCAGCTCGAAATAGCAGGACCTGGATTTATCAACATTCACCTCAAAAAGTCGTATGTGGAACCACTTATCAGAGATATTTTGATCAATGGCATTAAACCTCCTGCCACTGGCGAAGAAAGAAGGTTGTTGTCGATATGTCCTCACCAAACATTGCCAAAGAGATGCACGTGGGCCATCTTAGGTCTACTATTATTGGTGAAAGTATAGCAAGACTATTTGAATTTTTGGGTAAGTATAATTGATAATAGAAAAGATTTTCAATTTATTTAATATCATCACATGTACAGACCCTATCATGACAAAGCTCACACAACTTGCAATAAGGAGCTTGGGTTGTTCAATTTTTAACCAAGTTTGATGAAATTTATCGCTTTTTTCAAGACTTTCACTAATTTTTGGTGAGCATGTGAAGCATAATGCGAACCTATGTAATGGAGATTTTGTCGGTCCGTCCTGCCGTCCACAGTTTTTCCTGAGTTTTCCTCAGAGAATGTTAAAGTTTCTTCAGAATTCCTCAGAAGATGTTAAAGTTTCTTCAGATATCTTCATTGAAGGCTGAAATTTCCTTAATAAATGTTTTTCAGAGACCCATAGTCAGGTTGAAGACTAGTTTCCTTAAAAATTCTTCAAACCATTTAATATTTTCTTAGAAAATAACTAAGATGATATACTTTTCCAATATTTTTCAAAGATCTTCAAGTGTCTCTCATAACACTAGAAGTTTGAGAACCTCAAAATTCTTCAAAATATTTGTGCGCCATTGCAATGGCTGTATCAGGCTTGATTATTTGACTCTGCCTTTATTCTGGTCATTTGCATAAAGTTGCTACAGTATATGAACTGATAGGACTTTCATACTTAGTATGCTCAATCAGGGAGTGTGACAGGATGAGAATGCATATGGACATAGGCAGGGATACCATGTTGAACATGGTTGTGAGCCATGTGTGATAGGGTGGGAGGCCATGTGGGACATTCATGGGATGCTATGTGGGATATGGGGTGGGATGCCATGTGTGACAGGGTGGGATGCCACATGTGGCATAGGGCAGGATGTCATGCAGGGTATCAGATGGAATGTCATGTGGGACATAGGGTGGGAGCCATGTGGGATATAGGGTGGGATGCCACATTTGACACAGGGTGGGATACCACTTATAACATAGGGTGGGATGCCATGTGGGACATCGGATGGGATGTCATGTGGGATTTGGGGTGTGATTCCATGTAGGACATAAAGTGGAATGTCATGTGGGACACAGGGATGGATGACATGGTGGGATGCCATGTGGGACATCGAGAGGGGTGCCATGCGGGACATAAGGTGGGATGCCATGGGGAACATAAGGCGGAAGGCCATGGGAAACATAAGGAAGGATGCTATGTGGGACATAGGAAGGGATGCCACATAAGACATATGGTAGGATTTAATGTGGGGGATAGGATGGGACTAGGTGTATATGAAACTAAACAATACTGAGATTTTTCTGTAAGAGTGAAATTCTTTCTGCTACAATGTTTTTTCTTCATTGATTTGATGTAAAATTTGTTTATTTCCATTATTTCCAGGCCATGATGTCCTGAAGATCAATCATCTTGGAGACTGGGGTACTCAATTTGGAATGCTTATTGCTCATCTCTCAGAGAAATTTCCAGATTACGAGACAGTGGTGCCTCCCATTGGTGATTTGCAATCTTTCTACAAGGTATGAGGATTGTATTTTTCATTTTTAGTTCAATGACGACTACGTCGTTGAGGTTATAAAGTGGGATGCATCTGTTAACTTGTGTCGCCCATGTTTGCAATGTATGTAGTCAGAGGGTTTTGGCCAGCAATTTGTGAAATTTGGCAGGATTGAAGATCATGAAAATCTACTCACAGGGTGTATTCAGTTTTTCATTTACTGTTTGCATACCTGAAATAAAGCAATTTTAATTTTCATTATTTTCACGAAAATCTGCAGTCTAAACTGGACAATATGAGCTGATGCGTAAATGATTAGTTGCGTGAATACAAAAACAGAAAGAACTGTGCATGTAGCTATGCGTAGGCTGCCAACATAGCGGTTCACAATTGTAATATGACATCATTCTTGATAAGAAATTTATGGAACCAACAAGTCTGCGTGCGTAAGAAATTTGGTACCAACCTATTATGATATACTTGTCATTTGCAAGAATTACATCCTTTAGAAAGGGTTACAGGAAACACGGCACATTCCCTCTCCCTTCCCCACACCAACCCCGTAAATAATTGGTGCCGTCAAGAGGTGGCCTTGGCCCCAGGAAAACCCAAATGTACTTGAGTATAATTTTTGTTGATGATCAGGAGATCTCAAAAAAAGATTAATGACCATGAAAAAGAATAGCCACAGGGGCGAAAAGCTCCGGCGAAAGCCATGCTTTACATTGGTAAAAACGGTATAAATTTGACAAAGAATGCCCTAATTCTTTGCCCTTGAAATATAAGTGTTATGAAAATGTTAGTTTTTCCTGGGCTTCATTATTCTCTCGGCGACCTGGTAGTCCTAATAATGATGCCTTTTTAATGTGAAAATATAAAACTGATTTTTGGATTAAAAGTGTATACGTGGGATGGGGGTGGGGAGGGGGCAGTGACATAGCCAGCATGAGAAAAGTAAGGTGGTTCGAGAAGGTCATAGACCCCTCCTTCCAAGGCAATTGTTCAAATTTAGCCAACTTCTAGGCAATTTTGTTTTTTAAAAGCAATAAAAAAAATTACATTGTCACCATCATACAGTGTCTAATTTTAGTCGGGGAAGACCAAAATACACATTTTCTAAATAGCGCCACCAATTCACGGCGTGGCTTGACCTACATGTAATTATAAAGAGTCATGAGTCATCAACCACTCAATCATGACCTTACACAATAATCGCACAAACGGAACCCAATTCACCACCCCATTACAACTTGTGTTCCAAATGAACAGGTCAACATAAAATATGAATATCATATACAATTTAACGATGATCAGAAATGTGAATTTGCCATAAATTTAAGGAAATATAGATCGTACAAGGGTCAGTTACCTATGGGTCATTGTACTGCAATTCCCATATAACGTTAATATGACTCCAATATCAACGATGACATTAGATTGTTGATAAAACACCATAATACTGACACATGTAAATCTAAACTGATGAAAGATAATTATTATGGATAGGATAACAAGTCACCGACTATTTGACCACCACGACTCTCTCAAATTACTTATTATTATTATTATTATTATACATTTATAGTGCGCTTAATCTTAAAAAGCTCTAAACGCATTACATAATAAACACCATATACATGGATATAAAGAAATGTTAAAATAAGATAAATAGGTAAGAATATGCAAAGATGTTATAATAAGAGTAATACTGAAATTGTTCTAAAATAGATACTGAGAAAACTAAAAAAAAAAAAGCACTATGGGTAAAAAGGAAACAAATTTAAAACTAAAACACCACTGTTCATTAAAAGCAGTAAAAAAAAAATACTGAGAAATGATTAATCAAAACATTAAAATTAAAGATCACTGTAAACATGATAGTTATGAAGATAAAGGGCTATTTATATAAGAAAGCAGTATAAAATGGCAAAAGAATACAGGAATTAAAGGACATCATAAGACATGGCTTTCCCTGAAAAAATAAGTTTTGAGTGAACGTTTGAAAGAGTAAAAGGAGCATGTGGTACGTAAATGAATTGGCAAGTTGTTCCAGAGACGAGGTGCGGCAAATTGAAAACTCTATCACCAAATTTGTTATTTGACCTTGGTGCAATAAGCATGTTTGTAGAACTTGAACGGAGGGTAGGGCTTGGATTGTAAGGTGAAAGGAGCTGTGATAGATAATCAGGAGCTCTGTTGTGTAAACAATTAAAAACAATAATTCAAAGCTTAAAAACGATTTGTTGATCAATTGGAAGCCACTGTAACTGGTAGAGAATAGGGGTGGCATGACAGGAGCGAGTTTGATTCAATATAAGCCTAGCCGCATTGTTTTGTAAAACCTGTAATCTTCTAATCATATTAGAGTTTACTCCAAACAATACACTATTGGCATAGTCAATATGTGAAATAATGAAAGCATGAACTAATATTTTCTTGGCTGTCGGCGTTAAATAGTGACGTATGCATGAAATATTTTGAAGATAATAAGAACAGGTTTTTACTTTATCATTTACGAAACGTTCCATAGAGAGTTTAGAGTCAAGATAATTACCTAGATTTTTAAGATGATCAGTTGAAGTTATTACGTTATACTGTCAATTTCAAGAGATAAACTGTTCAATCTAGATAAATTATAAGATGAACCAAACAGAGATAATTCCGTCTTGCTGGGATTGAGTTTGAGGAAGTTGCTGGACAGCCAACTACGAAATTCAAGAATGCATGTTTGAAGTAGCATAGTTGGAGTCTCATCTGGATCAAAAGCAACATAAAGTTGACTATCGTCGGCATAAAATTGATAACTAATATTGTGCATCTTGGCGATGTCGGCCAGGGGCGATACATACATTGAAAGAAGGATCAGGGCTAGTACAGAACCTTGTGGAACGCCAAAGGTGATTTTAGCAGCTTTGGATGATCTCTCCCTAATGCAAACTCTTTGGGCACGATTGGTCAGGTATAATTTAATCCAAAATAAAGCAGGCCCTTGTATATTGAAACGATCTTGCAAACGATTGAACAAAACATTATGATCTATGGTGTCAAAGGTGACACTCATATCAAGAAGCGCAAGAAGAACCATTTTACGGTTGTTTAAGGCAATAGCAATGTCATTATGAACACGAAGAAGAGCAGTTTCAGTTGAGTGGAATGATCTACAGGCACTTTGGTAAGTATCAAGAAGATTGTTGCTGGAGAGATGTTCTGTGATCCTAGCTGCCACAACCCGCTCCAGCACTCTTGATAAAAAACTGAGATTTGAGATCGGACGATAGTTACTGAAATTAATTGGGTCTAATTAAGGTTTCTTGAGAAGAGGAGTTATTAGTGCTTCCTTGAATTGTGTTGGGACTTCAGAATCTTTGAGAGACAGATGTATGATATGAGTCAATGAAGGTACAAATTCGTCCATGCAATTCCTCAGTAGCCAAGTTGGCTGAGGATCGAGGCTGCAGGATGCTGACGGTGCATTTAGTATAAGTTTCCATAATTCATCATCAGATGTAAGTTTGAAAGATGTAAAATATGGGACATTAACAGGGCGAGAGCGTGGATAAGGACTGTTAAAGGTGGGGAAAGTGGTATTATCAATGGTGATTGTCTGACGTATTTTGACTATCGTTTCTGTGAAAAACGAACAGAAAACTTTAGGCAAATCTGCTATTGCTTGATTCGTAGGTTAATCTGTTTATTTGTTCCAATTCAGAAATTGTTTTGTAAGGTTGAACAATTTCCTCTGATCATTACCACAGTCAATAACTTTTTTGGAATAGAAGTCAGATTTGGCCTTCCTGGCAAGATAGCAAACTGTATTACAATGGGCACGGTAAAAAGAGCGATCGTTGTCTGACTCTGATTTGAGGTACTGGCGTTTAAATCGGCGTCGAGGAATCTTTGCCTCCCTTAGCTCATCAGGGGCTTGTTTATTTACAATCCTCTTAACACCATCGTTATAGCAATGAACAGCTTCAACAGCATTGTTTAGAGACGATATAGATGTCATAGATAAGGCAATAATACCTTCTTTGAAGGCTGATTTGTCCATGGCCTTGTATCTGTGGTGTTTGACCCATACTGATGTGGTCTCTAATTTGATATGAGGAGTAAAGGTGAAGGAGATCAGTCTATGATCAGAAAAACATGGATCAGAAATATGTATTCCTTTTGGAATGAATTCTGGCTCTAATGTAATTATCACATCAAGACTGTTTCTATTTGAATGTGTGGGACCATCTATAAATGGTATGAGATTGCAGAATAACAATAAAGAGAAAAAAACGTTAACGTTCTCGTCAGATTTGTTATCAAAGTGTAAATTCAAGTCACCTCCAATAAGTATATAAGCGCTTATTCACTGATGTGTTCATAATAAATTGTTCAAATTTAATAAGAAATTGACTAATATTACATCCATGAGGATCAGGCCTGTAGATGACAGCAACATAAATCTGTTTATCAGAAGTACAAATATTACACTCCAGTAATTCGAATGAGCTGTATTCATCACTTTGAATGACTTCACTTTTAAAGCATGACTTATATAAAAGGGCAATACCGCCACCTACTTTACAGGTGCGAGGTTTATGGAAAAATGAGTACACTTGTGGACATAAGTCAGCTATGACAGCATCATCATCATCATGACCGAGCCATGTTTCATAAAAAGAAGAAGATCAAGATTTTCATCCAAAAGAAGTTTATTTAAAACGCATAATTTATTCCTCACAGAACGAGGATTAAAAACTTAAATTGTTAAAATGACACAACTCGTTGGTGGCCTTAATTTGAATCAGATTCCGATGATCACTAGAATTGGTAGTGGGGTAATTCCCCTGGTTAAAATTAGTACCTGGACTCTCTTTTGAGGTTTACACCATGAACGTTGACCTCTTTTTGTAGATTTGGTTGCACAAATTCCAAGGTCTCTCAATCTTTTATATGTAGCAGGAGAAATCCTTGTATCACCAGCACCTCTTAAGGCAAATAGTTCCTTTTTTGTATATTGTATAGTCATGATGACTATGATGACAAAAGATGTGAAAACAGCCAATATAAGCAGCTTTGCCATTAATACACAAGTCAAGTTTCACAGTTTCAAAAGATATTCAAACTAAATGGAGCATGTAAGAAAACAGAATAAAGTTGGTAAACAGTTAAAAGCACTGGGCCTAAGCATTAGGCTACTATCAGGTATAAACACTCTTAAAATATCTCTAAAAATTTTCTGAAAAGAGAGTTGAAAATGTTGAAACAATGGTCCAATAGTAATCTTGACATGAATTAAAACAAGCGTGCAAAAGATGGACTCACAGAAAGAGCTGTTAAAATGTAAAATTTTTCGACTGTAAAAGGGTTGGCGCTAGTACAAAATGCCGCAGCATACCAACTCCAAATTAGTCACCCTAAAGCACTAATTTCCTTAACTACCAAAAAGTGGCGGCATCTACCTTCCCAATACCAATGACATAAACAACCTAGGCTATGACCAGCACAACTACAACATCGCTGATATCTTAGTTCTAACTTCATAACTCTCGTATAACCCCGAACACCCATAAGCTTTAATAATACAACTAATCTACACTGTGTACAGAGTGTCTTCACAAGAAGACTGTAACTAATCAAATCTAGTGCTTCACTACATTCTCAGCTGCCTTGAGCAAACAAAGCTTCGAGATTGGTCTCTTGTAAAACTTTAGACCAACTCTGACTTCTACGGTTTTGACGCATCCTTGTCTGTTGGGATATGTGGTCACAATGCGACCCAATGGCCACTGACTACGTGACATGCTATCGTCCATTAAGAGTACCAGGTCATTGATAGCAAAATTTCTTTAAGGTTTTGTCCACCTTTGTCTGGTTTGTAAGAGTGGCATGTACTCTTTAATCCATCTTCTCCGAAATTTGTCAGCTAAGTACTGAACCTGTCGCCAATGTCTGTGGTTGTAGCTGTCTTCTTTGACAAATGTTCCAGGGGTAAACATGGATTGCTTTGGAGAAGGAGCAGATGATTTGGCGTCAATGGTTGATCGTCCTTTGGGTCCATACTTAACTGGGTCAGTGGTCTCGAATTTGAGATGGCCTCAACTTCAGTCATCAATGTTGTCAACGACCCATCCGTCACTGTCTGTTGACATAGTAGACTGCCCAAGATCTTACGTATGGAACAAATTATACGCTTCCATACTCCGCCCATGTGGCTTGCTGTAGGTGGGTTGAATCTCCACTCAATGCCTTTTTTCGCAAGGAAACATTGTACTTTGGTTGAATTCAGTTGAGACAGACTGTCCTTCAGCTCCTTGTAAGCTCCCTTCAAGTTTGATCCATTGTCACTAAAGAGGTTCCCCGGGAATCCTCTCCTATTGACAAATCGCCTCAGTGCATGTATGAATGAATCTGTATCTAAAGAATGTGACAGTTCTAGGTGCACTGCTCTACTTGCCATACACGTAAATATGCATTCATATCTCTTGACTTGACTGCGTCCCTGCTTGACGTAGAAAGGCCCAAAGTAATCAACCCCTGTGAAGGGAAAAGGAGGTTTGTCTGACGTTACATGTTCATTGGGCAAATCAGCCATCAATTGTTGACCATGACGTGCATTCCTTCTCTTACAAAGCAGGCAATTTCCTATAACTTTACGCACAGCACACCACCCTTGATTATTCAATAATTTTCTCTGAGGGCTGTTCATGTCATCCCTGCTCCTGAGTGTCCTACAACTTGATGGTAGTGAGTGATTAATAACTTAGTCACATGGTGTTCGTTTGGCACAATGACGGGGTGTTTCTTCTCTTTTGGTATCTGAGCTTTATTCAGTCTCCCACCGACACGCCATAGTCCGTTGATTTCGATTGCACATAGTTTCTTCAATTCGGGGTTTGAGACTTTGGTACAGTCTAAACCTGGAAGCGATGTATCACCAGGTGGTGGGGTAGGTACCAAACTGTTCCAGAGTTTGGTTCCTCCATTTCTTTCTCTACTTCCTCGGCATATCCTTTCTCTATGTACTTGTTGACAGCAGTCTTATACTGTGAGTGGAGTGTCGGATTTCGTTTCAACTTCTTCTTCAGGTGTTGAAGTCTCACTTCTGCTAACTTCTTGTTGTTTGGCAAGGCTGGTGGATATTGCCTCCATGGCAAACCCAGTTGATAATGGCCTTCCACTTCCTTGACGGTGTTCTCCATGATCGATTTTGCTTTCTTGTCTTCGACATAATAACCTTACTTATGTCCACATGTAATGTCCATCTTCCAGAAGCGTTTAACTTGTTCATTTAGTGGGCTGTCAGCTGATACATGGAAGATTTCTGCAGAAGTCTTACAAGTCTCCTTCCGCCTTGTGGTAGGTCCCAGAAGTGTCCATCCTAATGGTGATCGAACTGCATAAGGTTCCTTCTTTTGACCTCTTCCTTGGTCATATACCCAGAAGGCTTCGGGTGTGTCGCTTCCAATCAGGATTCTCACATTGGCTCTCTCGGGATTGTGAAACTTGATCCCTTGGAGGTGTGCCCATTGATCAGTATCATCTTGCACAGGTATGCTGCAATGTTGTAGAGGTGACTTGTCAACAGTCCATGCCTTACTGATTTTGATTTCTTCATCTTCTGCGAGTCCCTGTACCGAGAAGCTTACTTCCATTCCTTCACGTTGAGTATTGGCATCATTGACTGTTGAAGGGAGAATACTCTTCTGTCACCTTCGACTCCCAACTCTGCAGCTTAACTTTTGGCACAAAGTGAAATATTGCTTCCTTCGTCAAGAAGGGCCCATGTTGTCACCTCTCTTCGACCATACTTTGCCTTCACAGGGAGAATTCTCAAACATACCTCCCTCCTTGCTCCAACTACATGGCATTCCGCTTGTTCGGGTTTTTGTTCTGGAGCACTCTCATGTTGTTGACCTTTACCAGCTTCCCTGCTATTATCCAAAGAAGTTCCGGCCCCATTTTGTTGACTTCTCCCTCCAAACTGGTTTCTCTTTATGTGAAGCAAGGTGTTGTGTTTCCTCTTACAAACTCTGCAACTGAGCTTTGATCGACACCCTCTTGCTGTGTGTGTATCTTCCAGACAGTTCAAACAAACGCCAGCTTTCTTCCACTGTTTTCTGTTTAAAGGCGCTGCATGAGTCCAGTGGGTGTGTTCCTGAGCAGCACTTGCACCTCTTGACTTCACCTGTCGAGTCTTCATAGTGAGTTGCAAAGGATGATATCTTGACATTTTTTAAGCCATTTTGCTGCTTATTGTTAGGCTTTGCATAGGTTGCTGACTTCCCAATATTTTGTCCAAAAACATTGCTCCCAATCTTGGCTTGTTCCTCAACAAATGTGGTTATATCAGAAAAGGTCGAGATCACGTTTGACTCCATTAAAGAATGCGCAGTTCGAGCCCACTTTCCATGAAAATGGAGGGGCAGCAGATTTTGAACCTTCAATAAGGTGTCGGTGCTGCTCATGTCTGCAGCATACCTCATCTGTGACAAAGTCATTTGACATCTCCTCATATCTCTAGCTAGATTCCACAAGGCTTGGTTATCATTTGCTTTCACAACGGGTCTGTTCAAAACTCTCAAGAGTTGAGCTTGTGCCACCACGTAATTGCCACCAAATTGTTCATGGAGTATATCAATGCACGTTGATAACCGATGTCCGGGTCCAACAGAACGTAGTTTTCTATTGCCTCATGTGCTCTATCGGTGCAGAACTGAATCAATTATGACAGCTTCGTTCGGTTGTCTGAGATTTTGCTAGCGATATTCACTCCAAAGGTATTTATAAAGTTCCAATATTCTACAGGGTAGCCGGAAAACTACTATCTAAGGCTTTGGTAAACCCATTGCAACAGACAGCAGATTAAAGCTTTGGGTCAGAGGACTAAGTTGGAATCCTTGTGGTTGGTCTATATTTTCATTTTGGTACATATCCTGCATATGTGGTTGATACATATTTCCCTCTTGGAAATGTGTCCCTTTGATATTAGATTGATGCATAGTTCCTTGAAATGCATTGTTCTGATGGGGTTGGTAAATGTTTTTTCTTGGAAAGCGTCACTTGAATAAGGACGATTTATAGATCTTTCCTGGGATGTATTCTTTGGTTGTTCAAATGGATTGTTTGAAGGTCGATTTTGCCCTTTACTTGATAGACCATTCTTGGCTGGGTCATTCTGGGATACATCATTTTGGGATGCCTTTTTAACTGTAGAGCACCAGTCCGCTGTTCTTTGAGGTGCTTTTTCTTCAGGCAGCTTTATAAGATTTGCATCCAGACGCCGATAAGTGGATTCATTTACTACCTCAGTTTGCCACAGTTCAGTTTCTTCTTTAGCTTGTTCTATTTCATTGTCCAATTGCATAGCTTGTAATTTTTGCTCCAATTCGAATTGTTGTCTTTTGATTTTCATCTCCCTTTAGGCTTGTTCCTTTTTGAGTTCAGCTAATCTTTGTTTGACTTTGGCTTCTTTAAGTTTACTGCTGGATGAATTTAATCTGGAGGTTCTTGTCTCCATGAAACTTGCATCTCCATCTTTTCCTGATGTTCCAGAAGCTTCATCTAATGTTTTCCATGTTTCTCCGTCCATAGTGAGTCGTGAACTGATGTAGATTCTTTGACTACAGAGGGTCTTAACCTTTACTCTACCATAGCTTTGAAAAAAGCGACGCCAATTTTCGTTACTTTTTTTTCATATGCATTTTTGACAACTTTCCTTTTATTTTCTTTCGTTACAAGTTGGTTGGAATAGATGCTAAGATATTTATCTTTTGAGTAATCAAAACCAATTTAGGAAATATTGGACAAAATTATGCAAATTAAGCAATTTTTGGCTAAATTTGGTCAACAAATGGTCAATCTTCGCAGAAGTATAAGTTCTTGTCAGTAATGAAAACAGAGATTTGTCTTACATATTTAGATTCATTTTGAAATGTCCTTTCCAATGGTACTAATCTATAATTTTTTAGAAAGCCAGGAAAGATGAAAACACATCAAAAATGATAAAAGTCAAACGACCCCTGAAAGCTGCAGCAAAAAAAATAATTACGCAGTGGTCACGGTGAGACTTGAACCTGGAGCGCTCGCATGCTAGCCGCGTACATTCCCTCTGCACCAAGTAGTCGTTCAATTTCGAGAGGTGTAATATATTTCTTATAGGACAGGTTCTAAATAGAGGGAGGTATGCCTTTATTTATATATCAAATGAAAGGAAATTTTAAGCGCTTTCGAACGGCGCTTCAATGAAGCATGTGTGATGTACGGTTTGGGTACACGATTTTTTGAAGAAAAAAACGGGTCAAAAATGGCAGAAATTCATGAAATTATTTTTCCAGAACAAAAGATTGCATGTAGGGATTATAAAAATTATACCAGAAAACAATACTTTCATGTCTTAGGACTTGTGTGTTTGATTTTGAAGCAAAAATGTGATTTTGAAGTTATTGTATGATTTAAAATAAAGAAGAAAAAAAATTGTAAATTGTTTAGCAATTTTTGAGTTTTACCCTTTTTCGATGTACTTTTTCTCAAAATTATGTAATATGACCCTTATAAAAAAGTTTCATTTTGTGAAAGAAATATCCGAGTACTTTAAAATGATACCAAGATTACTTCTATAGGACTGTGGTAAAGTCTCAATTTTATTTTTAGAAAAAGGTGGTTTAAAAACGGCGATAGTATCGCCGCGTGGTAGACTAAGGGTTAAAGTAAAACCTGTTTACACAGCTTCTTGTGTTTCTTTATTTCCTGTTCTGTGCAACACGGTTTACTGTGAAGATATAAACACGAATACACTTCTTAAATACTTGTCTGTAAAGCATGTTAAATTATTAAAAACAATGATTTGAAATGAATGCTACCCTCTGTAAATAATGGTGAAATATTCTGAAACGTCTCCCTCATTCCAATGGCAATCACAAAGATACTGGCATCATAATACATTCTGCAATGTCGCCATCATAGTGTCTAACTTTAGCTGGGGAAGATTAAAATACACATTCTCTGAATAGCGCCACCAATTCACGGCATGGCTTGACCTAATCATAACGAGTCATGAGTCGTTAACCACTCGTTCATGACCTTACACAATAATTGCACAAACGGAACCCAATTCACCACCCTATTACAACTCGTGTTCCAAATGAACAGGTTAACATGAAATATGACTATCATATACAATTTAACAATGATCAGAAATGTAAATTTGCCATAAATTCAAGGAATTATAGATCATACAAGGGTCAGTTACCTATGGGTCATTGTACTGCAATTCCCATATAACGTTAATATGACTCCAATATCAACGATGACATTAGATTGTTGATAAAACACCATAATACTGACACATGTAAATCTAAACTGATGAAAGATAATTAATATGAATAGGATTACAACTCACTGACTATTTGACCACCACGACTCTCTCAAATTAAGCAAAACTTGTTACTTTCTTAAGCGCATTCTTCATTCAGACTTAATCATTCTTTGAGATTTTCGACTGTAAAAGGGATGACACTATTACATTACAAAATGCCGCAACACCACCTATGATCAGGAGGGTAGGCCCTTATTTCTTATTTTCATAAATGATAATATTTGTGGAAAAATACAATTTCACACCTAACGAAACTTGTATCGAATATTAATTCATAATGCTTTCTACCAAAATAAGGGATTGAAAGTTAAAAAGGTGTATATGATAAAGTTTTTGGCATGGATGATTATATATTCAGAATATATGCCGACAGTGTCACCTTAATGTATTTTTGAAAAGTTAAGAATGAAATTATCAAAAAAAGAACCTGAATCAAAACTTCTGAAGAAGGATGAGTGGTCCAGCTTTTTTCAGCATAGCTTAGTATAGCTGTACAGTGTACTGTAATATAATACAGTAAACTGTTCGGGTGCTTAAGAAGTAATTTTTACAAAAATATCTACAGCTGGCCAAGGAGCCAACTTGTGTGGAAGATCCTCGCTAACACTATGGTGTAGTGGCCATTACTGTGTGATTTACTGTGAATTTTCATGGTGAGATCTGTTTTCTGATTGAATATGAACTAAAACACGAAATGATATAAAAAATAGAAAAGATACATTTTTTAAAACTTTATTTTCAAGATTTTGCACGAGTAGGCCTACTAAAGGTCACACCTTGATTGAGAATTGTACAGCTTTAGTAGGCCTGTACAAAAGAAAGTATGAGAATGGCCGCCAATAATTTGTATTAGTGTTACTTGTCCCCTCCCTCCACATCCAATACATTTTGTGTGTAGCCCTATTTTCCTACCCCAAAACTTTTCAATACATTCTTTTCAAATTGGTGATTATGATTTGAAAATGCACCCCCTCCCCCCCTCCATACAGCTGACTACTCACAATTGGTGATTATGATTTGAAAATGCACCCCTCTCCCCCCATACAGCTGACTACTTACAATTGGTGATTATGATTTGAAAATGCACCCCCCTCCTTCCATACAGCTGACTACTCACAATTAGTAATTATGATTTTAAAATGCACCCGTCCCCCGCCCCATCTTCCTTATGCAGCTGACTACTCACACTATGGAAATGATAAGACACCAAGGAGGTACAATTTTGTTCACACTACAGTGCACAATATCCTCTGTTGTGTGGACAGCATGGAATACTTATCCCTGTTAATCACCCTCGCTTGTTATCTTTGCCTGAGTGACTTTGTCTTCATTGTTGCAATGTAAAGTAAATTTGCAAACTTTTAAAGTTTTTTGCGGCTCTGGACTTTCTTCAATCTAAGTTATAGCAAATGACAAAAAAAAAAAATGTATTGATTTATGAAACTTGTTTGCATTCAAATTAAGTTCTATAATCTTCTGAAAAAGTGGGGGACTGAAGCTTCTTTCTCCCGTAATTTGGAGGAAGGAGACCCCCCCAAAAAAAAAACCAAAAAAAAAACAGTGTCCATACTTTTTTTTTTCTATCCTTTATTTAAGGAAATTTAACAACAAAAATGAAAAGTAAGAGATATCGTGTTAATTATCTTATGAATGATGAAAAGATTTTTATTTATAAAAGATGTTGCTGGAGGGGCCTGAAGTGTACTGTCTTGGATTCCATTGGGAAAGTCTTCTGGATTTCTATAGATTTTCTCTTTCTTAAGGAAAGTAAATTGTTATTAGCCAACAAAAATAAGAACATTGCCAGTTAAATACTTAGTATTGTCAGTTTGAAAGATTTGAATATTGGTTTGTCTGAAAAAGTGTTGTGAGGTGGATGAAGTATACATCCTGCGAATCCAGGGGAACAATCCTCTAATTCCACAGGTTTCTCCTTTTCTGGAAGGAATTTATTATTTTCAGCTATTAAACACATTTGTAGACAGAATTAATTGAATCTCCAAATAGCTTTGGTTTTGACATCAGCTGCCTCCAGCTGAATTTACATTAGTTGTTGTACTCCTCTAAATTTTAAACAGTCAGACCCGATCTGATATATGAGCAGGTCGGGTCAGACTTTTTCTATTCACTCTCTTTTTTCTGAAAACCACAAGCGTTTAGGATAAAGAAATTCCCTTATCAATGGCTCTATTGTACTAGTTCTCCATTTGGTCCTGGGTTGTTGTAGAAGTTGGTGTTGAATATCAAATTAGCAATGAATGAAGTCCTTATTGTGTGGTTGAGTGGTCTTTTTAATTAAGATTAATGGTCTTATTATTTGCTACATTAAATTTGTGGTTATGTTTGTTGGAACAAATTTTTAAGGAGAAGGACAAGTCATGACACATTTTAATGGTAATTAACTTGGTCTTTTGGATTGGGGTATGGCCTCATAAAGCACACATGTGTGAAAACCTTGCCAATTGTTTAGTATCACCAAGGATGTGTTCGTACATCCTTGGTTGCACATCATAATATTGGGGCATTTTCAGACAAACTAATAGAAAGAAAGGATGTACAATGTTAAGAGTATAATCAATGGGAATATTGCAAAGAACAAATTGCTTATAAAATGTTGATAAATGACGATTGACCATAAATATATATATTTTTCATGCAAAACTTGACTTGAAAATGCGGCAATTCCTCATTTCATCTTCCTTTAGTATCATCTTTACTACTCTTTTGAACATTTTTGTGATAAGTTGGGCTTCAACATCATTGATGTCCTGGTTTTTCATTTCTAACAAAGCTTGTGAATGGAGATGTAGAATCTTTATAATTGTACAATCATTTGTCCATCCAACTGCTAGAAGTAATGCCAGGGGATTTCCAAATAATTTTGTGTCTGGCTTGAAGGAAAACTTAAAAATAGGGTGGCTGGACTTAAAAAGAATTGAAAACAGCTGCTGCTCAGTCATCCAAGACATCACCCTCAGTGGCAGGCTTCCCGACTACTCGTCCATCTTCTTGGCCAAGGTCAAGGTCATCCTCCTCGCCCTCAACCCTATTGAGTACTCCCCGCTCAACCACTTTGCCATCTTCTCCGACTCCAAGGCTGTTCTTCTTTACTCAATCTTAAATGGGATAACCCCACATCCCACCTCCTCCTCTGTAAACTCCTTTCGCCCACTCTCTGCAAGAAAAGTATTCTTTTCTCCTGGATACCCAGCCATGTTGGCATCCCTGGCAATGACAGGGCTGATGTAGCCACTCAGCTTGCCCTCAACCTCCCCCTACCCCATTTTCCGAAACCCTTTCTGACATCAAACCGCTTATTGCTTCTCTTTGTTCATGACTGCTGGCAAACCTGACTCCCAAATTGATAACAAACTCCACGTCATCCAGCCCACCATTCTGATCAAACCCACCATCCACAACCTCTCCCGTGTCGACAACGTTCACATTACTCGTCTAAGAATAAGTCAAACCCACCTCACTCAAACCCACCTCCTTATTGACTCCTCCCAGCGCCTCTGCAACAATTGCCATTGTACCTTCACAGTCAACCATGTCCTCCTTGCTTGCCCCCTGTACAATCTTCCCAGAGCTTCCCTTGTCCCCCACAACTCAATAGCCGAGCTCTTCCAGAAACATGTTCTGGATAAAATTATCTCCTTCCTTCATCATGCTTCCCTCTCCAACCATATTTAGTCCTCATCTCCCACCCCCTCTCTCTTACTTTTGCCTCTTTTTTGCACCCATGCACTTCCTCTCTCGATCCTAGCTTCCTGGCTTTTATTCCCCATGTTTCTCTCAGTCTCCCTCTATTTTATTTTCTTCCTTTTTTTGGAATGATCTAACCTCAGGCACAATTTGACCCTCGGTGGCATAGTGCCATTAAACCCTCATCACACTAACAAACTTATATAATAGAAGATGAAAATCGTAATCAACAACAACAAGTCAAAATCTTATTCCTATCTCAAGTTATTCATATTTTAAGTCGACACAGTGAAGGCCTCTATTTTGTTCAATTCTGTATTGAAATATTGTGCATGATGACATCATTTCCCCCAACAGGAACATATGGAATTTAATGTATTTCATTGTAAATGTGATTAAAAAAATTATTCCAAAATGATGTGACACAAACGTTTTGACAGTATGTTTTGATAATTTCATGTACACAAAATGTCCTTGACCCTAACAAGAGAAAAACAATTTCTTAGCAGTTTGAAAAGAATAGATTATAAAGAAATACAAAGCATTCCAACAACCTGCTGATGACATAATCTGCATGTTTTGAAATCAAAATGACGGTTTCCATAGTATTATTTAGTAGTAGCATTAAAGGTTTTGATAATTATGAAAATTGTGTTAGATTGCTTTAGGGGTGTGAAACTTGGTCAGAAAAATGTGTTATTTTTAATTCTATGATATGAAATAAGGATTATGTCAGACTTTATGTCCACTTTAACCCTTACTCTCCCAAGGTTCCAAAAATAGAATAAGCTATTTCTGATATTTTTGGAAAGAGGATTTTTTCAGCACTTTCTGTTCCATTTGTACCAAAACAAGTTAACTTTTATGAAAGCTAACATGTTGAACTTTCCAAAAATGTGCATATTTCCGAACTCAAATATGCAAATTTGGTCATTGAATTAGCATATTAGGTCTCCAAACATTCTATCTTTATGACACGCTTGTGCCTTGTGGGTAAATAGCAAAAAAATATGGATATAATTTCTGAATCGTCCTTGGAAAGACCTTTTATTTGATACTATTCATGGATTTTTAGGAATCAGAAGAAAAAAAATGACGCAAATATGAAAAATTTGGTACATTTTAACCTACAAATTATCCCCCGATTCTGTGAATAATCTATCTAATAGTGTATGGCACTAAATTTTCCAAAAACATGCATTTTCCTCTTCTATGATGTCCAAAACTAATAGAATGCAGAACAACAAGATGTTTACATCATCATTTGCAAAAAATAAAATAAGAAATTATGCAAGTGATATGCAAATTAGGTCATTTACCTCATTTATTATGCACGAAACTGTTTTTTGTTTATTTCTGACCCAATTTCAGCCATTAGAAGCTTCACAGCTACTGTTATGTTGATAGACTATGCTGATTATCTATTAGACACTTCTGTTCATTCCACATGGAATTCATAAGAAATGTTTGCCGAAAAGGTCCAAATTTGTAAAGTCTTCTGCTATACCTTGTTGCTGCAAATAGAATTAAGAAGAAAAAAAAAATTGCAACTATATTCATTCAACTTACTTTAGTTTGGTCTTCCCATAACCAGTTACCGAAGACCTCGTGTCGATCCCGGTCACTCTCCACCAGTACTTCCCACAGATGATAGTCTTTATCGGCTGCAGGAATGACCTTCGACCGTTGTATCTCCTGCAGCCGAGCTTTCCGCTCTTCCTCCCTGGTTTTGAAGGCAGCTTTTTCCGCTGCAGTCGGATTTTCTTTGAGTGGTGATGGTGGCGAGACTGCAGCGGAAGGCCTGGAGGAGGGGCCTGGGCTCATCTTCAACGGTCTGTCCCTCTTTCTCTTGGGTTGGGGAGTAGGGGGCGGCTCGTCCTCTTCAAGTATACGCATAACATGTTATCGCATAACATGTTATTGTGGTTTCTAGTAGCAGGCGGCTCGTCCTCTTCAAGCATACGCATAACATCTTATCGCATAACATGTTATTGTGGTTTCTAACCTGCCCCACAATTTTGTGGTAACCGTGGGGACAGACTTTTACAGCCGGGAAGCCCGGGGGCACATACAGGGGTCCAAAATATTTGTTTTATCGATCTAGTCAATACCACAACAGTGGCATAGCCAGGGGGAGGGGAAAAGGATCATGGTCCCAAAAAATGGGGCATCAAAATAATGTACCGGTACTAGGCCTATATACAAGCATTTTCCTCTAAATGGGCCTGGGGCACCCCCAACATGTGTATTTTGCCCTAACATGGGACCCCTACTCCACTTTCCCCCATAAAATTGTGATTTCGACCCCTGAAATAATGGAACTTGGATTTTGTGAAATTGGGAATATACATATTTCAGTAGGCCTAACTTTACAATTTTGCTATTGGGAAATACATATATTTCAGTCCATTTAGAAATGTTATTGTTGGGGTTCAGCTTTCATTTGTTTCATCCGGGCTATTATAGAAAGGACCTAAATCCTTTTTTTTATATGTGATTTTAGTGTCCCTTTTACTTGTTTATCGTAACAAGCAAAAAATCCCCGCTATTTTATCATTAGAATTCTATAAGCCTTATTTTATTACTACACATTTACAATGTAGTACTTTCGCTATTTTTGGAAGAAAACACTCACCAACTCGGTAATTTGGAACAGATCGCTATCCATCTCAGCAGGCTCTATATTCTCCTCTTCCTCAATCTGGTCGAGTTCTGGTACATCTTCTTCATCAGAAGTACCTTCCGACCCCTCTGAATCATCATTATTCTGAAGAAAACATAGGAGTCGGAAGGTAGTTCGACGTTGTATCTCGCCATTTTGTTGTATCGAATGTGCGAAGAAAAAAAAAGAAAAAAACGCGAATTGATGTCATCATCAGAGACCTTTTAGGCAGGTAGAGGGGTGCATCTGTTATTGTAATAGTTCGTCTGAACGATCTATTTCTCCTCTACCCGTAGAGATTTTAAAAATTCTAATACAATATTTGGGCCGGTTTTTATGATTTTTTTGTTAAAAAAAGGTCCAAAATGGCCCCAAATCACAAATTTTGGCATATTTCTTTCAAAAAAAAATCAAACATTGACCAAGTACAAGTAAAAATCGGTAGCAACCAACAATTCAAACTATCTTTATACTTTACCTGAAAAAAAAAAATGAAAAAATATTCATGTATGACATTTGTCGTAATCTTCTTCTTTTTTTTTTTTTAAACGTTTTAAAAAAAAATGCACTTTTTTGTAACGATTTTTCTCAATTTTTTTTAATCTAACCCCCCAACAAAATAACCATATTATGACAGATCCATTCAATCTGGTTTGAATGAACTTATTTGCAGCTCTATAGGATTTTGGGAAGGTACCCAAAAGTTTTTTTGGAAAAGGGATCGTAAGCGTCACGGTCACCGTGACGTTGGGAGAGTAAGGGTTAAGGGATTAATTCAGGGGTCGAGCAAGTTCATCTTATATGAAAGCAGACTTAAAATATATATATATATATATATAAAGGGTTAAGAAAATATTCAAAAATCTTATTCCAATGAGGAGATTAATCTTATTCCATTCAGGAGATATTTAAACTTAAACTTTGGTATCCTTTTCGTAGAAAAGACTGAACCAGACTAGTTGTGATGTCACAGCCTCAGATTCCTCAAAGTCTTAAATGTATTCTATCATATTTTGTCCTGTAATTTTGTGGCTTAAAAGCCATTGGTTGTGGCAGGAAAGTAATAAACCAGAATCTTGCAAGGATAATTATAATTTACCATCTTAAGAAAGTTGCAGAAAAAATAATTAAAATTGTCTAAAAGTTAAATAAATTTTCTTTAAAATACAGTAACAATTGTTAAGAATGTGAGGATGAGAGTGCCAACTATCCATAGTAGACTTACGACACCAGTCATTTCTACACAGATAATACTGAGCTTTAAGCTTGAATATATCCTTAATGGAATAAGATTTTTGAATGCTTTCTTCACCATTTTGTTTCTTTTAAAGTCCTCTATTAAACATAATCAACTGGTTGACCACTGAACTAATCCTTTGATAAAAAAAAAGGCTACAATCAGCAACAAAATACTTGCCACATCCCCCCCCCCCCCTTCTCCCCTCCCCACTTCAATGTTGGCATGATTACCGCTTTAAAAATGAAGACGCTAAGAACTTTATTTTAAACTTCTTACCAACTTCGAAGAGGGGTAGTAGTGGGAAGAAAAAGTGCAAAATAATTTTGTCGGTAATTGTAGCTGGAATAAAAGGGATACAATGGATGACCTTTTATACAATCTGCCTCAAGTTTTAAATGATTACATTTGGTTGGTGAAGATAGCTCTTTCTGAATTGTAAGGAAAATTATCAAGAACATCTTTTTTTTGAGGACGAGATTAAAGTTAAAGATTCATGGACAGGTACACAGTTTGTTTTAGGTCTCTCTGTGAAATTTATATGTAATATATAATTCTGTCTGGATGTGAATTTTGGTTGTCAATTTTAGGGTGGGGGCAGGGATTGTAGAGGGGTTGCAACCGTTTACTAAGAATATTGTATTTTCAGATGAAATTTTTAAAATAGCTTCTTTTGAGGTGCAGTATGTATGTTCAAGTTTCTTTCTGGAAGATTGTTTGTTTGAAATGTTCCTTTCGAGAGTAGGACAATATACCTCATTTTTGGTTGACGTTGACAAGCTGAAAACGCAACTTTCAGAATTTGTATAGGAACTGGATGTACACCACATTTTCATCCTTTTGAGATGTCATCAGGTAGGTGGTGAGAAACCCTACCATCGGGAATGCAATTTAACATCCTCCTCCAGTGGGTGGTGAGCACCATTGTCTATGTTTTGGGAGAAGGTGGTATACAGATGCGCTTAATTTCAGGATATTTTCTGCATAATTGAAAAAATCACGAGTTGAATCGTTCTTTAACTCCAAATTTCAACCTTCAGAATCTCAGTCATGTACTCATGTATTTGTAATCGCTCCAGGAATCTAAGAAGAGATTTGACAATGATGATGAATTTAAAGCCAGAGCTTACAGCATGGTCGTCAAACTTCAGGCAAAGGAACCACTCATCATTCAGGCATGGAATCTTATTTGTGAAATCTCAAAACAAGGTACGCTTTTCCCTATAACCTTAGCTGTTAAGAAATAAATGTGAAATACCCACCTAAAAATTAGTGCTGTCACGGCATGGCTGTATTATGTATCGATTGTCGTGGAGAAACATATCACGATATATTGGTATATCGCGATATTTTTCAAGAAAACTGACTCATGACACATTGTTAAAATAACAACTTCTTTTATGTATACATGAATGCATTGATGAATGCAAGAAAAAATGATTTCCATCTAGCAGACGACATGATTGTGTGACTATCATGTTCTACATTTCATAACGGATCACATGCACATGTATGGTAATTCAGCCAACGTGACCGTGAATGTGAATCATTAAAGTGAGAGGTATGTTCTGGGCTAATTTTTCATTCTTTTTCCAAATTTACATCAGAGCATGCCAGTTTGGGGTGATGGAGCACGATTTTTAATTAGTTTTTTATGTCTCACGATATTTTTGCACATTTTTAAAGTTGATTCATGGCCTAAAGTTGACTTTTAGATTTACTACCATAATGTTAGTACTGTAACGTACAAAGTAGCCTAGCCTAGTTGTGCGGAAATTTCTTAGTCTTGTATTAGTTTTTGGTATGGTGATATGTGTCAAGAGGTATATTTCATGTCGTGGGAAAAGAGATATCGCGATCGACATATCATGACAGCACTACTGAAAATATCTACCTACCTACCTTTCCCTGACATTCTCGAACTGAACTCTAGAACAGTTCAAAACCTTCAAAAGAATGTAAAATATCTTTTTTCGTTATACTGCTACTGATTGCACACTACTATGCTAATTTGGGACTGCACAGGAAACCTTTTTATTTTCATATGTAAATCTTTTGTATTTGAATTGGCTCTGAAGGTTTGCATTAAATTAAGACCATTCCTTTAAGAGTTTTTTAACTTTCCTTATTAAATTCTAGCAGTATAGATTCCCTCATAACATTTAATGAGTAAAATTTAGGAAAGAAATTGGCCCAGACAAATTTAGCGTATATATAAAATTTCTCAAACTTTGATCAGTCATACCTCAGAAATTCAAAACGCCATATCAGAATTTTTAAGACAATTCTACACAAAAGTTCTTTCTTATTGGCTGTTCAATTCTTGATGTCCGTAGACATATCAGTATTGAGTAGATGGTTGAAAGCCTTTGTGAGCGCTGTATGTTTTTGTCTTGAAGGTGTAAGCTTTGAAAGCTATTTTGATAACATATTGTATACATTGAAATAACTAAAAACTGTACCTCTTTTCATAGAAGTTTTTGTTGCCTGGTAGTTTTCTTTTATAGTGCTACAGATGGTTATTTACAGTCTCAAAGAAGACATAAGATCTGGCTTTTTTTCATTTGATAAGATATAAATTTAATATTTTCCAAATTGATATACATGTAGCATATATTTTCCAATTTATTAAAACATTATTTACAGTGTATGTCAATAAGAACTTAATTGGAAGCAAAATAGTTTAGATTAGATTATGAATGTATTTCTTTATAAGCTATTTCTAGTTTTCTAACTTATGATAAATCAGCTTATGTTAGATCAACCTGGAGACGGCTATGTGCTCCTATAGATACTGAGGATGATAACGACCTTGAAGGACAGTCTTCGTTGAGAATCGACTGACTGCATGATGAGTTTTCTAACTTATAATAAATCATTTTTTTTTTTTCATGAGTCTA